>JAGKQE010000067.1:0-156247 GCA_022609375.1 Xenosphaeropsis pyriputrescens
TAAGGAAAGGGGTAAACTAAGTAGAGTATATATACTTAGGTATTATAAAAATCCAATTAATAACAATATTCTACTTATTATACAAGTAAGTTTAAGAGCTTGTTTAATTCTCTCTACTTAGTATAAGTAGATATATTAAATAATTAATATAGATATACCTTTGTCTATTTGTAGTATATAAAGACTAGGTACCCAATATTAGTAATATTGAATATCAATATTAATATCAATATTACCCTAACAAACAAACATAAACTAACAAGGAGCAAAGCTATATATTAAGTTGAGTCCTATAGATATACTATGCTCTTTAATGATTTAGATTGTACTATACTGTAGTCTATCGGTGTGTTCTATTCTAAGTATTGCATCCAATTCAACATCATTATATCTTGTACAATAGATTACTTACTTAGGAAGGTAAAGGTATTTTAAAATCCCCACCAAAACCTACACGAACTTACGCATTCTCGGCCCGGAGCATTACTCCGCGCCCAAGACCCGCACGCCTCTTTACATCGCATCGCACCGCACATCTTAACTCACCTCACCTGGAGTAGTTGCACATATTACACATCCACAGTACTCTAACATCTCGTCAAACGCCAAAGCCCCCTTCGGCGCCTCTTACATTGGCCGAGTCCAGAGTCTGGCATGGGCGGCACTTCATGCTAAACAATCAACAATCCCATGATGGTGATGTGAACGGCCTTGCTGCAGTGGGCAGGCAGGCCAGCGATCCCTCATCACCTATACAAACAAGCAGTCTATCTGCTCCCGAGAATGGCTCTCCTCCTATCTCCTCACCTCCGTACTGGGCACATTCGCATCAACGATCAGCTTCGAGCGTCTCGTTAGAATCGTCAACTGGTGGCATCACTCTGCTAGATAATACCGATGAAGGCAATGATAAGAATGGGGCCTGCTGGGCGCGAAGCGTACATGTCTACGATTATACCATTGTCAATGGCAGTCGAACGAATATAGGAGCTTTCGTGGTGTGGAACATTACCGTGAAGACTCTTGATGTGAGTAGACACGACGAGTACCCTCCTGGTTAATGCTGATAGTGAATTGTAAATAATAGGGGGGCGAAATGCACATACGGAAACGATACTCGGAATTTGACGACCTGCGATATAGACTTCTACAGACCTTTCCAACCTCGGAGGCTGCCATGCCCCCGCTGCCCCCAAAGAGCGCGATCTCGAAATTTCGACCCAAGTTCCTTGAACACCGCCGTGTCGGACTTTCTTACTTCTTAAAGTACGTCTCGCTGTGGTGCTGCCGAGACAATTGGGCCAATGCTGACAAGGATATAGTTGTGTAATGCTGAACCCCGAATTCTCTGGGTCTCCAGTCCTGAAGGAATTCTTATTTTCCAACTTTTCTTGAATACCCCTTATTTAATAGGCTGCTGGCCGCGTGGCATTGGCGCAATCAACGCTCGTTGGAAACGGCTGTACTTAATTCGCTTGCAGTGTATATGGCTAGAGTGTAAATGGCAGTAATGGATGGACTTTCAAGTGGAAAAGATATATACAACGCTCAAGAATGCATTTACGTGTTTAGTCATGGATGACGATCGAGAAATCAGATGCGATGGAATGAAAAGTCAAAAAATAAGAAGGATGGGTGTTGTCCCAACAACATTTTCACCTGTAGCCTAGTCTGCCTAGATCTCATACCTTTAACAAAGGCCGCCACTTCTTGGTAGGAGTACGGAGTAGCATGGCTGTCTGTTTTATTTCTTCTCCTTATTTCCCCTTTAAATTCATCTGTTTATTGCTTTCAAGCAACGATGTTGCAGAAACATGTCAGTCGATCAAGACGGTTCTGCAGAATCATAAGTACAAAATATTACATTCTCCTCGGTTGCGCGACGAGCATCCCAAACAAATGCGACAACCGTGCCCGCACCGCATCAGCCCTGCCATGCACAAGTCATGTGAATGTGGATGTGGATGTGGATGTGGATGTCAATGACAACCCCGCCATCATTTCGACGTCATCTTTGCAGAATCAGAGGCGATGAGCATAGGTAGCCGATCAGGGTTTTGCTGCAAGCTTGGCCTCTCCACCGGGCAATAATCTTCCGAAAACTTGGTACATAAGCACAGTAACGAGAGTATTAATACTCTGTTACCTACCTAATATTGCCTAGATGGTGAATCAAAAACGGCTTTTGGTCGTCTATTTACGTCGCACAGGCTCGGCAGCCCAGTAGTTGCACAAGTATATCGGATATGAACCCTCTCATTAGTTGAGTAATAGTAACGCCATTTCTGAGGAAGACTCTCCCTTCGTTGATTGTTTGTCGTGCTGACCTCACCTTCGCAAACCTGTCCAGAACCGCCGTGGAAGAAAGAAATTATCCGTATTACTTAGCATTGTATTTCTTATTTCATCCATATTTATCTACCTTTACATCTTTCTCCCAGCAAACCCCAGCCTTATATTTTCCTTTCCGCCTTTCTTACCTACCTACCTACCTACTTTAGGTATGGAATCCTCAAGTCTTCAAGGTAGCCACAGTTCATAGAAGAGTCCTGATATCCACATATACGCCGATTCAACGCTGCGCACCCTGCACTCTCAATCTTGATCTACCCGGGCTATGACGCCGCATGTAGATTCAAGCACTGGGGCCGACCCAATATATAACACACCACAAACCAAGACCGACAAACACTATCGACGTGCCTCGAAGCACTCCGTCTCCCATTCCGTCAAGTCCACCGCCTCGCATCAAGAATATTTAGATAGTTTACAGATCCCAAGTCCAAGTATGGTCGAACACATCGCAGCTGTGCAAGAGCGCAAGGAGGAAGAGGGTATATTGCATCGTATGGGGAAAGACGAACAAGACCTTACCGATGACGAGCGTCACAAGGCAGCTGCACTCATACAACGCCATTATAGAGGCTATCGAGAGAGGCGACAGTTGGACGGCTTAGCTTTGGACCCAAGTACACGATGGATCGAGGCTGTAAAGGAAGCGAAATACAGGAACTTGACTCAGCCTCGAGCGCGAGTTTCAGAAGAAGTTCCCAACCAGAGGAGGGCATCGATCTCTGCGCGGCAGAATTGGAAGAAGATTGGAACTATTGCGCGCCGCGCAGGCGGAGATGAGGATTCGGAAGATGTTTCGGGCTCGGAGGACGAAGCTGATATGACGAAGGAACAACGGCAGAAGAAGGAAGAACGTCGAGCGGAGCAACGAGAGGCAAGGCGAAAAGCAGCTAAGATAATGGACCTGCAATATTTCCTGGAGATGGTGGATCTGAAACACAGATATGGCTCGAATTTGAGAAAATATCATCAAGTGTGGCAGAAGGAGGATACAAATGAGAATTTCTTCTACTGGCTAGATTATGGGGAAGGGAGATTTATTGACGCGGTTGGATGCCCTCGAAGCCGGCTCGATCGTGAACAGGTCAGGTATCTGTCACGTGAAGAGAGGTTGAATTATCTGGTCAAGATTGACAACGAGGGACGACTTTGCTACGCCAAGAATGGCGAGCGAATCAATACGACAGAGTCTTTCAAGGACAGCATGCTGGGGATTGTCCCCGATAACGACCCGAGTCCTGCATATGCACCGGTGAGAGCTGAAGCGGCTACGGGGCTTCAAGGGCATCCTTCTACGAGCTCCTCGTCTGCAACATCGGTGGATGACGAAGAAGAGGAGGCCGCTCGCGCAGATAAATATGCAAACCACGATCTCGATAATTCAAAGGGACTCAAGAAAGTCGGGCACGTCAATGCTTCTGTAGTGTTCAACAAGCTGCTTCGAAGTTCTGTTAAGAAGAACACTTGGATCTTCGTTGCAGATACAAGCTTCCGATTATACGTCGGGCTGAAGCAGTCTGGTGCATTTCAGCATTCAAGCTTCCTCCATGGCAGCCGGATCAGTGCCGCTGGCCTGATCAAGATCAAGAACGGTCGGCTATCTAAGTTGAGTCCTTTGAGTGGGCACTACAGACCCCCTGTCTCCAATTTTAGAGCTTTTGTGCACAACCTGAAGGACTCAGGGGTAGATATGAGTCACGTCAGCATTTCCCGAAGTTATGCTGTTCTCGTGGGCTTAGAGGCATACGTTAGGACTCGCAAAAAGGGCAAGAAGATGATGCAGGGACTGATGCACCATCGAGACAAGCTTTTGTCACCGGAGGAGGTCAAGAAACGAGAGCTTGCGGAAATGGACAAGAGTGAAAGTGCTGCACGAGAACGCAGACACATTGAGGCAATGGAAGAGAAGCGGAGAAGGGAGGCCGAGGACAACAGCACCAATGCCAAGCTGATGAGAAAACTGGGCTTGACTTCTGATGAACCTCCTACGCATAAAGGAGAGGGTCCTGAAGATGGGATTCCTGCACCGGAGGGAACGCGAAAAATGATTGTTAATGAATGATACCCACTAATGATTTCATTAGATAGCGATTTTCTTTTTATAGGATAATGAAAGCTGGACTTTTAAAGACACGATGTATTCACATTTTGATTTTGGTGGCATACCCTGATCTCTAGGGAGGTTTGCTGGATCTTGATCAATGATACTGGAGGGGCATTATGATAGTACTTGTAGTGATAAGACTAACTATCCGAAATATCATAACGATAGATATCGGATATCGACCCAAGACCTATAATGTAGACTTGTCTTCTTGTGCTTATGCGTAACGACTAATAAATACCTTGTAATACTTAACGTATCGGTATCCAAATCTTATACAATTTCTTCCTGAAGGTATAACTAGGACTTCACTTGTTGCCGTTGTTGGCATCTTTCCTGTCTCTATTTGCTTTGCCTCAACGATCGTGAGCTGTCAAGAACTACTGCATACATCTAATGTCGTAATCCGATTTCAATTACCTAGAAATATAATCGGGGAACACCACTTCAAGCGTCCATTACCACTATGTATGTGTATACCTACTCTCTATCATAATTACCAGGACCCAGTCTATTTAAGGAATACTGGATTCATTTGCATTTGGCTCGAACTTCTGAATCCAGTCGCAAGGAATGCTGGGCTCATTGCTCACTGGTTGGCACTGTACACAGAGTAGAGTGTTGCTGAATGCGCGCACGGGCGGCGAATTACAGAAGGGTTGCTGCTGAGGCAAATCGCGGGTAGACTACGCTGACAATTGACATCGTCGCGACTCAATCATTATTATTTCTTCACGCAAGTTCGCTGTCGCATGTGTATGGTGCAGCGAGTATTAACTGTACCCTTCTGGCTGTGGTTGATGACGCTATCCTCATGCCTTCTGCGCTTGCTGCCCGGCATGTCATTGCTGCTTCCTGGCCAGAATGCAAAATCACCCACCGTAAACAGGCCAGAATCGACAATTACCTCACCAAGAACACGACTCTGCCAATTCCCAACCACATAAACAATCCATTGGCACAAATTGCGAAACAATGCACAGCAGCCCAGATGCCCACGATGGCTCCGCACTCAACGCGCTCAGCCAGACGTGTCGTGGATGTTAAATCAGATCCTGATGCGACCGTGTCACGCGATGACTCCATCAACAACACGACCATCAAAGCCGACACGAACAAGCGCAAACGCACCAGAGCTCCCTCGATCCTCGCTGACGAAGGAAACACGCCTGTGAAGAAAGCAAGAGTTGTTGTCCCTCCCAAAACGGGGCACGCTGCTGCTCCACAGAGTACATCGAGGAAACCTGACGTCGGCGAAAGCACTCAGAAGGCCGATGCCGAATCGCGACAACGAGGTGTTTCTGCAACTCCGAGACCTGTAACTACATCCACTCCACACTCTCATCGTCCGGCAGTGAGCGCAAGAGAGGTTGATGCTATAAGTCATTCACATCTCAAAGTCGATAAGACTTCCCCAAGCACCAAATCGGACAAGAGAGCTCTAAGGTCTAAAGAAGGGGTCAAGTTCAAGAGTGAGCTTTCACTGTATTTTCCAGAATATGATGAGGTCATTGGCAACGAGCCCAAGGCAACTCGTGAGTGGCTCTCCAAGAATTCGTGGCATTCACCATTAATATGCGTATAGATCTCCTAACTGTTGAGACCCCTATTCTCATCAGCGATAGCAAACCCCCGACGAAGCCTGCGGGTTCTCGAACAAGTAGCAAAGCGAGGAAATACCCCGTCAAAGAATTCTCAGAATCACTATTCACCAATATTTATCAAGCGCAGAGAATTGACTTTTCGTTTCTTGAGAAACATTACAATGATAATCCGCAGCCGGATCCGATACCAGAAGCACATTTTGCTGCTGCACATAAAAGAGCGGAACGCCTCGAACGATCAATACGAAATCAGGACAAAGGCCGTGCACAGCATGAGCGAGATCAGATCATCCGCTTGCGCGATGCCCTTGAAGGCCATGATTGGCTGAAGGTTATGGGCGTGAGTGGTATAACCGATACGAAGAAGAAGGAATATGAGCCAGCTCGGGAATACTTTCTCAAGGGCTGTGAGGGTATCATTGAGCGATTTCGGCTGTGGAGAGAGGAGGAACGGCGAAGAAAGCTTGAAAAGGAGCTTGCCCAGCAGGAAGCAGAGGAGGAAGACGAGGAAGAAGAAGAGGAAGATATTGATGACGGAGTAAGTGACGGCGATCCGCCCGACTACAGTGATGTAGACGCCTCAGCTGCACGACAGCTTCATGATGAGGCTGTAGCTCGGTCAACGCCCTTAACACCCTCGAACAAGGACAAACGCAAGAACGCAGATCCTATCCCTTTTGTCGTACCGGAGGAGTCTATGAAAGAATTCAAATCTTTTTATGCAAAGCCGCATCTTAGACAGGCTGCCATTGGGCAGCACCGCCGAAGTGGGCGGAACATTTCAGCCTTTGGACAGCCGCTTCCCGATGTACCAGACATGGATTTTGAGCTGCCAAAGGAATTCCTGGATGAAAACGTGCTGAAGGATCATGCACGTAAGAAGAGACGAGAGCAGCGGAGTAGGGACGAAAAGGATGGGAAGGTGGATTGAGTATGGCTTTGCCAAACCGAAAGTGCTTCGTTTGGCTTTAACCTGGTGCATTTGGCGGGCTTTGCGATGGAGTTGGGGCTTGACTCTTGAACCTCTTGTGTACATGTATTTATTTTTAACTTCTTTTGTAAATCTTGACTGCGGTCGTTTTGTTTTCAAGCGTGCGTTCATTTCTTCTTACGTAGCACTGTGTGTGTTCTGGCGAGTGCGGAGAGTCGATAAATTGACAATTAAAGCTATCTACTCCATGAAGCATGCAATGATTATCACCACTATCAATACCACACCAATGGAGCTGTCTTTGTGTTTTCTCGGGATATGAAATCGTGCTCGTTCACAGGTAGCATACATTATATTACATAGGTGCTTCATGCCACTTGGGAGCTCAAAGGAAGCCCAATGACAAGGTATCAGCCTACTTAATTAGATATCTAGGTACAGTGCCCCTCGGAAAGTCTTTGCCACCTGCTAATTCTACACCAAAACTCGCCCTCTTTGCAATAATATTTCTTTAGAATTTTATATTATAGTAACCCTTTAAAATATAAACTCTACAAGTTTAGAAGCTAAGCTTTATCTTATTACTAGATTTTTATTATTAAGAAGCAACACCCTATACTCTATTATACTATAAAAATAAAAATAAGTAAATTTTCGCTTATTTTGGTGTAAAATAGGATATATATTTATCTAGTTTTCTTGTCTTCTATCTAGTTCTTTAATAATAAAATATATAGAAAAATATTCTATACAAAAAACTAGAGCTACTTAAACAGGTTATTTCTTTAGAATCTGTTTATAGGGTTATAATATAAATATATTGAACTATTCTTACTTAAAGATATCAAGTTTTGGTGTATTTTGTTAGAGGGGGCAAAGACTTTCCAAGGGGAACTGTACATACCTAATACCTGGTAAGGTATCTTATGTAGGTAGGTTAATGCTCGACACGGTAACCTTGCATGGCCAATCACGTGACTCGCTGACGTTTCGCGGAAGGTGGACCTCGAGCTCGCCCGCAAGTTCGCGAACACCTCAGATCGCGTGCCGACAATACTATAGGGCACAATATACGATCTTTATTGTTCTTCTTTCTCGAGGGCATTTGCTATTGTGAACTCTGTGCCCTTCAATTTTGATTTTCATATTATCATACCCTGCCTCTCTGCGAATACATTTAACCTGCACATTTCAAATCCATTCAAACGAGTCATCCTCAATCGAGTCCACAGCTACCTCACCAGTTGCGCTTTCTAGTTACTACAATATCGCGATCTAAATTTGAACAACCACGAACTCACTACCAAACGTTCTCGATATTCGTCCGAACCACTAGAAATCTGTCGCCTAGATTCACTACTATCCAGTCACACAGCCTTGATTTGCAGATGGTGGATTTGTAGGAGGAGAATAGCGGTGCGCCGGGGCAACAAGCGCAACGTACACCGCGCAAACAGCTTTCTATAACATCGCTATGCCAGGGCTCATCATGGATCCGTCACAGGAAGCGCTGGAGGAACCTGAAGAACTCGGTTTCGTCGTATCTCATCAGAAGGTCGAGCTCGAGGTTGATTTTGTAAGGCAACGGTTATCTGGACGCACGGAAATCACAGTTATTCCACAAACGAGAGATCTTAAAGTCTTAAGATTCGATGCGCGCCAATGCGATATACCAAAGAACGGAACAACGATCAATGGAAAGATTGCGGGAGTGCAGTATGAGGATGGGTACAAGAAGTTGGACATTCCGGACTACGTGAAATGGTCCGTGGAGCAGCATGAACTGCAAAAGGACAAGATTGCACATCTACTTGATCCAGCGCTTGGTGGAGACCTCGAGGTCAGCTTACCGAGGAGCGTGCATATCCAGGATATTGATCCTTTCTCAGAAAGCGCATCAAATGCTCTTTTACAGAAGACTGCGACTGGTGCCGTGCGATCATCTCTGAGCGCCAATGGCACAGTGTCCACACCAACCATATCTGCACGACCAGCAGAGGGTTTTGCACCGCTGACTGTTGTTATACCGTTCTCGGTCAGGAGCTTCAGGGATGGTTTGCGGTTCGTCGGAATGGAAGATGAAGATTCGAGATATCCTCATGTCTACACTAGGCATTCAATCAACTCAGGCATTGCTTGCTGCATTTTCCCTTGCGTGGATGATCCACTTATGAGGTGTACTTGGGAGATGTCAATCAAGTGCTCGAGGACTCTGGGAGATGCATTAAAACGGCCAGCACCCTCACCACCTAGAGTAAACGGCATCAGCGGAGCCCCTCCACCACCAGCCGCTAATTTTGTGGGCGACTCCGATCTGAGTGATAATGATAGGCTTCTTGAGATGGGGGTGATCTGCTCCGGCGAGCTTACAGACGAAGTAATCGACAAGGTTGATAAGACGAAGAAAGTGGTGTCTTTCTTGTGCAGCAATCCGGTTGCAGCACAGCATATTGGTTTTGCCGTCGGCCCATTCGAGCAGGTGAATCTTTCGGAATATCGTGAAGCCGATGAGGACGACAAGTTAGGGCAGAAGGCGGTTCAAGTCACTGGCTACTGTCTTCCAGGCCGCTCTGAAGAGTTAAGGAATACATGTGCTACCACAGCACAGGCTATTGATTACTTTTCTTTGACTTTCGGCTCATATCCATTCTCCAGCTACACCGTATGCTTCGTTGACGATCAAATACCGGATACTGTTCACACAGCTTCGTTATCCTTATGCAGCACACGACTCCTCTTTCCAGAGGAATTACTGGATCCGCTCGTAGAAGTGACTCGAAAACTTGTTCACGCTTTGGCGAGTCAATGGATAGGCATTAGTATTGTGGCCGCTCAGGCTGCAGATACATGGGCAATCGTCGGAATCTCGCATTTCATTACAGAAATCTTCATGAAAAAGCTCTGCGGTAACAACGAGTACCGGTTCCGACAGAAGACTCTTCAAGACCGTCTGCTTGAACTTGATGTGGATCGACCCTCGCTTTATGCGTTGGGAGAAACATTGCACCTCGGATCTTTTGAGCTCGACTTTATGACTCTGAAGTCTCCTCTCGTCCTCTTCATCCTAGATCGACGCCTCTTTAAGGCATCTGGCTCTACAGGCCTACCAAGGATTATCTCACGACTGTTCACAAATGCGAATGTTGGAGATGCAAATGATAGGTTAATATCCACAGAAGGCTTTCGAAGACTCTGTGAGAAAGTGGGACATTTGAAGCTCGATACATTCTTCAACCAATGGATCATGGGTGCCGGCTGCCCCCGGTTTCACATCACACAAAAGTTCAATAAGAAACGACTTTGTGTAGATATGACAATTAGCCAAAAACAAAGCGCAGCTCCAGCCGAGACGAGGCTCAAGAAGAACGACTTTTTGCGAGAGTTCAAGGAAGAAACTGGAGCTATTTACGCTGGTGTGCTTCAGACACTGTTCACAGGACCCATGACAATACGTATTCACGAAGCTGATGGCACACCATACGAGCATATTGTTGAGATCAAGGAACCGGTTCAGAGAATTGAAATCCCATACAACACAAAATACAAGCGACTCAAGCGCAGCCGAAGACAAATGGAACGAGCGAATGCCGCCAGTGGTGCCGACATCAATGCTGATGGACAGGACGATGTATTGCTCTACTGCCTTGGAGATGTGCTTCAATCAGCTCAAGAAATTGGTGAATGGCAGCTATCGGATTGGGATGCTGAAACTATCGCCAAAATGGACGCCGAATCTTTTGAATGGATTCGTATGGACGCTGATTTCGAGTGGCTTTGTCGGATGGACTTCCCTATGCCTCCCTATATGTACGTCTCGCAGTTGCAACAAGACCGTGATGTTGTTGCTCAACAAGATTCCATGCTTTTCTTGAAGCACTCGGCACCTGTTCATCCACTCGTATCTGCAATTCTAGTCCGTACATTGGTTGACCGGCGATATTTTCATGGTATTCGTACTATGGCAGCAGAAGCTCTCGCGAAACAAGCTGCTTCATTGGACAACACAATATCGCCCGGGATGTTTCATCTCGAGAAAGCTTTCCAGGAGTTCTTCTGCTATCCCGGATCACAGACGCCACGATCCAACGACTTTTCAGATAGATCTGCCTACCTTATTCAATCAGCAATCCCCCAAGCAATGGCTAAGATTAGATTACCAAATGGAAACTGCCCCGCAAAAGCAAGACAATTCATCCTCGACCAACTTCGGTTCAATGATAACGGCAACAACGAGTATTCAGACCATTACTACGTAGCAGGCTTAATGGAAGCGCTCGCTGAATCTTTGATTCCAAGACGCAACGTCCAAGCAGATGAAATGGACGTGGACCTTGATGATGATGATGAAGCTGCTTATGAGATGCGGCAGTTCCAGCAGAAGGCCATTGCCGAGATCGAGCGATATCGTCGTATGGATCAATGGATCCTGTCTTACCAAAACATCTTCACTATCACTGCTTTGAAGTGTAAGCACATGCTCATGAAAGCCAATGTCATTCCATTTGATCCACGGGAGTTTGTTCAATATATCAACGACGGTACTATTGACTTAGTGCGGATCAAGGCTTTTGATGCAGTGATGGATTTTGATTCCATTGCTAACGGCTCGATACTGCGTTTCTTTTTGCACAATATCAGCACTGATCCCTCCCCATACGTACGAGATCGACTACATCAAATCTTCGGAATCGCACTTGCTGCGTTGGCTTTCGGCGAAAACAAGCCCAAGGAGAAGGCTGCTGAAATTGATGGACTTGTTATTGAAGCGGAAGGGTCTGTGGAGGCGAGAAAAGCATATATCGCAAGGACTACCACAATCCTGGGCGCCATTTCTGCCTTAAAGGACGAGCTCAATCGTAACATTGCAATGAAGGAAGGCTTATGGAATGCGGTGCGATCTAAGGAGATTGGGCTTGCAGAGCAGTCGAACATCCTTGATATCTGCTATATTCTGTATGAATCAGTTGAGTCTATGGTCGTTGTTCTGAAACTGCCTCGTTACTGGAAAGCCAAGCATTTAGGCAAGGTACGTTCATTTAAATTGCTGTTTTGGTTTTACACTAATGCTGATTTGCAAACAGGGACTTATGAGATTCAAGAAAAAGAGGAAGGTCCGCACGAAGCCTATGGGTCCAAATCCTATGAAGAAGGTGGAGCTACCCAAACCCGTCGTAGTCGCGCCTAAGCCTGTCGTGCAGCCATCACCACAGAAGTCTCGACCTGCATCACCGACCTTGGTGCGAAAGCCGACCAGCACGATTCTCAAGCTACCTATCAAGCCTGGCTTCACACCCAGACCAACACCACCTCCTGTGAGGCGGGAAAACTCCGTGACAAGTACAACATCCACTCAGGCCCCATCTGGACAATCTGTTGTGAAGAATAGAGAAAGTTCCGTGACATCGCAGGCTTCATCATCAAAGCCAATGGCCCCTCCTCAACATAAAGCTCCCTCATCTTCATCATTCAACAAACTCTCGCAGCCAAAACCCTCGCAACCAAAGCCATCTTCGCAACCAAAGCCATCTTCACAACCAAAACCATCTTCGCAACCGAAACTATCTTCACAACCAAAGCCATCCAACCCTCTGAAGGTTTACTCTAAACCATCCTCTTCGACTTCATCTTCCTCATCTTCACGCCCGCCTGCGCAAATACCTCGTCCAACATCTCAAACGCCGCGCCCATTGTCTCAAACTCCTCGTCCAAGACCGCAGACCAAGATCATCAAGCTGAAGACAGGTAACAAGGCTAGAAATATAGAGCAGATTATGAACGGCGCCAAGAAGAAGTTACCAAGCCCTAAACCTCTTCCTTCAAGAGCTCAGCCAAGTCCTTCGCCAGCTCCTTCATCTTTGGGTCGTGTGTCTCTCACTCCAAGTGCTCGTCCTTCGCCCAATCCAATGGCTGGCACGTCCATAAGCAAAAGCTCCAACGCGGGGATGATATCAGTCGCTGGGACTGGCAGTAATGTGCCATCAAGAGTCTCATCTCCTGCTCTAAGTTCCGTTTCCGATGGGCCTCCGCCATTGAAGAAGAGTGCGACTGTAAAATTGAAGTTTACCAAGAGGATGCCTGGAAGTTGAGAGAGTGGATGGATTCGAGAAGGGGTGACAATGCTTTACATTTAGCGGTTACTGGCGTAGTTTTGTTGAGCATCAGGTTGGCGTTGGTTCGATTTGGGGTCCATGAGAAATGGCGATCAAGATGCCAAAGCGACAGTGAATGGCAGATACCCATAGTTTGGCCAATAGTAGATAGGTTTTGAAACGACATGGCATTCACATCTTACAATTTGACAATGTATATGCATGTGTCTTGTGAAATGACTGAATTTGACATGGGTGTTCTTGCTGAGCTTAAGACGCGCAGTCCCGTGCAGCATGACCATGACATCTCAAGAGATCTAAGCCCATCGTAACAGGTCACCAGATTCAGAATGGAGCTCTTTGCAATCTCCTCAATGAGCGATACGATGATGGTTGCTGCGGTCGTGATATCCAGCTTAATTGCGGCCAAGGCCCAATCTTTCGTCTCTGGATCTGACCTTTCTTTCTACTGGGAGAGGTCGCAACTCTGCGCTTGGGTCGCGATTTTGAGTTTTTGGGGTCCCGTATTGAGCGCTCCTTGAGGCCAACTCCTGAGCCTGTGCTTCTGCGCGTGCTCGTTCTTCCTCTTCTTCTCTGAGTCGTCGATCTTCATAAGAAGCGATGTCCTCTGTTGTGAGAGTGATGGCAGTCGGTTTGCGACGGAGCATGATTCTGATAATCTGGGAATGGTGGACAGATATGATGAGAAAGCAAGCTCATATAACCAGATGGGAGAATAGAAGAGTGCCACAAGGAAAATGTGTGGAAGTTGTCTCTAGATATTTGTGGGCAACAAAGTAATCGCAGCGAGATGCAGCAATGCGATACGCGAGGCTTGATGTTAGCCTCGTCATGCAAGAATGCCTCATCGCATTAGGCACAACATAAATTGGTGGAGGGAACATGCGAAATAGATTCGGAGTCTAGGTACCTTTCCCATCAATTGTCGAACAACACGCAATGTACAAGTGGCATTCACAATCAGCAATTAGCTGGGGGAAACCCACCGCGGGACATGCCTCCAGAGTTGTCGATGGAATTGCGTCGACCTTGAGAGCGTTCAGCATTTCGGCAAGGCAGTGTGAAGAAGGTACGATAAATTCACGATTCCATTTATACTTATTTATTTGTGCCCCTGTTACCCCAACTACACACTCCACATGAAACCAATGACTAATTAATATCACTAGAAGGACCAAATATTACACGCGCCGAAGTGTCGCATAGAGCGTCCCGAGAGATTTCCTCATTACCGCGGGCTGTGGACGCGCGCTCTTTGGCTGCGCAAGCATCCAACGCCGCTCCGAAACTCGTCATTCGAAGAATTGATGCCACAAACGTAAGAGGTAGAGGGGGTAGTGGAGCTTTCACACCTCGAGGATCAGGCGGTTTCAGAGATCAGAGAGGGCCATCCCGCGGAGGATTTCGTGGCACTCGAATTGCCGGAAGCATAGGGATGCGAGACCGTGGGGGTAGAGGAGGTAGAGGGGGTAGAGGGGGTAGAGGGGGTGCAAGAGGTCGAGGCAAGAGGGGTGGTGGTCGTGGCGGTGCTGATTTTGGGGCTGTTCGGGAAACACCCCTCTCCGAGGAGGAGATGGAGTTCATGCGTGTGCAAACCTTCGGTCTTCCATCGCTTTATGAAGCAGGTTCTAAGACTGCCGATCAGGACTTGAAGGGAGGACTAAGCCCATTGGCTTTGACTTCAGATGGAACAAGAGGCCTGCAGGAAACAGTTCGGGATCAACTGAATATTTACGCAAGACGTCATCCTCATCAGTACGTCAACCAAGAAGAATTGGTCAAGCAGTATGCTGCTGGAAACCCCATTGTGTTTACCAGTGAGGAGGAGAAAAATTCCGTCATGAAATACTGGGCGGCTAGAAGACAACTTACATCGCAAGCCTCTGGAAAGGAGTATAAGCCACCAGTGTTGAATGGATTGAACGAGATTGAAAAGGCTACCATGCTGCAGACTCTGACTGCTGGGCAGTATGAGGCTCTGAAGAAAATCGGCAATGGAGACGTCATGGCTGGTATCGAGAATTACGCGCAAAGAAACGAGACATACAGATTCAACGACAAGACTGATATAATGGCCAAGATAAGAGCTATGCTTCCGGTAGCCAAGCCGATCGCTGCGGCTAAGGGTGTGAGGGACACTCCACCAGCTGCGAAAACAGCTGCTAGAAAATAGACCATGAACTTATGCATCGTTTGTAAATGCTAAACCACTATGGCGTTTCTTGTACGAATACAAAATCTTGCGTTATTAAAAAGCGATGCTTTTAAGCTTCGTAATTATTTAGGATTGTTCCATTGTTTTACGTGCAGCATCGACAGCTTTCTTGACCTCTGCAGTGGCCTTTTCCACAATCTTGTCCATCTCTTTATGGGCTTTCTTGATGTCATCAGGTCTGGCCTTCTTGGCTACCTCAATACCTCTGAGCTTTTTTTGTGTGGCTCCTCTAGCACTCTTGACGGCGAGATTGGCCTGCTCACCAGCCTTGTTTGCTGCTCCCAGAGCAGCGTCTCTAGACTCTTTCGTAGGTGGTGGGATTGAGATATTGAGTTGTGATGGGTTGTGCGCATCTGGCTGTGGTTGAAGGTTTAGGTCTTTCGATTTTTGAATGGCTGAGACAATAGCTTTGACATGCTGTATCGTTTAGTCAGTAACATCATTCTGCGTCGACGTGCTAGCATGACATACATCCTTTTCCCCGACCAAAACCTGAATACTCCTTCCCTTGGGAATGACCTGTGCCAGATCCCCAAGCTTGATGCCCTCCTTGCTGTCCTTGCTCAAGCTGACCCTGATATTTTCTAATATTTCCGGGTTGAAACGGCCACCTGTCCGAAGCTTCGCAAGGTCATCCTTCAGCTTCTCGTGCGACTTCTCAATCTTCTCATTGAGGAAAGAAAAGTCGTACGGGTCATCGTTTTCTGCTGCGGAGGCACTAGATTTAGATGCTGGAGATGCTTTCTCTTTGACTTCAGTCTTTTTCTTCAGATTTGCTCGAGAAGTCGTAAAGGGAGCAGTCTGTTGGCTGGGGTGGAGGGACAGTGTGAATGGTGCTGCGAATTCAGCCAGGCGACTGTAAAATATTAGCTTATTCGGTCCTGTATCATTGATTGTGGGACCTACGACTGTCGCAGGTGCCCAATTGCTTGACAAGAGCTGGTGCGGGATCTAACCAGCAGCTTCGAGCGGGCTGCTGATCGAATGACAGAATTGATAGAGATAGACATTGGACAGGACAATACTGGACGTTGTGATTCCTGCTTCAATCGTACCTACACACAATTCTTACGGAAGAACGTTTATGCGTGGCGCGTCACTACAGCCTTATTTGGCCGGCTGGTCAGCATATCTAAACCATTCAGATGCACGGGTAATAATGGATCTTCTTTGGGTACGTAGTCTATCTCAGACCTTTCAAAAGATTCTTACCTGAACTCCAAAAGCACTATTTGAAGTTCCATATCCGATTGGCTGTTTCATGAAATTACATGAGTCTGCTGCACAGATATCAAGACTTGGAAGCTTGACGACATTGACTCGAACTCAGCCATTCTTAGTGGGGATGACCAGAAAGGAGCCCCCCCTAGATCATATACATTTCTCAAAATGAACATGATTACTCCATTTCGCTTCCTTGACCTTCCGCCAGAGATACGCGAAAAGATATACATCCTCCTTAGCACGGACAAAAATCAACCAAAATACCTCACCAATGGTGCTGCTCATAGTAGCTACCCTCATAACCTACTCCTTACCTCTCATCAACTTTATGCGGAAGCCCGCTTTATTTACTTTACTGCCAACAGCTTCTGGCTAACGGTATCTCGGCAGAGTCCCGAGATGCTGTCAACATTCCTCTCACCAGGATTCGAAGATGCACGGCGCCTGCTGCAACGACTTGTCATTGTCCTGGAAAGATGGGGAAAGGGCAACTGGTTTCTTGAAAAGTTTTTGCCGGCTATAGAAGACTGTATCATGCATGGGAGATTGAGGGAAGTGACCGTAAGGATCAAGCGGGAAGGTGGAGAGTCAATGCCCAAAGGTGAACCTGCTTTGGCATTGAAGAGGGTCCTGGAAGATCCCTATCTTGAAAGGGTTAAGTTGGGGATATATTGGTTTGGAGAGAACGCATATGAAGTGAGGGACTGGACATGGAGGTTAGATAGAGGAGCTGAGAAGGAATTGGGTGTCGTGAGAGGGTGGGATGCCAAAGCATGAAGCATAATGAAAGCAAATTCATATGCTGTAAACTATATTCATTGGGATACCCGTGCAATCACCATTGATTCAGCCAACATCACATAGCAAACTGGGAGCGTATTGAGTTTTGTCAGAAGACGATTATCTTTGATTTTCCCTTCTGTTTTACAAGCGCGCTGATTGCCCATAAAACCTCGTAAATCACAGGAGAGCCAGATCAGTTCGATCAGCTTTGCACATGACTTTTGATGAACCCAGAAAATAGAAATAGAGGAAAAGATGAATCCGTCAGAATGTCATGAAACCATGCATAGCACCACCTTGAACTTGCGGAAACATGAGACATTTATCTGGTGGACATGGCCTTAGTAACGGCACGCTTGAGGGCCAACTCCTTCTTCTTCAAGTCATCAGAGGTGGAGTCCTCAACCTCAAGCTGGGCCATGGCGTCGCTAAGAGCCTGCTCAATCTTGTCCTTGTTGCCGCGCTTGATCTTGAGGGACATAGTTGGGTCGGAGACAATCTCCTCAACACGAGAGATGTATGACTCGAGTTGTTGTCTAGACTCGAACTTCTTGGAGAAAGCCTCGTCGGAGTTCTTGAACTTCTCGGCATCGCTGATCATGGCGTCAATCTCAGAAGATGAGAGCTTACCAACGGAGTTGGAGATAGTGATGTTAGCGCTGCGGCCGGAGCTCTTCTCAGTGGCAGTGACCTTGAGGATACCGTTGACATCGACCTCGAAGATGACCTCAAGGACCGGCTCACTAAAAATTTGTTAGCAGCTTGCTACTTGACTTGGGGATGCCTTTACTCACCCGGCTCTCATAGGTGGAATTGGGGCCAAGGTGAACTCTCCAAGAGAAGTGTTATCCTCACAGTTGACGCGCTCTCCCTGGAACACTGGGAACTGAACGGTTTGCCTAATACATGATTAGCTATTTGGTCAAACCTGTGCTATGTTCGTAACTTACTGCTGTTCGCTCGTTGTTGTGAAGGTTCTCTTACGCAAGCACGGAACTGTTTGCCCACGAGCAACGACTGGGGCAAAGATGTTACCCTCCATGGCAACACCAAGGGAAAGGGGAACAACATCCAAAAGGAGGAGGTCAGCGGTGTCAGCGGAGGTGGCCTTTCCAGAGAGGATACCGGCCTGAACGGCGGCACCGTAGGCAACAGCTTCATCTGGGTTGATGCTCTTCTCGAGCTTCTTGCCATCGAAGAAGTCGCTGAGGAGCTTCTGGATCTTTGGAATACGGGTAGAGCCACCAACAAGGACGATCTCGTCAACCTTGCTCTTGTCAAGACCGGAGTCCTTAAGGACCTGCTCAACTGGCTGGAGAGTACCCTGGAAAGCCTTGGAGTTCAAGTCCTCGAAACGAGCTCGGGTGATTTGGGCGTTGAAGTCCTCGCCATCAAAGAGGGAGTCAATCTCAACAGTGGTCTGTGCACCGTTGGAAAGAGTGCGCTTCGCACGCTCACAGGCAGTTCTGAGACGACGGAGAGCACGTGGGTCAGAAGACAAGTCCTTCTTGGTCTTGCGGGTGAACTCCTTCTTGAAGTGATCGAGAAGGTTGGTATCGAAATCCTGACCTCCCAAGTGGGTGTCACCGGCAGTAGCCTTGACGGTGAAGACACCGCCCTGGATGTTAAGAAGGGAGACATCGAAAGTTCCACCTCCGAGATCATAGATGAGAACGTTACGCTCCTTGCCGGACTTTCCAGCACCGAGACCGTAAGCAATGGCAGCAGCGGTTGGCTCGTTGATGATACGGAGAACGTTAAGACCAGCGATGGCACCGGCGTCCTTGGTTGCTTGACGCTGGTTGTCGTTGAAGTAGGCTGGAACGGTAATAACAGCCTTGGTGACCTTCTTGCCAAGCTTGACCTCAGCAACCTCCTTCATCTTGGCAAGAACCATAGCGGAAATCTCCTGTGGGGAAAAGGTCTTGTTCTCTCCGAGGTATTCTGGTGACGTTGTTAGTATATGACGATCGATATGTGAAAAGACCAAAAAATCTCTCTGAACACTGGCCAAGTAAGGTTCCAAAAGAATCTTATGGATGATGGACAACGACCTAGATTGCATCGAAGAGGCCAGGATATAAAACGAGACAGTGCATGTAATCTCGGACAAGACAGAGTAATTGGGGAGAATCTGCAAGAATAGAGGGTGCTTCGACGTGGTAGGAGCAATGGTAACACAAGACTAGGTGATCAATACGACCTCAAGCATTGTGCTAACTGCGAACATCGTTTTGATTTCTTACACAATTGTACAATAGAAGGATTGTGAGGTACAGACAGACACGACTGAAAACTCCTCCCATCGTCACTGAGATGGAAAGAGCACCCTCAACTGTTTATTTGCTCCAAGAGCACGTTCGAGGGAAAGGATATTTAATAAAAAAAAATGGGAGAAGTGATAACCTACCAACTTCAACAACTGGAGCTCCATTGTCGTCAACGACCTTGAATGGCCAAGATTGGCAATCCTTCTTAACGGTTTCGTCTTCAAATCTGCGTCCGATCAAACGCCTGCAAGTGGGTGTCAGAGATTGGCTTCTTCAAAATGCGATTGGGTGTCGCATGGCTCGATTATACTGACTTGATATCGAAGATTGTGTTTCTTGGGTTCATGGCAGCCTGGTTCTTGGCGGACTCACCAATCAAACGCTCCTTGTCGGTGAAAGAGACGAAAGATGGGGTGGTGAAGGAACCCTGCTCGTTGGCAACTGAGATCATAGTCAGTGATGTTGTATAAATAAAATTTTCGCTCTCTGGCTGTTGTCTCTCGCCATTCATAAGAATTTGGGTATTTTCGAACTGGGAACATACTGATCTCAACATTGGTACCCTCGTACAGAGCAGTACAGGAGTAGGTAGTTCCGAGATCGATACCGATCGCGCCATCGTAAGTTTCCTCTGCCATTTTGAATGTGTATATGGAGTTGTGGTTGAGGGTTGAGATGGAGGAGAGAGAGAAAATCGAGAAGACGTGCGTTGAAATCGAGCTTTGGACAATTTTCGTGCGGCGGCCGACTCGGTTATGGGTTTATCTTTCGCACTAGACAAAAAAACACGAATAATTGCCTTAGGCATTGACTTTTAGTAGTTTGAGAGAGCACTGGGGAATGTTAAATTGCGCCACTAGATATACTTAAGTATATATAAAATATAGCGATATATAGTTCTGGTTGAAAGAATATGTAATACTAGGCTCTATATCTATCCAAAACTTAATTGTTTTAATTTATATAGTTCTTAAGAATTTTATAGCTATTAGGATCTCTATAATTATTTAAAGTTCTATAGTTATTAGGAACTCTATAGGTATTTATAGGTCTATTTATTTAAAACTTCAAAATTATTGGAAGTTCAAGTTTATAGAGTCTGTCTACCTATAGTTAGTAGGCGCATTTTGATTAGTAAGGGGCACATTTTAACAATCCTCTAAACACAACTTGTACACGTGCTATATAGCTGTTGTAGGTAAATATCTCGCCTGCAACTTGACTTTTATCTCAACCTTTGGGAATCACCTGGTTGTCAATTGGGCAGGTTGAGGGCGAAAGGAAAACGAAGTAGAAAGATCATAAGTCTCAAGTAGGGATTACCACTTGGCTTACATTTGTTGCCGTGAAATTAAGTTAAGGCAGTATGCAAGCTTTGCAGCCAATCGACCTCGAGTCTTTAATACTCATTGTCCTCGACAGATATGAACGTCTTAACATAACGCTATGCGGCCTCAGAAATCTCAATTGGAAATTTCACGAGTATTTTTAATTTGTTACTTCTCAATCAGCATCACAACTACAACGAATTCTTGCGAGGCGTCAATAGCACACATGAGCACCAGAGCCGATAATAATTTTTTTGGCTAATCAAAATTTGATATCCGATGCAGGGACCAACAGTGGGAGACACAATGACGATTCTGCTGACTTTTACGTTGTCCGAGCCTTATTAGAGGAAGGAAAGGAACAAACCAGAGAAGAAGAAAATGAGAAAACAATACAAGAAAATGGCAAATTGCTTCCTTGATATTTTTATTGAGCAGTATTGGAACATATTACCGTGTCTGTATTCCATGTTACTTATGTTTAATAAAGGAAAATACGCACTTAAAACAGAATCAAGAAAAATAAATCAGCCTGTCTCTTGTTGGCAGTAATACATTTTCTTTTATAGTAGAGAAAACATATTTATAATGATAAACGTCTCTAGCCCCTTCACAATATCCAGATCCTTCGTGAATTTTGTTAGATGCCGAATGGCGGAATTGGTCGTTTATTGGGATGTTTTTTATGTTTTAGTATAAACCGGAAATGAAAAATGGTTAACCATTTATCATTTCTCGTATATTAGGTAGAACATCCGGTGTATGCTAATAATCAGACCGACAGCAAGTATTTGGTGTCCTATGTGATTGGAATAATCATACAACAAAAGGATATGGATTGTTCATCGGGCAATGCAGTCTGTCAACTGAAACCCAAGCAACACCTTGAGAAAGCATGATCTGATTTATTGTATGTTCTTGATTCATATTGTAGCCATTTAGATCTACTATACAACAGCAATTATGCCTGGCAATCACTAGCAAAGCGGTACAAAATATCCCTTCCCGCCTCATGTTAAAGAAACGCCGCCATCCAAAATTAAGTATATCTCTTGAAGGCCGTCCTCGTTTCCTGCGAAAGTAAAGCAATAGCGCGTGACTTTTTTTTTACCTCATAAGATTAGCAAAGATAGTGATCTTCTCCATTTCTAT
The DNA here is from genome assembly GCA_022609375.1 of Xenosphaeropsis pyriputrescens. Lineage (NCBI taxonomy): Eukaryota > Fungi > Ascomycota > Leotiomycetes > Phacidiales > Phacidiaceae > Xenosphaeropsis > Xenosphaeropsis pyriputrescens. The sequence goes on from JAGKQE010000067.1 coordinate 22,074, forward strand.
CTCCTGGCCATTTACCGGCTTTGCACCCTTTGGAGGATTGGCAATGAGCTCAATCTCAATCCTGTTGACTCCAGGCAAGAGACGTGCGTCAAAGAGGGGTTCTGCGGCATCGACGGTACCACCAGCCAGCTTAGGCAGAGGGTGGAGACGCGTGGAGGCAGCGGTCACAAAAAGTTTGTGTTGTCGTGAGAGAACGGATGGAGCAATGGTGGGTACGATCTGCATATAGTAATGGGTTGGGGGTAGGTTGACCGTTATAGATTGCTGAGCGAGAGTGTCAGAAGGTCGAACATCCATACGGAAATGTCGAGGAATGTTGAGTCCGGGATGAGTGGCTAGGTTGATGTTCGTGAGCATTGCATCAAAAGCAGCTGTACCATGTTAGCCAACGAATATACACTCTTCGTACCAATTGAACTTACTTTTACCTGGCTGTCTCCATTTAGACTCAAAGGCAGGATTTGGTGCTTGGATGTATGCTTGTCCTTGGCTGTTATGGTGTGAATTGCCGTTTGTCATTCCAGGTGTGATAGTTCCAGGAGGGAGCATCGACGTTCCATATTGGAGCTGTTGTGGTCCACTAGAAGCAGAGCGGCCTGGTGCTGGAGACTTGAAGTCTTCGTTCTTAACAGCGGTGGTCGTAGACTGAGTAGGTGATATAGCTGATCCTGAGGTGCTTTCACCTCGGTCAAGTCTAGCCGGAGTGGCTGCAGGTGTTGAAGCGTTTTGAGAGCTGGCGAGAGGTTTGCGTCGGGTGGATGTATTGGGCGATTCCAGAGGGGGTTTTGCGGCACTGGGAGTGCTGGTCTGAGGCGTCGCGGCTGCTTCACCTCCCTTTGCACCGACTCGCAAGGTGATCTTTGGTGATGGTTCAGCTGCAGTCTTTAACTTGATCTTCGGTTGTGGTGGCTCGGACACGTGCTTCTTTGCCTCATTTAATAATTTGTAGAATGATGCCTAAATTCGTCACAGTGAGATCGGTGAAGTGTAAACAAGCGTCAGAGTGGAATTACCTCAAGTTCATGCGCAAGGTTGGCGATATCGCTGCCATCCTCATTGTAGTGCGTGGCGTTTTTCCAAATGCTACTAACCTCATCCTCAAAAGCCTTCCAGCTCTTGAAATCACTGACACCAGTGGTCCCATTCCTGCCGTGTTGACCTCGAACTAATTTTTGTACACTCTTGAGACTGACTGGGTGAAGAATGACCTGATAATAATCTTTCAAGACTCGGGGTGGTAAAGCATGAAAGCACGCATATCGGTATGCATTTTCACTAGAAATCGTCAAGTCAGCATTGTATTACCTGTGGTGATTGCAAATTGACATACTCTTCAGGGTCTAATTCTTTGATCAGGCCGTAAATTATCTTGTCTTGAGCTCCTTGGAAATCCAAACCAGCAAATCCTTCAGTTATGTTTTGTGGTGTGGACCTTGCTGGAGTTGCACTTGCTCGTGCCCCATTCACCTTCAACGTAACTCGTGGACGACCAACTGGTCTCTTTCCATTTGTCACTGGAGTAACAGGGACAGGAATTTCATCGTCAATTTCTCCCTCGGCATCTTCATCGCTATCCGAGGCGTTGTCGTCCTCGGGCAATGGTGTCGCAAATGCAACATAACCAGGTGTCTTGTATGCTGGGTTGTGCTTGGTCATGTAGTTACTCACAGCTTTGCGAATACGCTCGGCGTCGTCAAAAATCTCGGAGCCCCTTTGATTGTAGTCCTTTGCATTTGCAACCATACGCTTTAGAAAGCTCTCGAGTGTGGTCATGGTTGGAAATTCCCGCCGCTTCAATTTGGCCTGTTTAAAGAGACTATCAGCATATGCAACGGCGTTTGTCGGTATAATGCATACCTCCACTGTGTCCAATGCGATCGGCATTTTTGTAACCTCGTAGTAGTCTGGAACATCCTTCTTGTTAGGAAGTGTTAAAAAGTTGGTTGTGACCAGTCGTCCACTCTTATCGGCGGTCCTCCTAAGTTGTTCAAGAAACTTGAGGCCATATTCACTCGTGGTCTCGGCGGTTTCTCCATCCGTGAGATCTTGGGCCTATGGGGAGATTGAGTCAGTAGAGGCTCATTGAGAAGTTCTGGAGTTATGCGAATCTCAGCAGTGTTGCGCCGAACACAAATCGATGGGTTGGCTATCGATAATGGATTTGCAAGTGGTAAGACGCTTCCTGGCGCGCTTTTGAGCTCTAACCCTGCTGTCGGCCGTCGCAAACAATCGCGACACAACACCGCACTGCTCTTCGCAGTTGTTGCATGCACCTCATCAACAAGCCTCAGAGAGCAAAACTTACAGGCTTTATCCTCTTCGCTGCGCGACCATCCACCTCAGAGGCACTGGCAGCACTCGAGCTGGCCTTGCGCTTCGACTCCATCTCCTGCACGCTCAATCCTGATCGCGTAACTGTGGGCACAAGGTTGGCAAGTTCTCGACAGATTGCGCAAGTGACGTGTGGTTCTGCAGTCGTTCTCGTACTTGGGGTATCGAATGCACGCGGTTGGGGATAACGCGACGGTGCGTGCACAGGGATTGGAGTGTAGAGCTTCTTTGCTGGGCAAAGCTGTCGTCTAGGTAGGTACGGTACCGCGACGTCTCGTCCTGGAGAAGCTCTACGGAGTACTTCAGCTGTTCAATCTGCCAAATATAATCAATGGCAAGTAGCCCCTGCGAAAACACAGCTGCCAATGAGCTGTAGAAGAAAGGCTATGAGCTGCAGTGTGTTATTGCGTTGGAGGATTTCAATCTTGCAATATCTTTCAGTCTTTCAATGAGTTTCGTGCTGGTCGTATACGCTTCCCCAATTGAAATCCCAATCAACCCTAGGTAGGTAAGGCAATGTACGTTCGGGCAGATTTCAGATTCGGTAGTGTCACGTGACCAGCCAGTGGAACCCCGGTTTTGCCGTGCCTTGACTTGATATCCGTACGTGGTCGTTAACATAAACATAAGGTAACCTGCACGGAGTCGAGTAGGTATGTACAATGTATGCACTTGTAAACAAATGCTACAGTGGCATATTGGAATAGAATCATTATGATGTATCACGATGTATCCTGATAGGGAAGATAGGCACCTACATACCTCAGGTATTCCACATCGGATTGTTTACTTAGCAACCATATTGAGGTCCTAGGGCGTAAACAAAAGACACCTCTTGACCTTAACAATCTACCTTACGGCGGTATAGCAAGCTTCTTCTACCTGTGTACCTCATCTACAAAGATCTACAAAGCTCTACAAAGCTCGAGTACATACCTGCATTCATCAAGTGTTTTATAGCTCTTGCTCCAATGTTCTCCTGCAAAGCGAGATCCGCTACTAGTAACTACTCGATCACTTTGCCAGAACTATGTACCTACCTCATGACTGGGTAACGAACAACTCGAAACTCGTAACCTCTCTGCATACTCACTTTACTCCGTGGATGCTTTCGATGTTCAACAACAAACTCTCCCAACCACAAATCCGCCTTCATAGTTTCTCATCATCTCCATCATCTCGAGCTTTGTCGTCTACCCATCCACTCACAGCACTCTTTACTTCGTTATTCCCTGCCGATTGTCTCGGGGTAGCAGGGTGAGCAACCGACGTCCGAAGTTCCGTCACTATTAACGACTAACGACTAGCCACTTGAGCCACTACTACTACTACACCACTACTTAGACGCACAGTACCATACCTTGTCTTGTGCCCCGCTACCGCTACTGCTCTATCACTTTCAACCTCGCGGCGACCGCGTCTTGAAGTCCGGAAGTATACCACCAAATAACGCGACAATGGCCGATTCGGATTACAACAGAAGGAACAAGAACCCAAGACCCCTTTCAGAAGCCGAGCGGGAACGTCTTGAGGAATTCATCGACTCAATCCACTACTCTGCAAGGTCAGTCCCGAGGCCATCGCGCAATTGATGCGACCAAGCGCAAAGCGCGTTTTGACCGTTCAATTTCATGGCACGCGTTGCTGACACGCTGGGACGCGCAGATACAACGATGATGAATACGAATACCGACACGTCCAGCTCCCTAAAGCCATGCTCAAGGCAATCCCGAAAGACTATCATGACCCCTCGAAAGGCACCTTGAAGCTCCTGTGGGAGGAGGAATGGAGAGCATTGGGTATCACACAGGTATACATGAGGATTCCGAGAAGCTACATTGTATCCAATAGTCTAATACTGCGCCGCCAGAGTCTTGGATGGGAACACTACGAAGTACACGAGCCAGAGCCACATATTCTCCTTTTCAAGTATGCCCCTCGCGATGACCCTACGCTCAGATACAGATGACTGACGTTTCTTCTAGGCGACCAATCAACTACGAGCCACCAAGGCAATAGAATTTTCTACTCGCGACTTTGCTTTTGTGTATTTGATAGGGATCTGGGGGTCTTCTGGCGCACGTAAGACATTACTTACATATGGTATTGCTTTTACGACTGTGACGTCTCTCTTGTCTTTTCATACGCGTCATGGTTCGGCGCGATGGTCTCTATGTAATCGAGCGGTTCAATGCACATTCTCTTCTGGTACAACATACGGCTAGAGGAATCACATCAAACAAATGGAGTTGGATAGCCGTGAAGGTGTCTTCGAGCAGCAACACAAACGTGAAGGATTTAAAGACTGTGTGGCTCGCACTAACAGGTCGTAAGAAGATTCCAAGTTAGAGGTCCATACTAGCTATGGCAGCGAAGCGGATCTGTGGAAGCCTGCTCTGATCATTTGATGAAGTTTATTTCTTGACAAGTGATTGAACCAGCAAGGTCAAGGCAGATCCAAAGAAGACTTTGCCATTATTGCCTCCATCTCTTCTACTGTTGAGTCTCTCCTCGCTGTAATCCCTTGCCTACACGATAACTGGTGCGAGATACGCCATGTTATGGAAGTTCCGAACGCGAGGGGCAGGCCTGCATTTCTTGGATGCCCCTCAGTGGTAAGAAGGAGGGGAATGCAGGGAAGCGGCTAACGACTACAAAAAGTTTATCATTTTTTGAAGAACGCTGCACATGTTGAAAGGTGCACATAGCATGGATTGAACATTCCCGTCTCGGCGTGAAGATATGTAACGGAACGAAACGCCATAATGGCATCTTGAATCTTGCTGGATTTTTGACATGCGTTTGAATGTTCTGTATGAATTAGTGATAGGCTTAGAGTTGAGATATGCATTTGGACTTGCTGCAAGGGATTACTCCACACCGAGTATAAGAAACGCATGTAGCCTTTAAGATTAGAACGCTGCGAATGTGAATAAAAAGGTTGCGGGAGTCGCACGGGAACCCATAAGTGACAGCCATCTTGCAGGTACCCGTCCTAGCCATCACCCTTCATTTTCATCATCAACATGAACACATCACCATGAACCGAAATTCGATATCGTTCGCCGTTATCAACCAACCAAATGCCACAAAGACCAAATCAATCAATATATTCAGGCTAACATCATGCTCAACCATCTGCCATCTCTTTCAAGACTCCATGTCATCAATCGAGCAGTCAGTATAGATGGAACTTGTGGAGGCCCCGGAGGTATCTCCTGTGTAAACAGCACCTTCGGCGAATGCTGTTCAAGCGACAGCTGGTGTGGAAGCAATAGCACGTATTGTGGTCTGGGGTGTCAAGGCGACTTTGGGATTTGCTATACCCCAATATCAACTACTCCACTAGCCACATCTGCGACTCTCAGCATCGAACCGACTATCACACCCGCTATCACACCGAGCAATGGCTTCACCGATTCGAAAGCCTCAATAATATCCACAGCCGTCATCGTAACGATCGCCATCAGCTCTGCGCTTGTGCTCAGCCTGCTCATTGGTTTACTAGTCTGGCTGTGCAAGAGGAGCACTGGACTTCAGAAACGCAGGGCGTTGCAGAGGTTGGGAGAGGGCAATGCATCAAACGAGCTCGAGTGTCGACGCTGGAGAAGTCATGGAGGAAGGAAAGGGCGCGTAGCTAAAAATGCCTCGGAGGATAAAGAGATGCAAGGAAAGGGGAATGCAAAAAGAATAGAGGATCGAGTCGGTGCAGGTTATGAAGGTGCATTCAGAGGATCGTGAGGAATGAGGGAATTGCTGAACAGCTGAGCTGTGAGAAGTCCCGAATTGTACGGCTGATGATAAGAGGATTGCTGAGTATTTAAGCTGTGGAAAGTCTCTAATTGTATGATTGACAATCAGGGCAATGCTGAGCAGCTGAGCTGTAGAAAGCCTGGAAATATGAGATTGACGGAACGAATTGAAGATTGATAATTTGCCATGAAATCGCAAGAGTAAATGTGAAAACATGAAGGCGATGCAAATACCTCAACTTACCTTAACTTACCGATCAAAAGCACGAAGTTCTTAATCCCCCCTACCAATACATACCTTACCTAGGAAGAATCTGATCTCATCCCAGGCTGAGAGAACGCCTCTTCCTCTTTGTGAATATCTAGGTTGCTCTCCAAGACAACGCCCCAAAGGGAAATGAGTGAACGTGCGAGTGCCCCTTGTGTTGCCCATGTTGCTCCATGATCAACATATACTCCGTATGTAGGAGGGTGATTACGTCGGCGATGTTCACAGTACCTGTCGTGTTGTGGTCGAGGCCAAGGTGCTTTGCAACAGCCATAGTCCAGGCCTTACAGGCTTTCAAATCAAGCGGTGGCTCGCTTATGGCGGGGCCAGAATTCACGACATCAAGAATCCGATTACCGGGAGGCACTTAGAAATCGAAAGGCAAACACAAAGATCCTCTCCTCTTCGAGTAACTCCTATACATCAGATACTTCAAAGTTGTTGATCAGGTAAGCAGTTCTTCACTCTTGAATTTCATATAACTACTTGGACTCACATCATCATTTTCTTGTCCACAGAATCAATAACTTCTTCATCTACATCAACCCCCGACTTCGCACCCTACAGCCAAACTGTTCTCCTCAACATTCAAACGCGGTTCTTGGTTCTCGCCTTTAAGGTCATCTATTGGCGTTTCAATTGCTGCTGCTTCTGGTCTGCAAAAGCAAACCCCACCGAATTCATTTATAGAAAAGTCAAGCGTTCTCAGCAAGACCACCACAAGAAATATGCATAACAAGGTTGTCAGTGAGTATCTCTACGCTTGTATTTATCTTGGGCGCAAGCTGACAGTCTCTAGTCATTGGCTCTGGGCCAGCTGCCCACACTGCCGCCGTTTACCTTGCGCGCGCCGAGTTGAAGCCAGTCATGTATGAGGGTATGCTCGCCAACGGAATCGCTGCCGGAGGTCAACTCACCACTACCACCGATGTAGAGAACTTCCCGGGTTTCCCAAAGGGAATTGGTGGACAGGAGCTCATGGTAAGACAAACCATATGGCAAATTGACAAGGAGAATCATACTGACTATCTATTTTACAGGAGGCTATGCGCGAACAGTCTACCAGATTCGGCACCGAGATCATTACCGAGACTATCGCCAAGGTTGATCTCTCGCAGCGACCATTCAAGTACTGGGCAGAGTACGAAGAGGACAAGGAGCCACACACCGCTGACGCCATCATCATCGCCACCGGAGCCTCTGCACGCCGATTAGGACTCGATGGCGAGGAAAAGTACTGGCAAAACGGTATTTCCGCCTGCGCCGTCTGTGATGGAGCTGTTCCAATTTACCGCAACAAGCCATTGGTCGTTATTGGAGGTGGTGACAGTGCTGCTGAGGAGGCCATGTTCTTGACCAAGTACGGAAGCCATGTTACCGTTCTTGTGCGAAAGGACAAGCTCCGCGCTAGCAAGACGATGGCAAAGAGATTGTTGGCACACAAGAAGGTTACCGTCAAGTTCAACACCGTTGGCCATGAGGTCAAGGGTGATGACAAGGGATTGATGAGCCACATGGTCATCAAGAACGCCACTACCGGAGAGCTTGAGACTATGGAGGCAAACGGTTTGTTCTACGCCGTCGGTCACGACCCAGCAACGCAATTGTTCAAGGGACAAATCGATGTTGATGAGGAGAGCTATATCATCACCAAGCCAGGAACCAGTTACACCAACATTGAGGGTGTCTTCGCTGCTGGAGATGTCCAGGACAAGAGATACAGACAGGCCATCACCAGTGCTGGTGAGTAACTCAATATATCGTATGGTGAAGATTGTTGCTAACTTATATGTTTTAGGATCTGGATGCGTTGCCGCTCTCGAAGCCGAGAAGTTCCTCGCGGAGCTCGAAGACTTGGAGAATGATCTCGAGGCGGAAGATGGAGCAGAGAAGGGCAACAGCGTCGTCGTACCAGAGTACCGATCTAACCCTCTCCTTTAAGTAATTTAATAAACGGCTGTGGTATGACACTTTTTACAACAAAACCTATGGGCATTGGGGTTTTCTTTTTTGGAATTGAGGGGTTGCGGGAACATTATAGATGATGAGAAGCATCAAGCGTATTGCGAGAAGTAGACCTTTGAGCGTTTGATAGAATTGGCTGTTGGCATAGGGCTGGATTTTTGCTTAGACTTAGGCAATAGAAGAATGTGCCGAAATACGCTTCCCACTATCAGAGTTCTTATGGAGACTAATGATGCTCCGTACCCTGGTGATTTGCAGAGGCCGATGCGGCCTTGACGTCGAAGGGACTTAGACCCTGCATATCAATTTCATCTCGGATCCAGTCAGGCATCATGCGAGTTGGGCAGAGCATAGAGCAGGAGCTTTATCGTGACGATTATGACGATCAGAGGCTCGACGCTGTCTCCGTCGAGTGCGGACTTGGGAGATCACTCGGGACTCGGGATTGATGCTTTCTCGAGAAAAGCGGGAACGACCGAAACTTTTTCATGATTCTCGGCATTCCGACGTGCGTGTGTACTACCTGTTGTAAATGAGTCGTCAGTTCGCCAGTCGTGTAATCAGATACATAGTTACGGAGAACGGGGTTCAAGACTTATCCACAGAGCCCCGTTTCTGACATGTTCGGTGGAGTAGCCCGGATGAATAATGAGACTACAGTGAATACAGTGTCCAATATCGAGAAATTAATCACAGACTAGACGGAGAGAATGGAAGATATAGACGCCTTTGACTTGATCGAAGGATGTTAGAGCGTTTTTGTGCATGAATTTGCTCTTCTCTAGCATCTCTAGCACATTGGCTTCGCGCTGTGCGTGGTGTACCGAGTTTATGGTGGCGATAGAATAGGGCGGACCGGAACTGGAAGGGCACTGAAGGGGTCAGAGCCTTTCAGAGGAATGTGAGTCGAGTCAGGTTGTCAGGATGTCAGGATGTCGGGTTGGCACGCTTGGTTGTACGAAGAGCGAAGCATAGACTGTCAGGTTTGCAGTGGGCGGGTAGGTCTCAGGACAATGTCTTAACAATGGAGTCTGTGTTCTGAGTACCTGACGTCCTGCCCGGCCGCTGCGGTGTTTGGGGATTCTGCGGATCTGAACACACTCCCGACGCCTCGGGCGATCTAGAATGGTGGACTGGAGAGATCTGCCTATGATGATGCATTTGAAGACGAGAAAACGAAACTCTCCGTTGCAGTTCCGCACACACGCCACGGTGACAGCAGTATCATCAGATTAGAGAGACTCGTCGGCGACTTGTACATGTGTATGAGACAAGACGATAGCCGACGACCCGACTAAGGCATCCGGATTTGCACTCTAAATTCGGATGTACTCTAGTGGTAGAGTACGGCGCGTGCGTACATAATACTTAGACTCTTGATAATAGTAAGCGATCACCAATGAGTCAAGATTCGTTTTGTACGGAGCGAGATTGAGCAGACTAGCCGACGACAACAACAACAGCAAAAACAACAAACAAGAACCACAAGTAGTGCATTCCAGGCTTCAGCATGGAACAAAAATCAACAACACCAACGTCGTGAAGGCTTCATGGCTGTTTGTTGCGCTCGAGAGTCGCTGCTGCACAGTCCTCGGTGTGCACCAAGCTCAGCATCACAACTGTCAAGTGCTGCTATGTAGCTTTCTCGCCAGTGCTAGCATGGAGTCGGTGAGAGTGGAGTTTGGATGCGTTGTCCACTCATATATCGGGATATCCTTGCTCGCGCGCTTGTTGTTTGGTGCTCGTGCAACTTCTTGTGCATAGAGGAAGGGAAAAAGGGAAAAAGGGAAGAAGAGGAGGGATGGAGGATGAGGGAGGAGTAGGAAGGAGAGGAAGAAAACAGAAAATATATTGAGAGGAGGTGGTGAGGATGATGGCGATGGTGATGGTGAGGCACAGAGGCTGAAGCTGAAGGTGAAGCTAGCTACACGAGCTGTGAGAAGCGCCTAGGCGTAACGACTAAGACAAACACTATGAATGTACTCTATACGTGATCTATCTATTCCGTACTCGACTGTGAATGTTCCAAGAGTCCTCCACATCGATCTTGCATCCTGGTAGAGACTGTACAAGTAAGAAATTTGTTTGATAGGTAGAGATCGAGTGAGCAAAAGGAGAATAATACGTAATTGCGAAAAAGAAACGCAATAGGAATGAGAATGATGATACTGTACGTACATATATGCAGACAAGACAAGACCGAGGCAGAAGAATTAAAATAAGATAAAATCATGATAAATAATAAATAAATAATCATGATCGTAATAAAAATAAAAATAAAAATAGGAGCGGGGATTCCAAGGAATATTGTCAAACAGTTGAAATGCAATTCTTCAGCACGTTCTTTGGTCAAGGACGCACGCAGGCAGGATCATGAGCATCGTGTCGCATCGCATCGCATCGCATCGCATCAAAACGTCATGGTTGCGCTTCCTCCTCGCACAACTTCATCCAAACCAACCATATCATCGAATCATTCATCATCTGAGGCCTTACCCATCACCCATCATCCATCATCCATCATCGAATCCATAATCCATAATCCATCATTCATTATTCCTCTTTTCCCAGTCGAGTCCCATGCCGAACTCCTCCAAACCATGTTGTCTCAAATCTCGAGTCGTCGGGAGGTCCTTGTGCCTTTGGACTCTCACTCAACGCCTAACCACAACTAACCTCTCGATGAGGGATCATGGCTGTGGAGGAGGGGACTCGTAACTCATGGCGGGGCACTCCCTCAGGTCCGTTCTCACGCTTCGAAATCCACCAGATCGTTGTTCATCCAACTTCCTCGATTAGTTCCTACTTTGTGCTCCCGAATCCTGAGAAGGACGCGAAAAAGCACGGAGGAGCATGGACAGACACTCAGAATTCTCATTGCCAATTCGTGCCATTCCACCCCTCCGAGATTTGTCAAGAAACCCGAAGGGCGAAAGAAAAGGCACCAGCGAAGAAACCAGCTGGTAGTCTAATGTCGCTGGCTGGCCGATGCTGTACTTGGATGGAGCCACAAAGAGGCACATACAGACAAACTGACTGACTGACAGACACATACATATGGCAATATATCTCCCAAGCTGTCAGCTTTCCTTCGTCCACTTCTTCTACTTTCAAAAGTTTCCTTGACGCTTGCATAATTTCTACCCACGTCTGGAGCCTTCAGCTCTTTTTCCTCTTTCAGTCTCATTTGAACCTTCGACCCTCGCCTACTGGAAAAGAAACGAACATACAAGTACTCTATTTCTCATCATTCCCAAAACGATCAGTTCCACTTGCACGAATCAGCCCAAGCACATTCTCGTTGACCGCAACTTCGTCGTTGCCCAACTAAAACCCCACCTTTCTATCATCCGCAGCTCTGCTTTTTACACAACCTCGTCCAGTGCCAAGTACTCGGAGTACGGGTGCAAGTATCGAAAGGTACCACTAGGACCAGTGTTTATCAACTTTGGAGGATATATACTGTATTGGGTGACCCATAAGGAGAAGGCTGGGATCAGGCAGAAGAGGTGGAGGCTCTACACACTTTCAAGACACTCTCCAACATATCAGAGCACGTACTTTCAACCAGGGGACACAGAAGTGACGTATCCAGACCAATCATGTCGTCGCATGGTCCCATAACCCCCAAGACCCTCATACGCGCTGCTTCACCCACACGCATATCATTTGATGAGAAGACAATTGAAGAAGCTCTGCGCCGGGCTGAACGGGACTCGGACAGACGCCGAAGCTGGCGTAATCGCGAGCTCATGCTCGAAGAGAGAAAGAAGATCAAATCAACCATCGAAGAAGAATCCGAAAACGATGATGAGACAAAGAACGACATTGATGTAGCTCGTATCAGAGCGAAAGCTATGGCAGCACTTGAGGGTCGAACTGAGGGTCGTTCGACCCCTCCCCCCCAGAGGTTCCACCGTCGTAACAGATCTTACCAGGGCGAAAGATCTTATTTCACCGCCCAGGACGAGGATTACTCCCGACCCATGACTGCTACTGTGGAGAGCTACTCTCGCCCAAAAACGGCCATCATCGAGACATCTTTACGACCCGAATTTACGCACGGGAAACGCACACACTCAAAGACTTCTATTGATAACAGCGCTTCCGTACCCTCTGCTTCGCGACGAAGGACAAACAGTATTCCTCGCGGCAGCGATCATCTTTCAAAGATACAATTCAGCAACACACCACCCTTCTTCCCAGCAGTACCACACCCTTTGCATTCAAATCCCGTCCTCATGACTCCCGACTCATCATCGTCCGAAGAGGAAGAGGAGCCCGAGATGGAAGAGCACGTTGTTATGGCCTGGGAAGGCAACACTTTGATCGAGAAGCGAGTCATGAGTCCCAAGAACGGTCCTCATCGTCGTCGCCCGTCAAGCATGACACCAGGCATGTCACCCAGCATGTCCGGCGGCTTCTCGCCCATGTCACCACTTTCCCCTCTCACACCCATCACACCCTTCTCGCCCTCTCCATCTTCGCGACCCCGCCCGCGCCCAAAGTCTGCAATCTGCACGTCCACCTCCCGCACAACCATCATGCGCGATCCCTCGCCCCCAATGCCGCCTCTCACCAAGACCTCCACATCCAACAACCGCCAGCGCTCCAATACTTCGAATCAAGCTCCGCTTGAGCGACACCTCTCGCGCTCCAATACGGGCGAAGAGCGTCGTCTTTCCCGCACAACGACTGGTGAAGAGCGCCGTCGCTCCCGTACCGATGACATTGAGAAGTTGCGCACGAGCACTAAGCATGTCCTCCTCAACCCGCCTAAGCTGCCTTCCAAGAAGACTTCCCTCACGTCCTTCCGCGACCCAGACGTCCTCGAGAAGGAGCTGCGTCGAAAGAGTGGCATCCGCGGCCTTAGCTGGCTGAACTGGAGTTGAAGGTCGCGACGCCATGGGCGTCAAGGGTCGAAGGATGACAAAGGAAAGTCGGTGTCTATACGGGAGCGCATGCAACGCGGCGAAATCAGCATGCCGCTGGAGCGCGACAAGAACCCATGAGATGCGGGCCGTGGGGGTTCCACGAGTGCGAATGGCGCGAGTGCGGCGGCGGATTTGAGGCGGAACTTGGACTTTGCGATGACGGGCGTGGGAGACACGACCCTATACCATTGGGTTGGTGCTGGATGGCGATCGGCGTATTATTGGTATCGGAAGGGGATGATGGTGTATTATGTTTACGGACGGCAATGGAGTATTAGCGGAGACTAGCTGGGTGGGTAATGATGGAGTACGATTATGAACCCGACCTTAGGACTTTGTCGGATGGCAGGATATTTTGGCATCAGTTTTTGTATGGCCACGCGTGGCTCATTTTGGTCGTTTTTTGTTATCCATATGGTCCAGAAGGGGACTAACCTGTATACTCATATCATGTATTTTTCTCTCTCCCCCTTTCATGTTGCAACGTCATCGTCACGAATCTTTTTGCGAAAAATGGTGTGGTTGTTCACGTAGATGATATACAAAGCATATGATGGTTCCCATCAGCACAACATGATTTCAATTTTCGCCCCTTGTGTAATGTGTTTCGCTTGAATTCGGATCGATCCACATGGTGATGGCCATGGAAATGTCGTGCATGAACAACAAGCTTTTATTTATAGTTCAATGCTTCTTTCGCGGCGAGGTTGAACGGCATGTCTAAAGGATATTTCTGGAACTACCCTTCACTCCATTTGCCGGTTAGTGTGTCGATATTCGAAAGAGCTCGCAATGAAGGATTGAGCATGTTCAACATCCAGCATAAAGTATCAATTCATCTAGTACTTGATTTCATAGCCTATTCACCCATCAAACATGTTTTCAATCACAAGAACGGCTCAACATTAACTCATCACCAGCATAGATAGGTCATTGTCTGTGATTTATTTTGATTCTGAAACCCAATGGCGCGCACGCCACACTGTATTATTGATGGCTCTCCCAAACCAAAGCCAAGGGAAGATCCAGATCCGGTCTTTTCCTACCCTGAGCATATTGTACAAGCCTATAAAAAAAAAAAACCCCGCACCCCTCCCCACATACAGAATAGACGAGAAGTCGCAAAAAAGTTGCAGGACGCTCACGAGCAAGAGACGAAAGCAAGTGAAGGCTAGATGAAAAGAAAGTCAGAAGCAGGGTTTCTTCGCTGTTGTTTAGAAACAAGCCCCATGGGTCGAAGATGTGCGTAGAGAAAGGGGCTGAATGTGATCGACGCCGCAAAACACCACGCTGAAGGAAGTAGGGCTGGGGGTATCTAGTGGAGAAACAAAAGAGCAAAAGCACAAACGAGCAGTGTACGCGCTAAGCAAACAACTCTACACTTGACAGTGTTAGGTGGCTCCCATCATCAAGTGGCTCCTATTATCGCATGTGAGCACTTCGTATGGACCTCCCGTCTCGATTCTGATCAATGCGTCTACCGTCTAGAAATCGTGGTGTTTCGCGAGGTTGGGAATGTTCCTGATCTAAGCCTCTTCGTCGAGCTTCGAATGCCAACTTTTCTTCTTCGCTAAGACTGAAGGCTTTCTTCAGCCAGCCAAATCCAGTGCGCTTCTTCTTGACCTTTTCACCCTGGGTGTTGGTTGTCATGACTGTCATCTCCGAGCGTACGCTCATTCCCATGGTGCTAGGTGCATGTCGGGAAGGTGGAGGTTGCATTGGTGATGGAGCAGCGGTCCAGGGTCGTTGAAGAGGAGAATTAGGGTTGGCCTGTACAGGAGTGAAACTGAAGTATGTCTCTGATCGTGGGGATGGGAGCATATTATTATTCTTGCTGAATGGAGGGTAATTCGGAGCGGAGAAATTCGGATTAGAGGGTCGATGATGAAGTTCTGGGCGAGATGGCCGTTGGTTCAAACTGGTTTGACTATTTAGACTGCTCAGGCTGGGTTCTGAGGGTCGGTGTGTTAACTGGTGTGGTCGAGGAGGTGGAGGCATTTCGATTTTTGTTGGACGAAGCTCAGGTCTAGACTTCACAGATCTCACCGATCTCAGATCGGTTTTTGAAGAGTTTGAATGAAGATCAGCCCTAGACCTGCTGTTGTATAGAGAACGCGACGCAAATGTATCAGGAGAACTATATGTGAATTGTGATTTGTCGGATTCGGACCCATTGAGCGAGTCCTTTCTTCCTCCACCGCTTGTCGGTGGGGTCAGAATATTGGCAATGGGCTTTGATTCTGGAGCCTTAGTCTGTTGAGCTGATGCTTTCCTACCGCGCAGGGAGAAGCGTTGCCGCAGGGACGATTTTCTATCAACTTCCTTGTCAGGAGCCGGTGTTTGTATGGCACGTTCCTGTGGTTTTGGTGAAGCCGAAGGAGAGGGTATAGGGGTATAGACTCGTGGTTGTAATGTAAATTCTGCAGGTTCTGGGACAGGACTGAAGCGTAGTGCTGGTGCCAGTGTTGGAGAGTTGGACTCGAAGTCGGAGCTGATCCTGTGCTCGGATTCTGGGCTTTCTGAACGATCTTCTGCGTTCTGGACGTACTGGGAGGCTGGCAGTGTCGTGAAGGTAGCAGGAGTGATGGGTTTTGGTGCTTGTAGACTCTTGCTGGATAGCACGTTGTGGTGATATATCTTCGTTGGAGGCGATTGTGGGGGAGACACTGGGGAATGTTGAGGGTTGGGACTGGTTCCCGGGACGATACTAGACTGCTGCTTGTTAATTGATGCGTCGTGAACGCGGGATGTCAGAAGTACCCTGGTGTTGCGGCTCACGTCACCCGCTCTTCTATCCATCTCTGCCACTATTGAACCAAGCTGTGCCAATCCTGAGCCAAGTTGATCGCCCTTGGTTTTAAGAGACATAAAAGCCTGGCTCCAGCCATCGGCATTTCCCTTCATCGCATTGAAGACTCGTTGGGTATCCGGGCGCTTATCGAGCCAGACAGATGATAGCTGCTCCTCGTTCAAATACCGGGTGAACTCCTTAGTGGCATCCAGTCCCTGAACGATATCTTTGAGGGCGTCCTTCATGGCGGCCGCCGTACGTTGAATGATATGCTCGATTTGTTCATTGCCATTGACGATCTGGAGTCTGAATTGTCGATCCTCGAGCATAGAGTCAAAGAGCACTATGTTTTCCAGAGGTAGCTTGAGAAACTTCAAGCGTTCCTCCACATCCTCCAGGGCCAAATCGAAATCCTCGAGAGTAGCCTGTAAGAACTCGTCCACCTCATCCACATGCCCTTGTAAAATCGAAGATACCTGATGCTCATCCTTGGCCATTCCATACAATAAGAGATGTACCCCGAAGGATATTTGAGCTACAAGCTTCCACAATTCGTGATATTCCTGGCCAGGATGTTGGCGCCAGCGAGCGGCATGTGTCTCCTCCTTAGCATCCTGACCCAGGAGTATTTTCCGACGTTCTATTGCATCGGAGGCAATAAATCTGGATATGGGTGTATTCGCCGCCGAAGCATCATGCATTGATTCGGCAAAAGCGCCCTGCATGGCAGGTATAGGGTGAACAGGGACATTCATATCCCTTAGGTCGGCCATGGTGAAGGCTTTGGGTATTTGGATACTCAGTCTGTGTCTTTCGAGGTTGTTATCCTCGTCCTCATCGTCCTTTAGGTCGGGAGAATTGGCAAGCAACTCGTCATCGGATTGAACAACGAAGAAGATGGGAAGAGAAAGATGGTCCTGGGAGTGAAGCTGATCCGCAACAGAATCATCGAACGGCGCCATTACGCCAGGCGGGTGCTGCGGGAGCTTCACTACATTTGGGTATAAGGGTATAATTGCTGGGTTTCGCGCTGCTTAATTCGCGGGTTGAGACGGCAAAATGGTGCAGGACTGTGGCACTTGATGTCTCTCGCAATAGATTGATTGTTCGACCAGGAACATGTACGGTGTGTATGTCGTGGGACCAGTTGGCGCGTCGCTGGTGTGTAGCAGTGTGTTGCAGTTAGTTGGAGCCAGGCTCTGGTTACTTTGTGGTGGTGCGTGTGGTGCTTGGTGCTTGGTGCCTGGTGCCTGTGATGCCTTCTATTGCTTCCGTCTGGTTGGCTTTGAGGTCGCGGGTCTATCCTAGGCAGGAGGCTTATTTGGTGTGGGTAGTGTGTGAGGTTTGGTGCAATTGGTGTAAGTTGAGTGCAGGTTTGAGAGTGAAGGTTTGGAGGTTTGACGCAGCGTATTCATGAGAAAGGTACTCCGCGAGTCGTAAGTACCTCAGTCGCTAGGTAGTGACAGCATCCATACAGTAAAGTATATGGGAGAATCTATTCAGAAGTCCATACTTAGCATATACCAACACATATGAATAGCAGTGAACAATCTGCGTGATATGGATACGGAGTGGGTATTTACACAGTGAAGTTTGGTGCTTTTTGTTTCCCAGAGCGAGAGGAACAAGCTTGGACTCGAGACTCAAGACTTAAGACTCAAGACTCGAGGAAGCAGTGTGAGTGAGTGAGTAATACCAACCTACCTTACTGTGTACAGGTACTGAGTACGGAGTATTTTGAAGAAGAGAGTTGGGAGCTTCTGCACACTACTGCAGCTCTTCTATTCCCTGTTGCTTGCTCTTCTTGCTTGGTGTCTTCCTTCGAAGCGATCACGGCCATGCAAGGCCAACTGCGGGTGTCCGATGAGAGTCGAAGGTTCAGGTCCTGTCTGTCGTGTGTGGACTCTAGAGTCACAATGGTATGGTACTGGTGGTACCTGAACTGAAGTCAAAGAGAACCTTTGATAGTCAGGTATCCGAGTACAGATGGTTGATCAATAGTAGCTTGACTTGACTCGACTCGACTCGACCCGATCTCGCGTGAGTACTGGACTTGAAAGCCTTTTCTTTCTTTGGCCTTTTGACTCTTTGACTCTTTGACCCTTAGGTAGATTCTTCAGCTGTCTTTCAATCTGTCGACTCTTTGACTCTCTTCGTCTCCCTTTGTCTCCCTCTCCCTCTCCCTCTCACTCTCACTCGTCTAGCTATCACGTCTGCCACTTTGCCCTTCGAAAGTCAATAATAAAAAAGTCACTGGGTCCCGGTTCCTGTGCACTAAGAACAGCCAAGAAGGGTTCTTAGTCCAGGAACGAGAGTGGCCGACAGCCTCTAACCAGGGAGAAGGAGAGACATACGGAGTAAACGACCAGGGAAAGAAATGCACCGAGTGCAGTGCGCAGAGACAATCAGAGAGCACTGTTCAGCTCGACCACACCATCAAGTGGGCAAATTTGTGGGAAATTGTGGATTGATGTCGCTCCCCCCAGGGCTCCCCCCGCCCATCCTTCGATCTCAAAGAGGAATCCTGTTCAAGAATCCTTAATAGGTTCTTTGGAACCCGTCCGCGAATTTTGATTTTTTAGTGAGACGGGTGCGCTTCCTGACTGTCCTGACAATTCCACTGATACTTCCCTGACAGATGCGCAACCGTCCGAATCTTTCTTCTAGAAATGGGCCTTTCCCTCGTGACTGTCGCCTCTTGTCTCGTGGTGGTACAGACTACAGCAGTGGCTGCAACGATGCACACGCGTAGTGGAATGGTTCCTCGTTAGTGGCTGTGTGGAGTAGAGTAGGTTGAACTATGCGACGACACTTCCAATCAATGTAGTTACACGAAGGTATTGCATTGTATGTATGGGGACTGAAGTAACTATTATGAGTATTTGGGCAGAAGATTGAATGGGCTGGGGCGGAAAAGTTGGCTGAAGTTGAACGAGTGGAAGATTTACGCCGTCTTGGAGAGAGATGCTGAGACTGAGACTGAGACTGAGACTGAGACTGAGACTGAGACTGAGACTGAGGTTGAGGTCGAGATTGAGGTTGAGATTGAGATTGATTGAACGGCTTGGATGAACTGTCGAATATCATACAGCAAGTCAAGTCAAGTCAAGTGAGTGATTGCTTTCACTTGTGGTGATGCGTGATTGATTGTCTTGCTCCGAGTACTGACTGGAAGAAGTGGGTATTTTGCGACTTGACCGTTGATCTCCCAACCACTTCTGGAGGGAACGTGTCGATGCACTGTCACTGTCGATGCAATCCCGATAGTCGAAATCGATATACGGCCCAATCCAGACCAACTCAAAGGCGCACTTCATGGGTTGAGAATGTGAATGCACGAAGACATGATCAACATGAACGAGACCTCGCCGAGGGATCAGCGGATGGAGGAGAGAGGCGACCCTCCGACTCGGACGAACTCAGACAAAGTCGATATGAGCCACTTTTCTCTATCATCCAATTTGATGAGGGAAAGTGAAGTGCAAGTGCTCTGTTGATACATAGGTACATGCATTTGTGCATACATATTGTACTACTTCATGACTATGGAAAATACATCTGTACATCTGTATCACTTGTACAACATACACAATACGTACCCATGGTCCTTAAGCTCACACCATCAAATATTATAGCATCGTTGCCTCTCGTCAACTCTTGCTTGCGAAGGCGTATCCAAGCCGCCTTTCTATCGTTGTCTGTTGTCGCTTTGGCTCTCCGACTTGCTTGCATTTGGCTTGGGCGTGTTGAAAAGGACCCAATATGCGAGATTGGGAGTAAGGGGTCTGAACATTTGCAAATCGCCTCCTTTTTCCCTTTTTCCCTCTTTTCTTCTCTTCTCTCTGCCTCGAACCTCCATTCTTTTTCAACAAGCTTTTCGAATTGCCCGTATAACTGTCCGAGTGTTAATAGACTACTCCTTCCCACGGATTCCGTGTCACTGGGCGCATACCTATGCATACAATCTTGTGGCCAGCTGCTACTGTACTGTATCCATCCCCCTTGCATATGATAAGCAAGTCAAGCTTGGCCGCATTCCGTCTGTACCTACGGAGCATGCACAAAGCCCATTGTAGTTTGCTACCCACAGGAGCTTTATTAGTTGGAGTGAAATGCACGGAACATGAAAAGCATATGTTTCGCTGGCACCTGTCGATGTCGACGTTGATGGCTTCGTAGATCATATTAAGCCGTGCATACGTAGGTAGGTATGTACTATGTACTTATCAAAAATCAATAGTTCTTCTGTTTACCAAGTAAGTACGAGTAGTAAGATGTCAATAGTACATAGTAAAGCGTTGACTGTGAGACATATCAATACCAATACCAATACCTATACCTAGAGACCATGCATGAAGTACCTCATGTACAAGTACACACAATATATTATATATCGATCAGTTGAGTTCTGCATTCATCCAGTACTTTATTATTCGTTATGCCGGCCTCAACCGACAATCGATACCTAGCCACCTGCAATTGCAATGCTGGATACACAGAATGAGTAGATTGAAACTCTGCTACGAAGGTCTGCCCTCTCCTCATCTCATTTCATCTCGTTTCATTTGGTTTCTGCTGAGGACTTCTTCTCTTTCCTCGTCCTTCTCCTTCGATGCCTTATTCGAATCCAGGAGGCAGTGTGATCCTCACCATCCTCACTCATCTCATCTCGTCCTGGGTCTAACGCGCTGACAAGCGAGACAGTTTCAAGCCGACAACGGTGCCCCATCCCCATTGCCGCCCCAAATGCAGTATCCAGAACGTCTTTGGAATATTACTCTGAGATGATTCACCGGCGACGAAGAAGAATGACGGGAGAAGGTAATACATACTCACATACTGTAGGATAAGTGCTCGTCGTGGCTTGATGGCGCGGAACAATTCCTTGCATAACCATGCACGACGATGCACAACACCGAATTCCATTGGGACGTTGCCCGACATGAGCAGTCTTGACTTGGGACTGGGTAATTACCCCTTGTCTGGTAACAGCATTCAATATATAGATGTACTTACTGTACATACATATTGTACAAGTACAGACCTCACATATGTGTTTCTCGAAGCCATGAAAATCTGCTATGCTTTACCATCAGCATTATCTGAAAGCACCAGCATTGAATGATGACTACCTTACCTACGGAGTCGGATTCTTGTCTTTGTCAATTACAAGAGCCTCATTGCAGACCAATCTATGGCCAGCATCTTACCTTCGTCAGATGGTCAAGGTCAAGAGTAATAGCGGTAGCACTCTATCACTCCAGTTTGGCCGATGATACATTTCCATCCATCCATGGACCGACCAAAGGACGATGCTGATGCATCGCAACGTACAACACTTTTATCTCCCCTCATCTCACATCAACCACCTTGACAGTGATACACCTAAATTCGGCATCTTTTTCGATGCTCCTCTCCGTGATCTTCAGGACCCTCACACTCATGACGAGACTTCAATCTACTCCGTACTCCTACTCCTCGTCGGTGCTCATAGAGCTCAGCTCAGCTCAATATCTGTGCTCTGAGGCTGTCGTCACGCAATACTCTTTGCACTCTAGATCACTCAACAGAGTGCGTCAACTGCAAGAGTCGTTTCAGCGGGTTGGATCTGTCTTGTGGGCTGCTCCTTGTGGCAGGCCATCGCCTGTCAACTATAAGCTCTACATGTCGCTTGCGGACATCTTCCTAGGATCGTCACCACCTACCGCTCGCGACGAACCAGACACGCGTGGAGTGTGGAAGTGATGCGACATTCTCGGAATAGCACCCATGTATATCTCGGATCTCCATTAAATTCACTTTCTGGAAGCCGACAAAGGCCTTACAACTTCAAGCTTTTAGTACCGATGTAGGTGTAAGAACAAAATCTTCTGTTTTGCGACTTCGAGTGTCTTTCCTTCTCCTCCTCATTCCCCTCCCTTCTCATAAGACACGCCTGCGACATCACCATCACCAAGAGAGATAACGAACAAACGAGGGAATTCCTTTCTGGGCACCAATTACAGCAGAACGCCATTACCAGCTTGCATGCGACGAAGCCTCAGATTGCCGACAAATCTTAAAATTCGAAAGAGCCGAATACCACGGATAAATCCTCAACCTCGGCGAAAAAAAGAGTCGCGATGAGAGTAGGACTTCATACTTTGCAGTTCGGGAACGACATATTCGACCCATCGCATCGGTTTGAGACTTCTTGGCTCTTTACACCATGGATCTTATTTTTCATCCGCGCAGGAATTGTATGTTACCAAGACCCTCACCTAAATCCTTCGACTCGTAGATCTTAGATGGCGCGCATCTCCATTGCGAATCATTGCGAATCTACCCCGCCGCATCCTCTCATCCTCATGAATCCTGCCGGAACATCACTAACAATTGCATAGTCACTATTTACATTTTTCGTGCACCTTTTCACTCTGATCTGGGAGGCAGCTCATAATGATGCTAAAGAAGCCCGCGAATCCTTTTCCTACTTCACCGTCTTGACCTATTGGGGTATCTCCTTCTATTTTGCTGTTGCTGCGTTCTACACCTACCAGTACGCCAAGCATGGAGCGCCACTCCTGAATCGCCTTCCTCGGCCACTGCAGGCAATTTACCATCTTTACTATACGACCATCACCTGCTACCCTTTCCTCGTGACTATCATCTACTGGGGCGTGCTGTTCGGTGGCACCTGGTTCACAATAGAATTCGATGCATTCAGCAACATCAGCCAACACGCGTTGAACTCCGTATTCGCGCTGTTTGAGATCATCTTCACAAGGACGAATCCACCTCCATTCATCCATATGCTTTGGCTCATCATCATCTTGGGAATATACTGCGGCCTCGCCTACCTGACGCGGGCCACTCAGGGATTCTACGTCTATCCTTTTCTGGATCCCAGCGGTGGCCACTCTGGTCGCGTTGCTGCCTACGTTGCCGCGCTGGCCGCAGCTCAGATCATCATCTTGTGTCTGGTCAAGCTCGCTATCTGGACCCGTAGATGGGTCACAGAAACAAAGCTCGGTCTAATGGGCAAATTCCACGCTGGCAGAAGTAGGGAGCAGGGCGACGTGGAGCTCGAGGCTGTTCGTATCTGGGAGAAGTGAGTTGACTCTAGTTCCTGGGGTGTTTTTTGGTTTGTTTTTATGGTTTGTAAAACATGGGCCCACGATGTCACATTGATTATGGAGTCTATGAGATGGGATGGTGCAATGGTATACCATGAGACGACTGAATGTGTCATGGGGATAATATGTTTTCTTGTGTTTTAATATATTTGTATACCTGGTTCTGGAGCATTGGACACATGCTTGAATCATGTAGAGGGGAAATACTTGGACCATAATGTCATTACTTATATACCCAACCCATTAGTATCACTTGAAATACCCATATCTATCGAAATTTCCAAGAAACTAGGAGCTATAACCAACAATTGTGATATGTGATATACGGGCAGATCTCATAAATTTGTTCTGTTCGCCGAGAGCATGTTATGCGCCTAATCTCTGGCTGATCTCTTGAACTGATTCCTATGGATGCACACTTCAGGGGCTTTGGCGGACGTAGTCAACACTCCGAGGTATTTGGGCAGTCAGGCTATTGCACATATCACGGGACAAGGCAGTGGGTAGTCCTGGAGTACTTGTCTGAAAGAATATCGTGACTCTTCATAAGAGGTGGGATGATGAGAGGCTGTTGAAAGATAGGCTACCTTCTTGGACACAAGTGTCTCCCTGTTATACATTCACGTGGTACTGGACTTCTATGAGGATGTTGATCACATGCTAGATTGTGAGGCTGTCGAAATGATTTGTCCTAGGTTCCATCTGGATGTCCAGATTATTGATGGTGTACCAAGGAACGGGGCGACCTGTGTGCCTGTATATTTTTTTCAAGAGACAATGAGATCCTTTTTATTCTCCATGAATGTACGCTAATGTAGCCAGGTTCATAGTGTCTCTTGACCTTGGAAAGGTGAGCAATTCCTTTGATTGGTTCCTTTAATTCAAGGGATAGTCCAGTAATGGATGTTTCCTTTCTCTTTCGGGTTTGACCTATGTTGCTCTGGTTGTTGAGCCAGAATACCAAATCTTTGGGTCGCTGATATCGGTCCTCTTCTTGCATAGATACATAACAAGGCTATGTTTTGCCTTGATGACACAATGTCAGATTGCGTTTTTTTATCTTCCTTCCTCCTATTATATAACTTCATTTATTTTTTCAATTTAGTTTGGTGACGCTTCAGCGTTTCATGCTGGCAAGTGTTTCATTTTCAGCTACATTGTTAAAAACATAGAGTAAATCCAAAAGAAAATCTCTTGAACGCAATAGAAATTAGACCTTGCTTTTTTGTTTGCTTGGCGCTTTATTAAATCAAATTCAAGCACTTGATAGACGGTGAATGAGTGTCATGCACGTGACTTGTGTATTTATGATTCCGATGTCACCAAATTCTCCAAACATAGAAAAATTGTGGTATCACATAAACCTTTCCACAAACTAAACCACTGCAGCAGCTCTACACAACCTGCCCGATTCCGCTACCCCTCCTTCGACTATACATCGGCATCAAAGACCCGTTCTTAAATCAACATAATGGCCGACTCTAAAAGCCCTCCAGAATGGACGAAGAAATACCCTGCGCCAAAGGCCAAGACAGATGATGTTTCGGCTGATGGCTTGATGGACTTGTTCGATGCCATGGACCTTGAGGCTGTAGGGGGCCGCAAGTTTTTGTGCGTGGACGTTAGGAGGGAGGATTGGATTGTGAGTTATTTTTTAATCTAGCTCAAACATCAGTCAAGTTTATTCAGCGGTGCACTTTCGCTCAGCTCAATAAGATCAACATTCCCTTCGCATACGTAAAACCATCTCATATGACAAATAAGACATTGGCTAGTCGTTACCCTTGGACTTTGAAATCCGAGGATTTTCTTCATTATTTTATCGGCTTCTGTTTGTCGTACTGGCTTACTGCTCTCAATGATGAACTGGTTTGATATCAGATCTCACCTGCATAAGCCTGTCAAGTAAAGCTCGTTATTCAAGTCTTCACTCCAAACCACACCTGCATTCCAAATACTTCCTACGTCTGGGCATGCACCCGGGCATTTAACCTTGGACTGCATTAGGCCAACTTGAATCATCACACTGACAATATATAGGGAGGTACGATCAAAACCTCTATAAACCTACCAGCGCAAAGTTTTTATCAATCACGCAAGACATTGCTTGATCTTTGCCAAAGAGCTGGTATTGACAAAGTGATATTTTACTGTGGTATGTTTGATACTCGGAAATCACGGACTGCTTCTAACAGGCGTTCAGGATCATCTTCGGGACGTGGACCTCGCTGTGCCAGCTGGTTTCAAGACTATATTGATGATGTCGCAAAGTTCATGCCACGCCCTAACGTCAAGGTAATGGTCTTGAAAGGTGGTATCAAAGGATGGGTCAAGGAATTCCAAGGCTCAATGATGGATGGATTTGAGGAGGACCAGTGGAAAGAGCAGCTAGAGCAGTAGCAATTTCACCAAGCCCAAATGCAAAGCTTCGGTTGCCTTAGAAAGTGCTGGCTTTGTATCCTGTGATATCTTGTTGATATGTAACGCCTATGGACGCCAATCCCAAATGCAACTTTTGGTTCCTCTCACCACTTGCCAGATCAAATCCTTCTTCGTGAAATCCCTAATCTCTCATTGGTTGTGGTCTCTCTGGTGCTATTCTCTCTAATGCCTCGAGCATAACGACTGAGTTTCCTCGAATGACCTGTAAAATGAATTAGCCAATGCCTCCTGTACAGGCAGACCACTGAATGTATACATACCACCATGCCAAGTCTGATCTTCTCTCCACCGTCCTTCTCCTCCACAGCATCATCCAACACAATGTTCAAGAAGACCTATAATCATTAGCCTAGCCTTGTATGTCGTGAGACCAAAACTAACATCGTAACCTCTCAAAACACCGATGACCTTACGACTTCCGTTAAGCTGAACGAAAAGCCTCTTGTCGAGATACTGTACAAAAGTCAGCTACATTCACTTATGCGCTTCCAGAACTCGGGCTTTGCGAATTGCAGAGCTTTGAAAATTGTGAACATGGATACATGAGCATTCGGAAAGGTTCCAGGGCCGGGGAAGATTTAGACGTACCTTCTTCAGCTCTGGTTGAGCTTGAGGCATGATTGCGATATGTAGTGTGTGTTCAACGACGTCAAGCTCCACGAGACCTTTGCGATAAAGTTATCCAGGCGCGCTTCCTCGTCGCGAGCGCTAAGGCAACAAGCGCGTTCTGGGAAGTTTGATATCACGTGCAAATAACTTCTACGCAAATAACAATCTTAAACCATCACCTTCCTATGCAAACCGGTGCGCAACGTCAAGAAATATACGAGATACTGATGAAATTACCACAATGAAGTCAGCATTTGGATCGAAGCGAAAACCTCGCAAAATTGCAGTGGATGAGGAGGATGAAGTCATGAATGATGCTCCGACAGGTACAGAACCAACAATACAGCGTATGTGTGACCTCAAATACAAGATGCGCAACGCTGATATTCAGAAGCCGGCTGACGAGGCGACTATAGAACCCTTGAACACAAACACTACAAGCGCTGTGCGAAAACCCTTTAGAAAATCCCATTTGCGACAGAGTATAGCCTTCGACGATGGTGCAGATGATACAACAAGTAAAGATGGTGCTGAAGAAGATGGACCTGCTGTTATACGCGCCCCGAGGTCTGGCCTTGGAAAATCCGGATCTACTGCTGTGAAGAAGAAGAAAGTGTCGTCGAGACTATCATTCGGACCCGGAGAGATTCTTTCTGGTGATGCCGCAGAGTCTTTGGAGGACGAGGAAGTTTTCACACCCAAGAAAGCTGGATTAGGACGACGGGTCATAGAGAATAATGCTATACGGAAGAGTCTGCCAGGTGTACAGAACCTATCTATCAGGACAGGGGATGATGACGAAGAACGACCGACATATTCTAAGGATTACTTGAACGAATTAAAGAGTTCAACGCCAACTACACCAAAGGATCCACGAGTTGAGATGGAGGATGAAATGAACCTCGATCCATCTGAACTTGAAGGCGCCATGATTGTCGACGACGTCGCAGAGAAGTTTGGATCAAGCCTGATTCGTAATGGGGCTTCAGCTATACCAACCGAGGCGGAAATTAGGGAGAAAAAGGAACGAAGGGCGCGCATGGCTCATGAGCCAGACTTTATATCACTGAACGACAATGGGGGCGGGGATATGTCATTATTGCCACGAAAGAAAAAGCCGGAGTCACGATTGGTTCGAGAAGATGAAGACCTGGGAGAAGGCTTCGACGAATTTGTCGATGATGGAAGGATATCTTTAGGGAAGAAGGCTGAAAGGGCGGAAAGGAAGAAGAAGCGCGCTGAAATGGCGAATATGATTTACGAAGCTGAGGGTAGCTCCTCGGATGATTCGAACGACTCCGAGGCCGAGCGTATTGCAGCATATGAAGCAGCACAGACCAGAGCTGGTATGGATGGGCTAAAGAAGAACAAATCAGGCAGGAGTTTGGGAGGTCTAGAGGCACCGCCAAAGATTGGTATACTCCCAAGCTTGACAGAGTGTCTGGAGAAATTGCAGCGGACCATGGACGAAATGGAGATGACTTTGAAGGTCGAGAAGAAGAAAATGGATAGCCTAAACACCGAGAAATCTAGTATTCTAGCTAGGGAGGCGGAGGTCCAAAGATTATTGAAAGAGGCTGGCGATAGATATACGGCCATGAGAGCTAATACAGGAGCACCCCCTGTGGATACAGATATCCTTATGCAGGGAAACGATGCAACAGGTCCATCTGAGATTCCATTCAATAGAGGCTTGGAAAGCTTCGGAAGCACACCCATAAATCCCACGCAGGTTAACGATGTTGGTTAGTGTAGAAGTAACAACGAATATTAAGGAACAACTTCAGATGAGCCTAATATTTCCCTATATACTTGTAAATGTGGCACCACTGAAACGAGGCCGAGCATTTCATGTCTAGGTACATTTCATTTTGTAACAATACAGTCGTACAAACGCCAGCTATGAGCTACCAACAAAGCCATTCAGAATCTGCTCCACACCAATGATATAACACACTTATCTTGCCTTAGGTCCAGAAACACCAGCTCCGATAACACCTGGCAACTTCTCCTCTCCGATGGCAAACATCATGCCAATTGCCCAACCCACCAATCCCATCAACACGATGCTGAAAATAGCCAATAGCCAGAAAGGCCCGCTGACATCCTGCTTGGAGCATGCTGGGCCACCCCAGTACGTAGTCTTGAAAGTCTTGTCCTTGTTGTGAACGATGGTATGGCTACATTGACAGGCAAAGCAGGCAGACTTGTCCTTATCGGTTTCCCCTTCCTTGCCGTACTTCAACTTACACTCTCCGTGTCCTGTGCAACTGTTTGTGGTAGACTCACATGCACTGAGCGAAGCGTAACAGACCGGAAGAAGGGCTGGGCGAGAGGAGGAGTTGAATGAGGAATTTGCGTAAGAGACCTGTTCGGCGATCTTGACGGATGGCTCTGAAGTTTCCTGGAAGGTGGCATCATTGTGGACAGTCATTGGCTCCTCAACCTGTCTTCGCTGAAGCTTGGAAGTAGGGACTTCGTAGGTGCCGTATGCACTCTTGGAGGAGCCAGAGGAAGAGCTGACTGCTGGCATGACAGCAATCATAACATCCAAGATATCCTGTGCGACCTGCTGAAGGACCTCTTTCTGGACGTATTCGAGATTGGAAATCTGCGAATCCTGTTGAACGATCAGTCTCCAATTCCAGTGTCATTTGTCAAACATAGTATGTAACTCACCTGTGAAACATCAAGATAAATTACGTTTGTCCAGCATTCACTGATGAGTGGGTTGACCTTTTCCTCGAAGGAACAGTCTCGGGCGGTCGGGGTGCTATCAACTTGTGCTCTGAGATCGGCGATAAAGCGTTTGTTTGAGAGCTTTGATGGCGGATTAGAGATATAGAACGCAGGAGTGACATAGTCCAACATAGTCAATGGTTGCTTTACTCCATCAACCATGACTACCAGCTGCGGGCGGACGGCATCCGTGAAGCCATTTCCAAAAAGCTGTGGTCGTGGTCCACCAAAGGTATTGATATGGCTTAGAGTGTCCTCGGACGCAAGCTCCAAATTGTGATATTGAGAAACGCCGACTCTCTGTGCGATGACAAGTGCGGCGGCGTCTGGAGATAGAGTTGGCGAGTGGGCTTGATTGGGGAATTCTGGGTTGGAGAACAGGAAGACATTGGCATGCTCCGATGCTGCACAAGCTGCACCGAAGATTGCGGGAGCGAGCAAGCTTGTCGAGAGCTTCATTTTGTTGCTGCTTCGGAATGACGAAGCCGTGATGTTATCGAAGCTCGTCGTGATGCCGTAGATGTAATTGTCGCTTCCTAGACCGATGACCACCTGCACTGAGGCTAAGCGGGAAGTGCCGTCGCCGCTTTCCATGTTCATCGGCATCGAGAACATTGTTTCCAGTCACATTTACTTAACTCACGTTAGAGTATATTATTGATCACCGCGAAAGATCGTGCTGATACACAGCGGCATATCCATACAACCACACCACCAAAATTTCTTCCATATCAAGCTCAAGGTCCGCCAAGTGAGGCGGGCCTTGTCTCGCTCTCCATCATGTTCTCCAAATTCAGAGCCAGAACCGCCGTCCCATCTGTCGCTCGTCTTCCACTACGCATACAGTCGCAGGCGCAGCATGGATCGGCACAAAATATCCAAAGAGTGCGGTTCCAACAACGCCGACTACGACCAAGGTATGTTCGCGCAAATCTTCTGGAACGCCTGCGCACTCTACGCCCCCCTCGATTGCGTTCAATAATATCCGAGATTCGTACCTATGCGATGTACTTGAAGGAATATGCAAGCTAACCCTCTTCAAGGGCGGTAATAGGCTTCGTTGTCATGTCGGTATTGTGCTACAATGCTTTTGATAGAACCGTATTTGCAACTCTTGAAAAAGCCGTCAACGAAATGGACAAGGACTTGGACGAAGAGACGAGGAAGCAACTGGATGAGGAGGATGATTTCTTTTTCATACCATTCCCTGGTACAATACAACAGATTTCCCCAAAACCATACAGAGCTAGCGATCCGGAGTGGAGAGAATACGTCAAGTTTTCCAAGAATCCTGAACAGGGAAGAGCTATACGACTCGATCTTGCTAATATTGTCAAAGGAGTTTGTGAAAAGCATCCTCTCCTGAAGATAAGATGCGGAAATAACATGAAGCTACGGCGGTACTGGTTAGACATTGACTTTCCACCTATACCTCCTCCAGAGTATGAAAGATCTGGGTAAGTATCTTTCTATTGATGAAAACCCGAGGTTACTAACACATTGTCTAGAATCGAGATTGGAGACGGCTTCGTAGCTTGGACCACCGTGCCTGTCGATGCTGATACCGTATTTAAATTGAGACAAGCACTATGGCCATCTGCCTTTGGTCAATCTTTCTGGAGCTTCAGCAAAACTTTACTGAACCAGAACGCCAATGCGATCGGTGAATATTTTGGCATGCAGCCTGCACCACAGGTCTCGTTCGAGTCGATATTGGCAAAACATGCGAAAAGACCAGTCATAAGTTCCGGGAAGGGCGATGAAAATTCTGGAACCACAGGGACACCAAGGACGTTCTCAGAATCCTCGTCAGGCAAGACCATACCAGAAAGTCCCACTACAGCATCTGGACAGACTGAAGGCGAATCGAAGGACTCTTTCCAGAATGGTGTCCTAAAATCAATGCAGATGCATACCAAAAATGCGCTTTCAGCGTTCACGGTTACATTTTTGAAGAACTGGAAGAACGCACGTTCCTATCCCCCAAGGGGTGCAATACTTGTGTCTGGTTTAGTCGAGCTTGATGCACCTGGAGCTTGGCTCGTGGTGGACGTGAAGGCAGCATGGGATCCCAAGACGAAGAGCTTTGATAGCAAGACCATGTACCTTACGATACGGAGGATGCAAATGAAGAAACAGGCACCCTTGGGTGGCTTCAAATAATTGGCTTATGGGCGTTCTCAGCGATGGCATTAAGGTGTGTTCAGAAGATATCAGGCATTGGGTGGCGTTGAAAGGCAAGTTTGAATCACGTGGCGTTGTCTAGACACCTCATAGACAACCTTCGGTAGTAAAGCAATTGGCATTTCATTTTTATAATCTGTACGCGTGCTCTGTGCTTCCCAAGATGTGCGTCCTAATTTCCATTAAAACACACAAATATCGAACCGCAACGAGCTAGTTACAGTAGCTAGCAACGGTAGCTAGAACAAGTGCTTGAATAGCGACCAGCAGCAAAAACATCATACGAAGAGATCGGGCTCAAAGCGCTCTTGTAGCATTGATCTCGAAGAAGCGACTATGAAAATATTAGATGAGGATCCGGGGAAATTTCCAAGGGGTTTCATACCGATAGGTTCGACATCTGAAGATTTCTGCTTAAGCATGACTCGAGACAAATGGGGTCTGCTCTCAATGCAGGTTATCTGGAACGGTAGCACCACGAAGGCGGGCCAAATGGTGGAGCATTTGTTGTGGGAGGGGGAGGAGGAGAAGGAGAAGAAGGATATTCAGTGTATCGAGGAAGACTGAAATTTGATGGCCATCTGAGCGATCTTGTGTGTTCAGAGTCGGTAGCCTCTTGCTCCATTCTCTCTCTAATTCTCTCTCTAGTTCTCTCTCTGGTTCTCTCTCTGGTTCTCTCTTGGGCTCTCTCTTGGGCTCTCTCTTGGACTCTCTCTTGGACTCTCTCTTGTGCTCTCTCTTGTGCTCTGTCACGTATAAGATCGAGGGAACTTCGCAAAGCATAACGGCCATCAAAAGGAGCCTGACGAGGTGCGCCGGTAAGCATGCGATGAGCTTCGGCAGCACGACGAACCATGACAATACGGTGGGCCTCAGCAAGACTAAGACGCTCGACAGCACGCTGAGCGCGACGAGCCTCTGCAAGGCGAGATTGATAGGCTCGGTATTCTGGGCTATCCCGAGTAGGGTAGGTTGGGTGATTGTGGCTGTTGGTGTCATGACCAGATGGTGCAGCTATATTCATTGTTAGCTTGGCTGTGTCTGTTGCTGGTATAGGGTTTACTTGCAGAAAGGATCGATACCATCACGAGAACGATAAGCATTAGCCCTTTGAAACTGAACCGCAGCCGTACGGTATAATTCTTGTCCAACACGGTCCCAACCTGACCAATCATTGAAGGAGGAAGGTAAAGTCAAGCTATACTCGTGAGCTAGCTCGGCAAAATACTCTATCTCTCTACTAGCAGGTGGAGTGTATGATGGTGGAAGATCGCTCACGGCCTCTAAATATGTAGGAGGGTCGTCATTTTCGTCTTCACTATCAGTTGGCCAATAGAAATCGGCTCTGGTACGCTCAAGAAGTCTCGGCCTTGACTGATCTTCTGATCGGTTTCCTGTCCTAGAGTTTGGCATGCCAAGTTGGTTGTTGAATGTGGATCCACCACGCACCGAGGTACCCAACGGTCTGACAGAATCATTTGACTGTACCATCTTGACAAGTAGAGTATATCAATACAGCTGCTTGCCTTTTCCAGACTTGGATTGATTGAAGTTGCCAAAGGAGAGGTGATTTGTAGGTCTGATCTTTTGCAAATGCAACAAATACATCAACAGACCGCGTTGTTTCGCAAGATATCAGCACTGAATTGACCGATGAGACTTGAATACCTCCAGGTGTCCTTAAAGAACTCTTCTGATGAAGTTTTTGAAGGGTTGTGATGATGTGTCCGCCCTTGACTGCGTAAGTAACGGTAGAGGGTTGAAATTCTAGACTTGAAGGTAGTGATTGCAACAAGAGACCGCGATTTATCACGCGACACCAACACCAAATCAAGAACAGAAATTTGGAACACTTCTAGTAAGTGTTGACACGCTCGGATCGGTGAGTTTTGGTGGATGAACTGATGTTGGATCGTCCTCAACCAGTTAAGTGATGGTGGGGCTGGAGGTTGCTGCATGAACAAGCAGGATACCAAATCGCGTGGTATATTGTGCAAGCGCGGGCAGATCTACTCAAGAAACTTGGACCGTTTCTAGTAGATACTGACGCGCTCGATTCGCTAAAGTTTTGAGGAGTTCCGGTGTTGTGATCGTCCTCATGTAATTAGGTGTTGGTGGTTGGTGTTGAAGTTGATTAAAGTAGATTTTGAAACGAGGAATAGAACACCAACTTCAACAAAACACCTAAGGCGGAAACAGTTGGATACAAAATCACATTTACTTGCTTGTTAAGAAGATAGGAATTCGAACAACTAACAAGTATCAAGTCTACATAATCTTGTTCTATCTTTTCATCTTCTAACTACTATTCTTCTACTCAAATATACTTATATGTTGAATGGTCTGCGGTGTTATACTTAAAGCAGAATAAGACACCTACTTTTTTTGAAGACTCGAGTTAGCTCTATATACTGGTAAGTAGTAAAAGGTATTCTAACCATGATCAAAGAATGAATATTGATAGATGTGCATTATTCTACATATCCTCTGTTCGCCGAAACTATATAGCTAGATGTAGTTTGAAAACAGCAGAGAGTGAAGACCTACGCATCAGATATTATGATAGCACTTAACTTCTGCATATAAGACTAAAAATCAAGTGTTGTATAGCTTCGAACCTTTCTCTTGATATATGGTATCTCTACAGTAGAACACGAGTGATCGAACGTAAAGCACAAACATAAAACACAAAATGGTATATGCTACCGGCAGAATTGTGATCAAGCAGCTAGAGAAGAGCGCAGATGTCGAATTTAGTCTCAAAAACCACCTCGCCAAATTCTATATTTTGAAGATTTATGAAGAAAAGTGCTCGCTGCAGTGATTCGTATGTTCGCATTGTTTGAGTTTACCTGATGTACAAGAGGTCCCTATCCTTGATCTCTGATGAGAGTTGGGTTTTTAGAGTCTGCAAAGAATCATTCAGTATATATATGCAGAAAATACAAGAGAGAAAAAAAGTATCAATGAGAAGCCAAGTTGTAAAAAGATGAGGGGTTTCGATAGTACCACCAGAGTCCATGAATTGATACTTTATATCTAAGAGTGGGTAAGCAAGAAAACACATACATTAACGGAAACCTTCGTCCTGAATTTTGAGCCTCAAGAACGAGATCTCTGTTCTCCCATCAAAGAGCTCAAGAGTCAAAACGAGATAACCCACTACTACAAAAATAAAGCAGAAAGTATAGAACGGCCTCCACCTCAACAGCAGCTCCCAAAACCCGCAGGTAAACACAAGAGAAGCTCAAGACACGAGCTCTGCACCCACTCGATCCAACAAGCCGTCTCCTCAAGAGGCACCAACCAGCCAGAGACCGAACACTCAAGCCCCCACCCCCCAACTCCAGCAATCCATCCTGCCCACACGAAACACAACAAATATTCACCCCCATTTTCAAATAAACCTCACCTCCCCCAAAAGCAACTCAACCCCCCGCCCAGTCCATAACAGAAGCATGCAAATCCCAATCTGCTCCCCACCCATCCCGCCGAATCCTCTCGTCAAATAAGACCCCCACCTGCCCCTGGGTTCCGCCGACGATAACGAACGCCTTTATGTTGATTTATGTGTGGGCGACGAATCAAGAGTTTATGGGTGCTGGATTTAGATTTAGATTTAGATTTAGATTTAGATTTAGATTTGTTGCTGCGTGAGTTGGAGTTGGGTGGTTGGATGAGTCGGGTGAGTTGGGGTGGATGGAGGTCAGGGGGGTCAGGAGGTTGGACTCCGCTCCCGAATTGTATCATGCGTTTATCAATCAGTGCCGTCATCGTAGAGCTGCAGTTCAGAGTTCAGAGATTAGATTCGGGGGTGGAGATATATTATAGTTCTCATTGCCACATATCCAGTATCATCCGTTATCATCCACATCACCGCTCAAGCAAACAGCAAATATCAAATAGCATAAATCACAGAATCCATCTCCCAATCATTCATTCATCTCGCTCATTCCTCCCAAAAGCACAAGCCACGAAATCACACCACAAAACCCAAGCAAAGGAATATCAACAACAGGAGTATTTATTTACTCATTTCAAAGCCGTTCTATCTCAACGAGCCAACACGCACAACCCAAGCAACCCACCCTAGAAAGCTCGCCCGGCAAGCGGAAGAAGAAATGTCAGATCAGAGGCCAATATACCCCCTCCCCGCTTTGCTTTGCTTCTAAATGCATTTCCACCCGCAAGTATGTTCAACAACCGGACAAAACACTACTCTTCCGGGCCTTCCAACATTATGGATCCTCCAAACACAGCACCTCCCCCATCCTCCCTTCATCCCGCTGCTCTCATCTCATTGTACTCAACACAAATCAAACACGTCGCCAACGGACAGGTATAAACGGCGCCCACGAAGTGGGAGCCTACAAAAAAAAAAAAAAAAAAAAAGACGCACGATCCAAATGCCGTCGAGCAGAAGACAAAAAGATGAAAGAAATCAGAGGAAACAAGAAAGAAAAAACATCAATGCTGGACAAGAATCGAACAAGTAGTAGTGAGGTGCTTTCCGCACATCAAAGATATACGACCCGTACATCACTCTCAAACCACGAGACACATCCAGGCCCCAGCACTCCCAGTAGCCATAGAAAATTAAACATTTGTCATCTCAGGCGGGGAAAAGAAGAGGGGAAGGGGTATCAAGAATAGAAAAGGGGGTACACAGAGAACAACATATCAAGGGAAATTTCGGACAAGAGACAAGACATAAAAAGAACATAGGAAAAAAGGGCGGGAAAAGTAATCAAATAAGACTTTACCACATCATCATCATTCGCTCATGTATACAGCCCAAATCAAATACGCCAGCCAGTATCTAGATCGCTTTGCATAAAGATGGACATGAATTGTATTTACATGGCTTGGCCCATGGTAGGCACGTGATCGGTGCCATCAGGGGCAGAGGTGATGATGGTTGGAATGTTGGATGCTTGTGGGTTCATTGGGCTTGGACCTGGAGAACCTCTTGGTTG
The DNA here is from genome assembly GCA_022609375.1 of Xenosphaeropsis pyriputrescens. Lineage (NCBI taxonomy): Eukaryota > Fungi > Ascomycota > Leotiomycetes > Phacidiales > Phacidiaceae > Xenosphaeropsis > Xenosphaeropsis pyriputrescens. The sequence continues at coordinate 58,180 of JAGKQE010000067.1, forward strand.
TTGAGCTTGGTTGACCGAAGGGCTTCTTGGTCTACCCTGAGCTCCGTTTGGTCCAGGGCTTGCTGGTCGGCCATTTTGTGGAAAGCTTGGACCTTGAGGATCTCTACCGCCGGTTGGAGTCATTGGACGTTGGCCTTGGTTCATAGGTGGTGGGCCTTGACGTCCACCGGTTGGAGTCATTGGTCGTTGTCCTTGACCCATTGGTGGTGGACCCTGAGGACCTCTGCCACCAGTTGGAGTCATTGGGCGACCTTGGTCCATTGGAGGGCCTTGGCGACCATTTGGACCTGGACCTGAGCCTGGGGGACCTGGAGGACCGCGCATTCCTGGTGGTGGGCCTCGAGGACCTGGACCGCGGGGACCACCTTGCTGAGGACGTGGCTTGACAGGACGAGTTGACAAGCAAGTTCTTGGTACGACACCCTGCTTAGAACGATCGAGACGAATACAGAGAGCCTGCGGAAAGTTAGTACATCATGAATAGCGAGTAATTTAGGGAGACTCACCCATCCATCATCATACTCGTGCAAGACACGGATCAATTGGCCAGCTTTCAGGTCGAGTTCGTCGTCCATAGATGGAACAAAGTCGAGTTGAACACGGTGAACAGCAGAGTTTGGTGGGCCTCCAGCCTGAGCGATAGCAGCACCACCAGCTGTAGCGATTGGAGCACCTGTGGCGACAGAGTTCATAGAAAATTCAGTTCCAGTTGGAGAAGCTGGGCCATTGGCGGCCAGGTTCTGAGTGTAATCAACACCGGGACCAGTGTTGGCCCGTGTCGAAGCTTTACGGGTAAGGCCACCAGCAGCTGCGCCAGCGGCAGCAGCACTTCCTGCAGCCAAGATAACCTCTCCATTCGGGGTGACAGTTTCGACCATGGACGGACCGTTGGTGTTTGGAGAATCGAGGGTCTCGGCGTGATTTCCGAAGGGGTTGGCAGCTGACTTCTCATTCATTGGGCTGGTCTGGGCCATTTGTGGGGCACCTTTGTTGAGCATGTTAGCCTGACTACCACGTCTCTCGCCGAAGGGGTTCAACTGAGTGACTGGGCGAAGACTGAGACGTGGTGCGGCTTGAACGGCTCTGCGCTGGCTGGCAGCTCTGGCGGCTCCCGAGAAATCTGCATTTCCGCCAACCTTTTCATCGTCGAGGCGTTCGCGTTCGGCGGCCTTCTTGCGCTTTTGGAATACCAGGAAAACAATGGCCAGAATAGCAAAGATACCAACAACGAGACCAATAGCAAGACCAGCCTTTCCTCCGGTGCTCATACCACTTGACGTCGTAGTGTCATCACTCGTCGAGGTGGACGTGACTGATGCAGCCGATGCCGTACTGCTGGCGCTGGTGCTCTTGGAAGTCGTCAGAGTGGTGCTCGAGGCGACCAGTAGAGCAGCGGAACTGGAGGCGGATATGACCGAGGAGACAGAGGAGGTTGCTGTGGCGGCGGCAGTTGTAGATTTGCTGGTGGTGGCAGCGGCAGATGTCTTTTTTGTAGTCGTGGTAGCTGCTGCAGCCGAGGTCGTGTCCGAATCGTCGGCGACGGTGGCAGCCGTGTAAGCTGGATTCGACCAAGAAACAGTATCTCCATCGATGACAGCTGTGACCCAAGCAGGGACAGTGTTACTGGTGACAGTCGTATATCCTGCGACCTTTCCAGCAAAGGTTGGCGAAGCAGTGGTGTAGACGACTGACACTACAGTCTCCATAGCAGCAACAGGCTCTGGCGCAGGTTCTGGGAGGGCATCACGGCGCGCATGCCTATGTTGAAGATGGTGATTGTTCGACATTGTTTTTGTTGATTTGCGACTTTGTTGAGTTGATTGGAATCGATATCGAAGTTTGGATGGGATAGGTAGAGTTCGATATGGATTCAGTGTTCCGTGTATGTTCCTGACAACGACGGATAGACAGAGGATGGCGCAATTAGGATATCGCGACAGATGGGAATAGTGATTATGGGTTGATCAGTGGCGGTGATTATTCTTCCTAAGAAGATGGACGAAACAATTGGGCGAGAACCAGAGACTGGAATGAGAATTGTGGTGGGGGGGGGGGGGGTTTTCTTTCAATGGATGGATGTCGATGTCTGAGCGAAAGGAATGTAGGTAGGTAGTCACTGGGGAACTAATGAGTGTGGAAGTGAATGCAAGATGGATGTCGTCGATAAATGAAGGTCGACACAGTTCAATCCAGCAGTACTTCTGAATGTTTAGTCTTTGGGTTATCTTGTTGAGGATTGCATGATACTGGACTCAGTTCGCAGAAGAGAATGACGATGACGATGACGATGACGATGACGATGGCAACGACAACAACAATAACGATAACGACGACGATGAGGTTGTGAAGGAGAGAAGGAGAGAAAGAGAGGCGGAGCGGAGCAGAGCAGAGCAGAGCAAGGCAAGGCAAGGCAATTTGTGGAGGAGGAAGAGATGGTGGTAGTTAGGCAGGTCGGTAGGTGGGTGTGAGTGGGTGTGAGTGGGTGTGAATGGGTGTAAGATGGGATGAAGGGCGAATGGACGAGTGAGAGTGAGAGTGAGAGAACAAGGGACAAGGGACAAGGGTCAGGTGACAAGGGTCGATCAACACACAGTCAGTACCTGGGGGCCTGATGAGTACAAGTAGGTCTGACGACTAGACGAGGGTGTGCACCTACCTACTCTACTTTGTACTTGTACTACTGCAGGTACATGATACATGATACATAGGTACATAGAGTAAGATCACGTGTACATACAACCGTCGAGTGTGCATTTGTAGGGTGGACTGCACAGAACAGCCCGTAGTCATCTTCTCTTTCATTCACATTCACATTCACATTCAAATCTCCGTCAAGTCTATTATCTAGACATGGAATATATCCTTTGATTCTACTTTGTACAAGTACTACATTGCACTATAGAATATCATGTATTCTATACATACGTATTATACTTGTACATACATTTCTCCTCCCACTTGATCCTTTGATTGTATCGCATCTATCTGCATGGGATGAACATCCCCAGTAATTAAACACTTCACACTAGCCTCATTGGACTCGAGCTCAAACTCAAGTCAAGCGCCTCTCTTTTCTACCGACCAAGTACATACCCAGGTACAATACTCTATATCATTCATCACACAGACACAGACACTTTCTTCCATGGCGTCAAACAAGAAACAACAAAACAACAAGGCTGAGAGTCAATCCAGTCCTTACCTGACCTGCTTCATGGCCATGGCTATAGTCATCTCAATTGAACTTTAGAATTCTTCACGTCATTTTCATTGTTGTTATCATTATTGTTATCATTATCATTGGGATAAATGTCAAAAGATGCACGTGCTATTCAACAGACACACATACATATGTGCACACATATTCTCCCAGGAAATCCCTTTCATCTATCTCTTCTTTCTCACATTCCTCTTCTTTCCTTCTTTCTTTCTTCCTTCTCCCTCTCTCTTTTCTCGCCCCCCAAAACCATTCTCTACCCAATGTGTCAATCCACATTGATTCGTCACTCGGAAGCAAAAAGGCTGTAGTTCCCCCGGAAATTACCACTCTCCTAGGGAGTAGTCCCATCCTATCCTTCTACCATCCTACCCTCCTACTTACCCTTATGTCCCCCCTTCCTACTGCTGATTGCAATCTGATAGGTAGGACTTATCGATACTCACTCCGAAAAGCCCCAGGTCCGACAGGGAGGCAGGGAGACAGGGAGACAGGGAGACAGGGCTCTCTTTTACCTTATTCGTAAATCACTTCCAAAAAGACAAGTGATTTTCATCCTCTTTGTACGTGCAAAAGGCAGTACAAGATTATGGCCACTTGATGTTGAGGCCCGTTGTGAGTACATCTGATTGGTAAACAAGATAATAATGCAATTAATTTCATTTAGGAAATCTCATGTACTGTTCTCTGCACCCAAGACCAAGGTAATCAATCAATGACCGGCTTTTCAATCAATCTCCCACGTCAACACCACACTCTGTTACGCCAGATTATCCTTACCGAGAGCACAACTCTGACTCTCCCATGCTCTCTGCATGATGGGTCAAGCAGATGAATCCAAAGCGCAAAATCCTCATTCCCTCATTCCCTCACTCACGAAACAGCAATTCTCCCGTGCCATTTCCATTTTTTGCGCAATGACACCGGCACCAGCCTACAAATTACCATCCAGTGATCTACGCTCTCGATCAATCCTTCAAGATGTCGCGCAGAAGTATGAAAATCCCACTCTGTACCTATTGTCTGTGCAAATTACCTTTGCGCGCTTTTTCTCTGTACGAATACAGAAGCACAGGAACACAGCATAGCCCAGAGGCACAAGAGAGACCTCATTTCTCATGCAGCTTGGCTATGCACTGCACTGCAATGCGCCCTCCTAACCCAACCCATCTCATCAACACCAACACCAACACCAACATTCAAATTCAAATTCAAATTCAAACAACAACCTCGGTACTCCGGAGTATCGCCAAAGGCGCAAAGTACCAAAACAAGAATGCAAGGTACATACTGTACAAGACCCAGCAACCAATTTTTCTCTACAAGGATAAGGATACCGTACTGTGACTGCATCAAACTACCTTACAATTTGACTTCGCACTCGTCAGAAGCCAGAAGCCAGAAGAACCAGAAGAGCCAGAAGAGCCAGGAAGCACAAAGCAGAAGCCCGCCAGTCAGCTTTGACATCGGCAGCACACTCGCGCAACCAACCCTTGGCACCAGTGACCTCGACAAGACGAAACGCCGCGTGCTTACAATTCCGCGTGTGCCGACGTAGATCCTTCGGACGTGCAATTTCCTGGCGCTGCAGATCAGGGTAATATCAGGGTAACGTGACCCCCCGTCTGTGGTCGGCGGTCAAGTGTTTTACAAAGGCATGAATGGCTTTTTTGTGGATGGGGACGGGGTCTGCGTTTATGGAGTGGATGTGGTGAGTGGAGGAGGCGAATGAGGTGAATGAGGTGAATGAATATCGCGTGGGCTGGCATTGAATGATTCGCACAGGTAGGTACAATGTACTGTAGGTAGCATTACTACTTGATCGTTATGCCTGGCCACAACAAACATCTATACCCTCTGAATGGTTGGAAAGAACGGCGCAGTGCTTTGAGGACCATGCTGCTGCTCGTCTTACGTGATAGAGCCTGGTGGAGGGCTCTTATTGTGACTGCAATGCCTCTATCTGGACAATGACTCTACGTAGTACAAGCATGACTACCATCAACTTACAATACTGACTTCATGTCTGTAAATTGTCCAGCAAAGCTCGGCCTCGATTACTATAAGGCGTCCTTCCTCGCACGCCTTCTCTCTCTCTCTCTCTCTCTCTCGACAACAATCTATCTAGTTTGAATGTATAGCTTTGTATTTCGTGAGGGACTGTGTTGTGTATGGCTATTGCTGTTGATGGGATTATTGCAGATGATGACGATGGTTGGAAGGGTGATGATATAAAAAGTGACGATGGTGACGATGGTGACAATGGTGACAATGGCAATAATAGCTGCGATTTTGATAGTACGACTATTATAAAGCCGCTTACTATATATGTCTTCTCCTGGCAACGATCAATACTATATCAACTATACTAGTATATTGTACGTTATATAAGAAAGGAAGATGTTGTATCTAGCTAGCACTATCGAGAGAATCATTAGAAAACAATAATAGTTGGAATTGCAATAATAGGAAAAACAATAATAGTGACAATAGCTACAATTGTAATAACACAATTATTATAAAGCTTCCTACTATATTTCTTCTCTCAGCACCAGTCTATATAATATCAACTATAATACATAATACATTATATATCCCGAAAGGCCATTATACCTAGCACTATCAATCGAATTATTGTAAATAAGAATAAAAGTTGAATTGTGACACAAATAGTGACGATGGTTGCGATTGTGGTAATACAACTACTATAAAGCGCCCTTCTTTGCACGTCTTTTCCTAGCAACGATCTACACACATCCAGTCAATGACAAGCGGATATGGTGCGTTGTATATTGTAAAGGAAGTTGTGCGTGGCACTGTTGATGGAGTCATTGCAAATGATAACGATGATTGGAAGGGTGAAGACAAGAATGGTGACAATAGTTGAATGGTGATAACAAGAAAAACCGACAATGGCTGAGATTGTGCCCACACGATGGCAAACAACATATCAGTCCTCGACACACATTTCTCTCGACAATGCCGAATCGATTGCGGTAGAAGATACTTCGGAATCCCCAGATCCTTGGGATGTACATGGAATCCTACATCCTCAGCCCCCCCCCCCCCCTTCCCCCATTCTCCAACCCTCGATTACACAAATACTGACAATGGCTGTAATCGTGATAGTACGAATGGTGACGATGGTAGCAATCACAAACAACAACGAATAACGCACAAGGCGTCGACGCAGATTTCTCTTGACAACCTTGGACCAATTGCCATAGACACCCCGAAACCTCGAAGATTTCAGGACTTCTTATATAGCCATGAGTATGAGTATGAGCATGAGCATGAGCATGAGCATGAGCATGAGCATGACTGTGGTCTTTTGCGACTGTGATGGCACGAATAATGCCGAATAACACATCAGGCCTCGACGCAGACTTGTCTTGACAATGCTAGATTGGTTGTCATGGAAGATACTTCGAAGTTCCTAGAACATTGGACTTGTATATACTGGCTAGCATGAGAATGACCATGGACCTTTGCATTCTCGCCTTCTCGATTCTGTTTCTCGATAGCACGCACGAAATTCAATGCCTCATACAACGAACGGGCATCACATAATCCACACCTGCTCATGAAATGTAGAGCAAGGGGCAACAACCATTTTCACCATATCACAATCACATAAGAAACGCACGAAAAAATGGCACTCATAGATGCATAGAAATGCTTCGTTTCATCATACAGACCATTTCTTCACTGCCGCCACCCTCCCCTCACCCGCCTCCTCCTTCCCCATCTCCTCAGCATCAAGACCCTCATCGACGAGCGGTGATTTCGCCTTCTTCTTCCGCGGAGATGCCTTGGGTTTTGCCATCTCTTCATCCGTAGCGGCATCCTTCTCAGTGGGTGGCGATTTTGTTCTTCTTCTGCGCGGGGCCGCTGTGGTCTTTGGTGTCTCTTCTTCGGTGGCAACGTCCTCTTCCACGGCTGGCGACTTCTTTCTTCTGGCGCGTGAGGGACTCTTGGTCTTCACCTCCTCCTCAGCATCAGGATCTTCTTCGGTAGGGGGCGACTTTGACTTTTTTCTGCGGGGAGCAGCCTTGGTCGTTGTAGCTTCCTCGGCAGCCATCTCATCCTCAACAGCAGTAGGCTCCTCCTCAACAGGCGGTGACTTCGTCTTTCTTCCGCGTGGAGTAGGCTTAACCTTCTTCATTTCCTCTTCATCAAGATTCTCCTCAACAGGCGGGGACTTCGTCTTTCTTCCGCGTGGAGTAGGCTTAACCTTCTTCATTTCCTCTTCATCAAGATTCTCCTCAACAGGCGGGGACTTCGTCTTTCTTCTGCGTGGAGCAGCCTTAGCCCTCTTCATTTCCTCCTCACCATCAGGGTCTTCCTCAATAACCGGCAACTTTCCTCTCTTTTTGCGTCGAGTAGACTTGGTCTTGTTGCGATCGATAGACTCCTGTAACTTGTTAATGCGCCATTCACATGTTTCTGCAAAATCGCACGACTGGCACTTGAAGGCCTCCTCCTCAACCACACCGACGGGCTCCCTCTTGCCTTGCCACCATTCCAGGCCAAAATCAAGGTACAGCTGAAGCACGCCACTATCCATCGGGAAGGTCTTGATGCCCAAGATCTCACCATCGTCGCGGCTCCGGTACTCCACTTTCAGAACATCGCCCACTGAAGAGCCACCAGCTGGTAGAGCAAGGGTGTACTCGTGCAGCATTAGACCCCACAATTGACGTAGTGAATTATGTGCAAGTAACATTGACAGTGAGTCCTGGCCAGAGCTCGTTCCGTCTGCTGAAAATGCATCATCGTCTAGCCCCCCTATCTGCGCAAGGAGAAAATCCGAAAATGGCTTGTCGGCATCTACTCTCCACAGAGCTGCAAACACACCAAAGTCCACCTTACCCTCGACGAGTTCGCGTAGTAAATGGTGATACAGCATCAACTGCATCTTTGTAGATCTAAAGGACGCCTGATTTGGCAGCTTTTTGCTACCCCGGGTCTTGACATCACAGATGTAAACTCTTTCTGTCTGAGATCTTTGAGGAATCCTCTCTGTGTCATCCGCAATAGACGTATCCTTCGTAGCTTGAAAGGCCTCCTCAACAGTCATCTGATCTTTCGTCGGGGCGTCCTTCACCTCGCTGTCTAACTGGCCAGCATCTTCTTCGAGCTCGATATCAGGGCAAATGTTCGATATTTCATCAATAAAGCCATTAACAGGAATGCCACCGATCGAACCCCAAACTTCCAGCTCCCTGGTTTGCCCCGTCTGCCTTAACGTACGCAGACCCTGAATGGCACTCCACACCCGTAGCCCCCGCTCATCTTCGCGCGTCTTAGTTCGCACTTTGATAACCTTATGCACCTGCTCCTCAAGCTTCTTGTGTATCGCGCTCCCGGCCTTCATTATAGCCGTCGGCTTTTTCCTCCCAAACTTAGTCTGCAGCGTAAACCAATACTGCATCTCGCACCATGCCGGCGATGACAGATCCGTAACTGAGAGTCCCTTGTGCCTCGCCGTGCGGAAACGCTCAAGTGGTGACCGGGTATCTACCTTGTTTACACTTGCTTCGCCACCCGCCTCGACATCAGCGTCTTCCTCATGGAGCGACTCCAATTCTATACGCGTCTGCATCAGTCAGAGCCGACCACCCCAATAGAAAATCAGCTTACCCTGTGCGACGCCGTGGCGTACGACCGCCGCCGGGCCAGCGCCCATGTCGACATCCCCATCCACATCCCCATCCCCGCCGGCACCCTTATCCGCACTTGCTTTCCCCCCGCGAGCGATGCCCGTCCCATCTGCATTCTCCGCATCCCTCACAGCCCTTTCAATCTCAAAATCTTCAATATCGCCCACCGGTGCTCGCGGCAATGTATGCGTAGCACTGGGCAGCGTGGCGAGGATCCGGGCGAGGATAAGGTCTTCCTCGGGCGAGAAGTCCGAGCCGTAATCGCTGTCGTCGTGGGGGGGTTGGGATCGCTTGAGCGTGTGAGTATGTACAAACGGCTGCATCTGGCTGGATATGGTCGCCATTGCGACCGGGAAGGGTATATTTATCTTAGCTTCATCTTTCGTGGTGCATTTGCGTTGTTTGGCGTGGATGTATTACGAGGTCGTCGTCATTGATTGGTTGGCGCGTTTCTGGGGTGGTGGGTGATACGCGTGATCACGTGTTATTGGAGTTGGGAAATAGGTGCTTGGTTGTTTGGGATTGCTATACTTTTTTTTTTTTGAAATTTGGGGGTTTGATGTTGTAAATTGCAGATAGGTATCTTTTTATATATCAAAAGAATAGATGGCAGTTTGGGATTTATATAAAGTGAAATCATATCTATTTGGACATAGTATTATCATTGATAAGAGCTAAGTGTAGTTTTTGAACATAGAATTGTTAATATTCTTATTAGACTTTTATTCAATAGGTATATAGTCTATAGTTATAGGTAAAAACATGTTTATAGTATAAGATACTGACCTCGCTTTATATAAACATTTAAATAAAGGGAATCGCCATTTAATGTTATGCCAACAGACCTTGATTCAAATTGACATTTTTACCCTGAAGAGTTGATAATGTGAAATAGGATGGATGCATGAATAAAAGATAATGGTAATAGGAGAATTAGCAACGAAAAACAGAATAGCGATTAAGAATCCTATTGCTAGCTATACTACCCCTATTGCCTGGTCTTATGTAATACACTACAACCACAGGTCCATTCATTCACTCGAGGCCGAAAGAGCATGAAAGATTCATGCCTTACAAGATACATCTCAAGAGCAATTATTAGCTCTCCACCACCATATTAAACCAACAAGATATTTGATCCTTTTTCACTCCGACAATCTATGTGGAGTATCGTTCTACACCTCAGCCTCCCAATTGATATATCACACAGGTAGTAAACACCAAACCAGAAACTCGAAGTGTCATCTCCCCGGCTTCCCCAACCCAACCCCCACTTCTAGTGTACCTGCCCATCACCTCACCATCCCCATCTCCAACCCCCCATCCCCCACAAACATCCCAAAAATGACCTTGCCACAAACCTGGCTGATAATCGGCGGTACCCGTGGCATCGGCCTCGAGTTTACAACACAGCTGTTGGCAGCAGGCCACCACGTGACAGCTACATATCGACGGGCCGGCAATGCGCTCGACGCCTTGAAAGCGAAGCATGAGCGGCTGAAGATGCTGCAATGCGATGTCGCCGACGAGCGTAGCATTGAGCGGTTTGTGCAGGAACTGCGGGGCAGTGGTGTCGAAGCCTTGGATTTCGTGGTAGTTAATGCGGGCGTGCTGGAGTATCCGAATCGGATTAGTGAGGTGTATGTGACTGTCCAGATATTCCGTTTGGTATCTTGCTGCAACCGGGTTTCTCTGCTGCAGTTGATAAAGATCTTACGGCGCTCTCGCGGCGCTGTTCTATGTCTTTTTCCTGTTCTGCTCTTTCAAACGTGCGACCAGATTCCAAAAGCCTTCGTCAATCCCAATCCCGAGCCCCCAAACCAGCACCATCTCATGAATGAGATATGCCTATCTGACACCCCTTAGATCCTTCTCGACCTTCGCCCACCATCTCCATGCCAATACAATCGGGCCGCTCATAACAGCCTCCACGCTCCTCCGCCAGATGACCATCAAAACCCTCATCTTCATATCCAGCGACTCCGGCTCCGCGACACGCTTCATGCCGCACGAGGACGGCTTCGGTGCATACGCGGCGTCCAAGGCGGCACTGAACCAGGGGATTCGAGTGAGTGCTTTCTCCCCCCTCATCTTCTCACCCACGAGAGCACTGCCTATCCCATCTCCCCTCACGTCTTTCCAGAAACGACGATTGACACTCTCAGCACCTTACCGCGGAACAAGCTCGTGCCAAAGACGCTGCTGCGCCAACTGTGCTTGCGTTGCATCCCGGCGAGGTCAGTACAGACATGGCGGATATCGATGTAGCTTGGGAAGTGCCGAATGTGATAGAGGCGCTTGAGAGCGTGAGATGCATGTTGAGGGTGATTGTGGAGAAGGGGCGAGGTGGTGATGGGGAGGGTGAAAGGGGGGTGGCGAGTTTCTGGACTTGGGAGGGGGTGCGGTACCCGTGGTGAGGAAGGACGGATTGTGTTTTTGGAGGTTAACTGGAACATGCTAAGTTGAGCATAGTAGATAGGTTGAATGCGAGGCCATAAAGTCTAGGCCTGCTGTATCAAGCGACAGAATGGATTGGATCTGACTCAGGTGGTTTGTTTCACTATCAAACTATTCCTTAAAACTACAAACCCCGTTTCTGTTATATAATGGTAAATCTACAACTTTATGAAACATCGAGTGACCTCTGAAAAAGACAAGCACAGCCGAGTTTTTCAGTATTTTTATATATAGCTCACTTACAAGGCTTTAAAAAAGAACAACGGCGTTTCAGCATCTAAATAGATATATACACACAAGTACAAGATAGCCACAGCCAACCCTTCTAAAACTTGATTATTTAACACGCCTTACACCCAAATCTAGATTGAAGGATTATAAGCACAAGAAGAGCTATTAAATTCCTGTTGACGTACCCTTAATAAATATTTTATAGTGAGATCAAGAGCAGGTGAACAACAACAAGACCTCGCGAACTTTTAAAAGAGAAGAGCCATGTAGGCCGATGTTTACAGACATTAAAGCGAGTACTAACTTATCTCTCTATTGTAAACGATTCTCTTTGATTATTACGAGTATTTTCCGCTTTTATCGCTGTTGATAATTAATAAATTCAATCATAGCGTGCTGAGACATTGCCAAACAATCTGAGCCTACTTAATCTCCATGTCTCATTACTATATCCATTAAGATCTACCAAGGTGAATAAATCCAGTCATGTCCAGATAACTACAATCTCCCCGAGGGGTACAACAATCAAGACCAAGGAAAAAGGTGATGAAATCCCGATAATTGAAACACATACACAGCGCAGAACAATCCACCTAGACCATACAGGAATCCGAACAAATGGGTATCATCCAAACTCCCCAAAAGGCAAACCAACCAGCACCACCACCTCGCTCACGACTCACCATTTCGGCGCAATGGTAAGAACAATCCATTTGACCCTCGCCAACTCATCCTTCAACGGTGTCCAGTGCGTGACGTATCCTTCCTCGCTCATACCATCCTTTCCAGTTTCGACGCCCGTGTCCACGCGGGTAAACAGATTGACCTCGACGCTAACCGCATCACCTATGCGCAACTTCTCGCGAACAACATTCCGGAAACCCTTCGGCAGGACGCCTGGGCTAGATTTCTTGCCGAAGAAGGGCGTGGCGCTGGGTGAGGAGGCGTGGTCGCCCAGTACGCGGAAGATGTCTTTGTTGTAAATGGGGATGATGGCGCCATTGGCCTCGGTGCATAGCATGTCTACGATGCCGCCAGAGTAGTGCTTGACTATCATGTCGCCATTGGTGTATGAGTAGCTCATCACGATGTACTGGATGATGTTAGCTTGTTGAGATGGATTGTGGTACACTTCAAGTGCTCGTGGGTTTACCTTGGAATAAGCGGTGTAGAAAGCCTCCACTTGATTCTTGAAGTTCAAGTTCCCTACTTTCTCTAGTAGTTCGTTCTCCATACCTGCCTCGTCCCGCATCTTTATCATCTCGTTGTATCGCTTCTCCCGCTTGAAGGTTTTGAAGAAGTTACTTCGGGCCTTTTGATTGAGAGTAGATTGGCTAGTGTTGCCAGAAGAAGTTCTGCTTTTCGTACTCTCTGGCCGTGAGAGACTTCTTGCTGTGGCGATTCGATCTTTGTCTTCCTCATCACTCAGACTCAGGATCTTGAGAATGTCGGTGCAGCTGTGGATGGTGGTGCTGCAGTTGATTTGACCACCTAGGAAAAAAGAGACATCGCCATTGACATCATAGAGAGGAGAGCAGTAGAGGAGATTCCAGAATGGCTCGCCGGTCTTACGGTAGTTGAGCAGGAGCTCGACAGTCTCATCGCCGTAGTGAATACTCTTTGCTAAACGTTGTACAGCCCGTCGATCCGTTTGAGGCCCTTGGAGGAATCGACAGTTGCGAGGTATGATGTCTGATCTGCTGTATCCGGTGACTGATACAAAGCCATCGGAGGCATACAAAATAGGATTATCCGCACGACTTGATAACGTTAGTCTTCTCTTCACAATCTCAAGGTGATCATATGACAGGGACGTACGCTGGATCAGTCAAGCAGAAACAGTCTCCCAAACCGGCGTATCTCTTAGTATCGTCACTCAAAGCCTGTGCTACTGAGACTGTGATTTGATGTTTTACAAATTTAGGATAAACTTCGGAGCTGAGTAGCGTTTCAATATGCCTTTGAGCATCTAAGAAGATATCCTCCATGCCAGGGATCACAACGTGTTTACTGTGTCTGATATCTTTCGCAATGCCTTTCGTCACCTGACTTGGAATGTTGATTTGTCTTGGAGCATCGACGGCAGTATAATTGGTGTATATGTCAGACATCAGTCTCGTAATATCTTCCAGCATCAGATGGTACTGATTAACCTAGGAGAATTGTTAACGTCCATCTTGACTCCCTTAGCTCTCCACTCTCAGCGTTATCTCCCGGAGCCACTTTCCTTCGATCAGAAGTATCAAGCTTTTAATCAAAGAAAATTGGGGGATGTTTCGAAAACACTGCCACCATGGACTTTCAAGACAAGGGATCCATGCAAACACTCACCTTCTCTAGGAACTCCATGTTCTCTCCACATGCCCTGGATTGACAAAACCGCAAGAAGCGATGAGCCGTAGTAGGATTATGAAGAACGATTCGAAAGATCTCAGGGTTGAAAAAGTCTGCGTGGCAATCTCGAGCTTTCATCACGCCGGGAAGTGTTTCGTCTTGGATGTCGACGATGGTTGGTCGTCGCTCAGAATGAGTGTAATTCTTTGTTTTCTCAACTTCTATAGATGGAGCTGGCGTCAGTTCTGCAGCCCCAATTTCTCCCGGACTGTTGCGGCCACTGCCAGCGAATGAAGAGGACGTTGTACAAGGCGTGTAGCTGGTGTTGTTGGTATTCGCACGTGACCGTGAGACTCCGACGTGATCGCCGGTCTCCCGCGAGTTCAGTATGACCTGGTCGATAGAGGAGTCCATTCTGGGTATCTGGCCACTGGCAATGATAATGACCAAAGCTTGGATTTGATGAATATTGAAGATGCGAGAATGATGTAGAAGAGGTAGAAGAGGATAAGACGAAGAAGAACAAGAAAGAGGACTTGGCTAAGTAATGAGTATGAAGAAGTTGCATGTACATAGTGTATTCCGCAGATTTTTAGGGGATCATGATCTAATGTAATGCGTGCGGACTACTTAGATGCAGCTCTGCGCCAAAGCCGCCAAAGTCATCGTTTACAAGCGGATGACCCAAGAGAAGGCGCCCACGAACCAATGCTATCATCAGCAAGCAGTACACGGAAGAGCCGTTCCTGGAGACCTCTCGGGGGCATGGATGTCACTGTATGTACATGCGTGCAGAGGTAGCATGGCCCCATGGCCACAGACCTCCTGCGAGGGACTAAGTGTGTTGCTAACGTTGTAATTGTGGTACTTTATCCTGGAAGCGTAAGAGAAAGAGATTCTGTTGTGTACTTGAGAAGAGAAGGGAGGCGGATGGAGATGGAGCTGGAGATGGAGCTGGCGGTGGAGTCGTGGAAGGTGGCGTATGGAGATGGACCAGCTTCGTCCAGTATGTTGTACGATGATAGATTCATGACGCCTCAGTTGGTGAAGTACTCTGTTGAATGTAAGCAAGCAGATTTGCAAGGGAGTCAGATAGAATACACATCAAGATTGAGGCAAAGCTTGCGATATCTCGGAGTGTGGGTTTGAATGTTGTCTATCTAACAAGGGTTGGCTGCATCAAGACAAGCGCGTCGGATGTACCTCTGCTCGGACCAAATCTGCACGTGCTGGTTGGTGAGTTTACCAGGAAGCAGAAACGCAAGATCTCGGCAAATCAATCATGTCGATTCGATTCGCTCCATCTTAATCGTCCTGGCTGTACATGGTCTCTGGTACCTTAACACTGAATTATATGCATATATGCATATGAATCTTCTATCCCTGACATTCAACAGAGATCCGATTCGACAAGACACAGTCCATGATATGCAGATATCTACATCTACATCGAATCTACATCTACATCGAATCTACTTGTACAATTACTCACAAGTATGTTGTGCTGCTACCCCAGACTTCATACTCATGATCTTTGCAAATGTCTACTCTTGCTCGCTACCTAGCACAGGGGACCAGAGAGGATAAGACACATATGAGATCCGTGACAGATGCACTTCATGCCCGAGCTGAGAATCCCAAAAGCCTCTAAGACATCTTAGCCATGGACTTTATATCGCCAAGTACTGGGCAATTGATAAATCAAGGCACACTCGAACGACCCGATCCTTCTCGAATGCTATTAGCCATTGTTCTCTTGGGAGCATCCTCTCAGACTCCTTGCTTTTCTTGCTATGTACCGATCATGAGAAGAGAAGTCCCTGTGCCATCGTGGGTCCTCCATGCGCTCGGACAAGCTCAGGCGTGGTACTTACTATATTCTGCGCCCCCTTGACCGAGAGAACAAATCTCTTTCAGGGGGCGGCGTGGAGGTGTGCGGATTCACGGCAATTTCGAAGTCCTGGGTAGATAGATACCCTACGTGCCTAGTTATATACTTATAGTGTCGAATATCGGCACGAATGAGAAAAGAAAAACAAGAAGCCTCAGCATTATTGCAAAAATGGAGAAGTAGCCTGACTTTCTCTCTGGATATCCGACCGTTCTGAATTAGATAAGCAAGTAGTTCCGGAATCAAAACTTGCTCCAATACTTTGTAAATTGTCGTTCATGCAAGGGTAGTCAAAACGGACCCTGGGGAAGACCATTGCTCTGTGCGTTTGATTTGTTCGTGGCTACAGCGTGGGATCTTTCACTCTCAAGTATCTATCGTAGGTACGCATGTATGTATTATATATAATGTACAGCACGAAGAGTATGCATAGAATATACTTATCCCCTATCCCCTCTCCCCTTTCCTTGATATTTATATGCCCAGATACATCCAGATACATCCTCAACTCGTGAGGTACAAAGGCCGGCCTTTGACTACCTTACCTGACCTTATCATGTCTCGAGAAGCTAAGTAGCTACCTCGGTAGTGTACTTGACGACGTTACCGGAATAAATGGGTAACATTTTAGATTCCTTTCAGCCGCACGTCTTTTCTTCTTCCTTTTTTTTTCATGTCCCCCTTTTATTCCCTTTTATTCCCTTTTATTTCCTCTCACTCAATTTAATCCAAATTATTTTCAGGGTCTACTCGATACCCTGTTTTACCGGACGTCTGGACGATGGAAAGAGAGCCATGCATTTCAACAACCCTAGCCACAAAAATAACTGAGTCTGACTCGTAGACACGCATCTCAAGCGGGACGGGCCAGCCACGACAGCATTCTAACGTCGTAGATGCCAACCGCGCGGGAGGGAGTCTGTGTGGTGGAGTGCCAAATTCTGCCCCAAAATCAACCACGAACTGTCCTATCGAGCCCGATACGTTTTACCTTTAGCAAAAAAGAAGAGAGTTTAGATCGTAATCATAAGTCCCCTTGGTATCTAGTCTCCTAGTCCGTCCTACTTATATACTTTGAGGACTTTGAACATGACACGACATGTGACATGAGATGTACATTGTTTGCGGTGCTGCGGTAGGCAAGTTGCATGTACCTACTTATTACTACCAAGTACGTAGAGTCCCTGAGCGTGGAGAGATTTCCTGTGCTGTATCACGAGACCACGTGACCCTATCCTCCTCCTCTGCAAGCCTGACGTCACTACTCCGAAGTCAGGAACTCCACATTACATGACGATTGAAAGATGTAATGATACTCGATGATGCTATGATCAAGCTCGAAAGCCAATAAATACCATTCCGCAACGAATCTTCACCTCAACATCCACCTGAACTTGTAAGTTTCCTCACCTTCTCATTTATCATCATGAAAGTCACACAAGCACTTCGTCCCCTTCGAATCAACACCATACCCCGCACTCCAATCAGACCACTAACATCATCTCTGTACAGAAATTCAGCACCCTTCAATTTTCAACTTTCACAGAGAGCTTTTGTCACTTATACACCCAAGATGTCCTCCTTCTCCAATGCAGACACCGGCGACAAGCAGGCAGACCCATACACTGCCAAGAACAAGGAGGAGACTTCCATCAAGGAGAAGGTCGAGGACCTGAGCGAGTTCGTCACAGCTTGCAAGTTCGGTATGATGACCACCAGAGACAGCTCAAGTGGAGCTCTCGTATCAAGATGCATGGCACTTGCAGGAAAGGTACATAAACTGGCTCTCATCCCATCCCATCCCTCCAGCAATTGTAGAGTAGCACTCTAACACAACCAAAGGAGAACGGCGGCATTGACCTCATCTTCCACACCAACACCGAGTCCGGCAAGACTGATGACATCCAATCCGACCCCCACATCAACATCTCCTTCCTCAACTCCTCGGGCGAGTGGGCCTCTGTGGCCGGAACCACCGAGATCCTCACTGACCGCGAGACGGTCAAGAAGCACTACTCGCCAGCGCTCAAGGCATGGTTGGGCGATCTCGGCGACGGAAAGCACGACGGCGGCCCAGAAGATCCTCGCATTGGCATCCTCAAGGTCAAGGCCGTGACGGCTACGTATGCGATTGTTCGCAAGAACGCCGTGGGCAGAGCAGTGGAGATGGCACAGGGTGTCGTCACTGGAAAGGCGCCGGCTGTCAACAAGCTGAGGGAGATCACCAAGCAGGAGATTGAGACCTGGAGATCGAGCAGCAGAATGGTACAGTAAAAGGTCCTCGTGCAGCACCGACGACACGACCTGACGATTCGCAGTAAATTATAGCATCGAGATGGCGGAAAAATGAGTTTAACGCAGTAATGAAACAATTGCACTCAATGAACTTCCAAGTGATGACAAATATGATGTTTTTCTTTTTGTGAATGCCATACTCGTATCAAGAGCATATGCACTAGGTACACATGCAAATTCGTTTTGTCTGACCCGTTCTCTAAATGCCTGTTCTCACTCGGTCTCACTACCGCTTTGATCATCATCGTACTCATTCAGATGAGCGTTGGCACCTTTACAGGCCTCTTTCCACTTGTCAAAAGTGCCCGACAATGCATTTCCAACCTCCCTGTCCCTCCAACCCCAGACCACCACATAATGCTGCCCCAGTAACTTCCACTCCTCGACTTCATCCAACATCTCCAGCCTGCTCACTCTAGCCTTCTCCTCCTGACTGATCCAGTTATCCCACAACCAATCCACATCAGCACCATCCCGGTAATCGAAGCCTGCTTGGCCAAGCCTCTCCATCTGGTCCCCCAGATCCCTGTATCTATGCACCGTCGGCATCGTGATGCCCCTCGCAGCGAGGTTGCTGGTCATCGTCTGCCCAAACTGCGTATCCGGGTGCTGCGGCTCGTAGACCACAATGCCCAGCGTCTGAATCCTCGCCGCAAACCACCCCACCACGCCCTCGGCCTCGGCCGCCGTCATGTAGCACAGGCAGCACTCGGACACCAGCAGCGTCGGGCACGCAACCAGGTTCGGCAGCGCGTCCGGCATGGCCCGCAGGTCCACGGGGTGCAGGTTGTACGAGGCCGTGTGCACATGGCCGTCGGCCGAGTGCGCGTAGCGCCACAGCGCGCCGCCGGGCCCGCTCAGCACCGGCGACGCCGCCATGCGCATCGTCTTGGCCAGCGCCACGTCCGGGAAGTCGAGCTCGTGGTAGACGACGGGCGGCACGCGCGTGTCGCGCGCCGCGTACGCCTCACCGCGACCCTCGACGTCCGCGCGCCGTGCCGCCTCGCGCGCCTCCAGCTCCGCCTGCGCCTTGCGCTGCCCCTCGGCCACGCGGAAGTAGCGCGTGTCGTGCCCGGCGCCCAGGGACACGATCTGCTTCGGCGTCGTCGGGTTGCTGGCGAGGAAGGCGGCGATGAGCTGGTCGATGGCCGTTGTGCGGACGTAGGTGCCTGTGGGCGCCGTCAGTAATGCTCTCGCTTCGCTGCTTCGTCGGCTGCTGCACTCGTGCGCTTGGTCGTGCTGCGTGTGTGGACTTACCGCGGTTGATTATTGGGAATCGTCGCACGCTCGCCAGCGTCGTCTCCCGTGGCATCATGGCTTCTGCGAAGGGATCCGTCAGATAACCTATGTAGACGGCGCTCATGCGTGATACGCTGGCGTCATTGTCTGTGCCCTGCACGAGTATGTCGGCGCGGCTCGGTGCGTGAATGCCGGCGTTCGAGGGTGGTGATGGTGCTTGAGATCGATCGCTGCGTAGGCCTCCTCCTCCTCCTCTTCCACCGCGATGGCCTCCTCTGCCTCGGCCGCGACCCAGACCAGATAATAGGTTGGGGATTTGTGGTGCCGCCATGCTGTGTGGTGGGTTGAGTTGTTGTATCGTGTTTTATGTTGTGGTGGGGTTTGTTTTATTTGTTTCGGTTTGGAAAGGCTTCAATGACGTAGTTTTATACGCGAGAGGTGCGCATGTGAGCTTGTAGTCAACATTTGGATTTGGAGGCAGGAATAGAAACGATGAAAGGTTTGAGTAGCTGCAGATTCTGAGGATAACGTGAATGTGAGAAATTTATTCTCAGTTGTGAGATCAGCCTAGAGATAGGTAAGGTCCAGACGTTGATGACAATGTGAATCACGTTGAAGTATATAAACACTGTATCAAGACAGTTATTATAGAAACGAACATCTCCAGATATTTCTGCACCCAAAGAAGAATAACACTTAGTCAGTTGATAGTAAATCCAGTTCTACTACAAAAAGTTCCCTGATAAGTGACGACAGCCCCACTAAGCGAACATCATCGTCATCTACATCTACATCTACATCTCTCATGCCCATCCATCAACCACATACCAGAAGCAGAACAACAATACCAAACACCCCAATCCCAAGCATGAGCCCCTCAATCCTCTCCCGCAAACGGGATCTAATCTACCTCGTCTTCTTCACAATCCATATCCCAGTGATGTTCCGTAAGTCCACACGATGCACGCCCCGCCGCATCACCAAACCAAGCTGACCACCCATTTCAAGTCGTGGACCTGAATCCCCTCTACCCCGCCTCCATCAAGCCACAATTCCTCACCGCGATCCGCCAGTGGTACATCGCCACCTACCAAGACCAGTTCTTCGTGTCGCCGCCGCCCTGGTTCGGCCTGTTCATCTGGATGGAGGCGCTGGTGCACCTGCCCGTGAGCGTGTGGGCGATTGGCGCCTTGAGAAGAAGTAAGTCCAGGGCTCTCTCCCACTCCCCTTTCCCATTCCCCCTTTCCCCTGAACTTCTGTTTCCACTCCCATCTCCACCTCCAGAAATACGGGGATCAAATGCTGCGCTATGAAGCTCACGGCAACAGATGATGCCAAGGTACCGCTCATCCTGCTCATCTACGCCACGCAGACAGCCATCACGACGGCGACGTGCATAGCCGAGTACATGAGCTGGGAGACGGTTGGCATGGACGTCAAGATGCAGCTGGGCGCGCTGTACGTGCCGTATCTGGCCCTGGGTGAGTGTCCTCCCTTCCATTGTGCGGGGGATGAGCGTTGATGGTTTTGTAGCGGTGTTCATGGGCGTAGATATGTTTGGGCGTCTGAGTGCGAGGATCGAGGGGAAGTCTGAGAGGGCCGGAGAGGGTGTTGCGCATGTCTTGGCTGCTGATCCGGCGTCGCTTTATAAGAAGCGCTTGTGAGGTCTCTGATGAGTGCTGTGTTGCCCTGTAATCTTATACACCATACATGATCTTTGGTTGAGAAGCCCGGAATTTGTATAACATGTCCTTGGTAGCATTGGATTCGTCCCGAGGTTGGTTCACATAAAGTCGATTCATGAATGATTTGATTATGAGCATAAAATAAATAACAAATAAAAGGAGAAAAATAGATTCATCATGGGTATACACAAATTATCATTAGAAGCTCATAATGCATCATCATCTTCCACATTCCCAAGCCCCCCATCATGCTTCATAAGGAGGAGGTTGATAAGCTGGTGGCGCACCACCAGAAATTTTCTCGAAAGCCGCCGCCCTAACCGCCTGCAACTCCGTCCTCAGAGTCTCCAAAGTCCTCTTGACACCATCGACCTCGTACTGAGAGTGCGCAACACGGTCGGCAGCCGCGGCAATCTGCCCAACGACGATGCTCTTGCCCTGGACCATCTGACGATACGACGCCTCGATCTTCCGGTGGAAACTCATGTCCGAGAAGATGTTGTCGAACAGCACATCGCTCAAAACATTGCCCATGGCGACTTCCATGTGCGGCAGGGGTGCGATGATTGGCTGGATGCGGCGCGCCTGTTCGTACAGCATCTCGACCTGCGAGGCGTGTGACTGCGCACGCGACAGTGCCGAGCGCTCCGCCATGTCGGCAAAACTGCCGCCCACGCCCCACATGTCCATATCCGAGGCATTAAGGGCTTCAGTCATATCGCTGAGTGCGCGCAAGAGAAACTTGTTGGCGTCGTTGAGGATGGTGAGAGCTTGCGATTCGGTCGAAAGGCGGAGCTGTAACGCATTGAATGCCTGCTGTGCTTGTAGCCTTGGAGCCTCCTTGGCGTCTTCTTCTGGGAACTCGGGGGTTGGCCCGTCGAATATCGAATCGTAGAGGGTATCCAGACGCGTTTGAGCATCTCGGTGCTCGTGGAAGATGGGTTGCAGATCATTGTTCAACTGTTCTGCTTCGTGGAGGTTTTGCTTTAGAAGTTCCAGGTTGCGCTTTGATTTTAACTCTTTTTGAAGAGCTTCGAAATACTCCTTCTCTTCTTTTTCTGCTCTGATCTCGAATTTCTCTTTCTGTCCGCCCATCCTGTAGGCTAGACGGCGCATGGTTGAATCACGATATTTCTCATGATCGGCCTTTTCAAAAGCCGTGCGTACTTGCAGACGCTTGATCGATTTCTCCAGCTCCGAGATCTCATCTTTCAGGGAGTTCATGTAGCTACTATTTTGTTGAATTGCTGAAGGAGCATAGTCTGTCTGTGCCAGGGTAGATAGGAGTTGGTGGTTGTCCTGTGCAGACGAGATGATTTGGTCGTTGAGTGACATGATGAAGTCGGATGGGTATGAGAGGCGATGATAGATGATAGATGATAGATGATAGATGACAAAAGTGAGATAAAGTTACAACAAGTGCCTATGGAAGACAAGGATGGATGTGAATGAATGCAATGAGAATAACAACGGCGAAGATGGGAGTATTAAAAGAAGTTGTAGAAGTTGTATAAGTTGTAGAAAATTATAGGAGGAAGTAAAGCAGGTAATTAACTGTTGGGTATGGAACTATGTATGTCATGTTGAAAGTGCCTAAAGGTAGGTAGTGGCCGACGGTAAAGGCGCGGCGTGAGGCTGGGTAGAAGAGATGTTCAAGTTGTTTGTTGGTGAAGTTGTCTTCCCGAGGCAGTGCAGTTGGTAGGTTGGTTACTCGGGCCATCCTATCCTATCCTATCCCATGCTATGTTCGGAGAGATGCCGTGAATGAGCTGCAAGTGATTAATTGACCAATTGGTAATATATAAAATAGCTAGCAAGCACTTGGACATGGCCAACCGTGAGTCTTGACTGTTGACTGTTGACTGTTGACTCTTGAGTCTTGGGTCTTGAGCCGTGATCCGTAAGCCGTGACCCGTGACCCGTGACCCGTGACCCACGAGCTGTAAACAATCAAACCAAGAGCAACTGACTCATGCCATTTACGTCAAATAGCATGAGCAAGTCAAGTCAACACTGTAGATGAATGGGATGAATGTGATGAATGAGATGAATGAGATGTATAAGATGACTGAGCTTGGCGACCTCCTTGTATGCAAATCTGCCGTAACTGTACGGCGGCGGCACAGTCATTCACGAGTCTGCCAGCTGCAACTGCAATTGCAACTGCAACTGCAACTGCAACGTCAAGTGACAAGTCATTGGCGGCATCGATGGTGATGCTTCAAAGGTCGATGCTGTAGATGCAAAGATGCAGCAAAGAAGAGGGAGATAAAGTGGATTCAACGGTGGATTGACTGGTTAGGCGCTGCGGTGGAGCTGCAAGCTGTGATAATGCTCCACCGTCCACTACTTTCTAAGCGCACACTCCGAGTCTGCCTTGTTCTGCCTCGTGCACCGTGGGTTTGTACAAGTACACTATCATCTCGAATCACGTGCCAGCATTTCCCTGGCCCGCTCCATCGCATCCCCTCATCATCGCCGTCATGAAGGAACCCTGGCTACAAAAGGGCCAGTCTGATCCGCTTTCATATGCATGTACCTGTTCAGCCAAAGCAGAGGGCGGTGGCGGTGCGGTTCTCCTGTTCTACAGATATTGGACTAACCATCCCACATTGCCAGAGAAGTACCAGCACAAGACCGGCAATGTCGACGAGCTTGCAGCATTTCATGCAGAGCAGACCAGGAAATTGAAGCTCGGAGGCAAGGTGCGCGTTGCAAAAGAGGGCTATAACATCACCGTAGCAGGCACAGAGGCTCAGTGTAACGAGTACATGGACACATGTTGCGCGCATTGGAGCTTTCAGGGTTTGCACTTGGACACTGAGGAGGATCGGCAGATGTTCTTCAAGCCTACTGAAGGATGTGCCTGTGTCTTTGGAGCAGGCATAGCAAACATACGCATCACTGCCGAGGCTACACCCATGGGTGTCGAAGGATACTTGCCTGATTCTTGGAATAGAATTGAATCTCTGTCGCCCGAGCAATTTCACATCAAGTGCCATGAGGAGAAGAGCCTATTGCTGGACGTGAGGAACCATTACGAATCGAAGATCGGATACTTCATATGCCCGCAGACCGGAGAGCCAGCTATACGGCCACCAGTGAGACGCTTTTCACAATGGCCGCAGTACGTCAGGCAGCATGGGCAAGGACTGAAGCGTAGGGAACATAAGCAGATCATGACATACTGTACAGGAGGTATCCGGTGTGAAAAGGGGGTACGATGGATGCAGGAGAACATGGATCTGCAAGACGGAGAGAGAGTCTACACCCTTCATGGAGGAATCGCTGCTTACTTGATATGGATGGATGAAGAAATCATGCATGGTCGCAAGACCGCTGAAGATTCTCTCTTCAAAGGCCGGAATTATGTGTTCGATGCAAGAGGCTCTATAGGGCTCAGTACCCCGACAGAACCCATATCCAACTGCCATGTATGCTCCAAGCCCTCGGATAACTTGAGTAAGTGCCATTCCAATGGCTGTCATCTCGTCCTCGTCCTTTGTCCGGACTGCGACTCTGGTGATCCAAGATGTTGCCAGAGCTGTCGAGACTTGAGCAATGTTGTAGACATTGTCACTGAGGTTAAGAAAGCTCCTCGCCCGATATGTGAATGCGAACAGGCGCGAGAAACGGAGCTATGGGGAGGAGAACGTATCAAAGCACCCAAAACTCAGGGGTGGAAGAAGGGTCGAAGGAAAGGAAATCGATCTGATATAAACATTGAAGTTCAGACAATTGACTAGACTCAATTCTGGCTTGTTCGTTGCCTACCTATCTGAAGTTCTTTGGACTTGAAGTCAGGTGGGGTAATATGTGCATGTGGAGACATCATTCGCTACACATTTTATCATCGAAACGACCCAGTCTCCATTCACAAGAAAACCGTCCAGTGACTCAGTGAGTATCACAGTCTTCCTTTACCATTCACTTTTTGTAAAATTTCTACAGGCTTTTGTTTCAAGCCACCATTCTTGTTTATACCCTTGAAAGTCATTCGACATAAAACAAAAACATCCGAAGTATTTGTTATCTCGAACTAGGTGATGCTAACAGCACTATTTGGACTTTGGAACGCCACTTTAGGTGAGTAAGCGTGGAGTGCAGCTGAATGGACCTCAGCCTTCTCACCACTCCAAGAAGTGCAGAAAAGCCATGAAATGCCACCAATGCTACACAATCGCACCTTCAAGAATCAAGGTGTGCTGATTAATCACAGCCTTGAACGACACTGCTCAAATGCCCACATGTTCACTCAAACCACTCCTCCTCGCACCTGTAAATAGCAAGATTAATATAATATCATCATCATGATGGCGAGATCCAAGCATGATAGAATGGCCAATGACCTCGACGTCCCTCTTCTACGACTCAAGAATCCAGCGCCCTTTGAAGAAATCCACATGGAGCCGGATACGCTTCTCATGCTGGATCACACGAAGGCGAATCCTATTGCGACCAGTGCCACGAGCTCTCATTTCAGTTCCGCCACTCTCAGAGACGACATCGATCCGCCGAGAAGGTGCTTTCAAGAATACAGGGATGACTGGTGGCTGCTGGAAATTGCCTCCATGGCCATAAATATCCTCACCATCACCACCATGGCCGCCCTCTTGAGTGTCTATCAGAACAGACCCCTTTCCGTGTGGACTTTCTGGGTCTCCCTCAATACTCTCATCTCTTTCCTCTGCACTATTGCCAAGACCGCGTTGCTGTATGCCGTGTCGGCTAGTATCAGCCAGGGAAAGTAGATTTGGTTCACGAAGAATCGACCACTCGTTGATTTCGAGACGATTGAATCGGCAAGTCAGGGGGTCGTTGGAAGTGTGTTGTGTTTCTGGAGATTGAGACCCAAGTCGGTTCCCATGCTCCCATACGCGGTACAATTTCTGACGATCGTAGAAACTTCATATCTCTTGGCCTTTTCATCACCGTTTCAGCCTTGTTGTTGGTCCAGTCTATCAACAAGTCATCTCATATGAGGGTCATGCGGTACCCGTGAACGTTACATCGACCATTGCCTCCTCTCAAAGACTCGACATGGGCACGGAAACTTTCGGCACTCAGAGTTCCCGTGGGTTCTTCTGCACCCCTCAAGTGTGCCCTGGTACTGACAGATGCACTAGGTAAACTGAACTCTTATGGAAATACTGCCCCGTCAATCACGAGCCAGGCCCTGGATTTCTCCATGATCGCCGCCATATACAATGGACTTTTGCCTGGGAGTTCCTCCCTCCAACAGCACGCCGCCTTCTCCTGTCCGACGGGCAACTGTACCTTCCCGCCGTACGCCAGCATAGGCGTATGCAACCAATGCACAGATGTACCCAAGAACCTGAACTGAAGCCTCCTCCGCAACCAGCTACCAGATAGCTGGGCAGCATTCGCGGACTCTGAAACTCAAGCGGAGGGCGTAGTGCAGTACGACCTCCTCCCGCACAACCTCCTCTCCATAAACAACATCAAAGGCCTCTTCCCATAGGACGGCATCGGCGGCGAAGTGCTCACGGCACGCCTCACAGCGATCCCCAACGAGACCACCGCCAACACGGCCAACGAGCTGATGCTAGTATCAACGACCTACCTGCGCGCCAACACCAGCTACCTCTCCAACACCACGACGTGGGAGGAAACCGCCATCGAAGCCACGGAATGCGCCCTGTCCCTCTGCATCACCCTCTACAACAGCAGCACGACGTCAAGCACGCTGCACGAGACGATCCTGTCCAGCTCATCGACCCGCGCAGCCGATTCCTGGCAGCCACGGCCGCCGGCCGCCTGGAAACTGCTGTGGCACGCCATGTGGTACAACCGCAGCGACGCGTAGCGCTCGGCTGCGCCACGTTCAACGCATCACAGGCCGCCGCAGACATGCTGCAGGCGTTCCTGCTGGCGCTGGCGCCCAACGCCGACGCCGATGCCGATGCCGATGCGGGCTCGCTGCTGCCGCGGCGGTAGTTCGTGCTGGTCGAGGGGGCGACGCCGAAGACGGTGCGTGGACAGGTGGCGGCGTCGTCGGATTACATGCGGGCTTTGCACGGTGCGGGGACCGGGACCGGGGACGGGGACGGGGACGGGGATGTGAGGGCGACGATGGACTACCTGGCGCGCAGCATGACGAACGCCATACGCTCCCACGGGGCGGGGGGGACGCGGGGGACGACGTGGACGTTTGAGACGTTCATCATGGTGGATTGGTGGCTGTATGTGTTCCCGCTGGGGCTGAGCGTGCTGGGGAGCGTGCTGCTGGGCCTGGCCGTGTGGCGGAGCCGGCGCGTGGGCGTGCGACCGTGGAAGTTGAACAGTCTGCCCGTCCTGTTCAATGAGTTGGAGGAGAGGGCGTTGAGGAAGGCCGCCGAGGGGGCCGAGAATGGGGCCTTGTTGCGCATTCGCCATATGGAGGAGACGAGTATGGAGATGTATGTGAGGTTGACTGATGGGCCTGAGGGTATCAAAACTGGGCTGATGGACATGACTCTTCATCGCATTCCTTTTCTTTTACAAAATGCAAATGATAACATGGGATTTTATGTTGTAGCATGATTCATTTCTCATATTCCTTAGTCTATATCCACTAATTACAACTCCACACAGGTACCACATCTGTGTTGAAGGTCAAACATTCAACGACTCCATCATCCGTACATGAAGCGACATTTAAAGTCCAGCCTTCTGCTTGAAAGCGTTGATCAAACCACGAGTAGAGCTATCGTGCTTGTCGGTCTGACCCTTGGTCTCAAGCTCTGCCTCGATCTTCTTGGCAAGACTCTTGCCGAGCTCAACGCCCCATTGGTCGAAAGAGTTGATGCCCCAAATAGCACCCTCAGTGAAGGTGAGGTGCTCGTAGTAGACGATCAAAGCACCAAGAGTACCTGGAGTGATCTTCTGGGCGAGAATAGAGGTGGTAGGTCTGTTACCGAGGAAAGTCTTGTGTGGGACAAGGTCGTCTGGAGTGTTCTCAGCCTTGAGCTCATCTGGAGTCTTACCGACCATGAGGGCCTCGGCTTGTGCGAAGTAGTTGGATGCAAGCATGATCTGGTGCTTGTTGTTATCGGTTGGGTTGTGGGACTCGGCAGCGAGGATGAAATCGGTTGGGATGAGCTTGGTGCCCTGGTGGAGCAATTGGTAGAAGGAGTGCTGGGCGTTGGTTGCTGGCTCTCCGAAAAGGATTGGCCCGGTGGTGTAGTTGACCATTTGTCCTGAACGGTTGATAGCCTTAC
This sequence comes from Xenosphaeropsis pyriputrescens, assembly GCA_022609375.1. Classification (NCBI taxonomy): domain Eukaryota; kingdom Fungi; phylum Ascomycota; class Leotiomycetes; order Phacidiales; family Phacidiaceae; genus Xenosphaeropsis; species Xenosphaeropsis pyriputrescens. Next base: position 86,412 of record JAGKQE010000067.1, read on the forward strand.
CGTTAGACTCCATGGACAATTGCTGGAGGTAAGCTGGGAAGCGGTGGAGGTACTGGTCGAATCTGATACATGTTAGCCTGTGCTAGAGGAAGAAAGAAAAAGACACGACTGCTAGAAAACTTACGGAGAAACCAAATGAGTCTGAGCTCCGTAGAAATCAGAGTACCAGACACTCAAAAGTCCACCAATCACAGGGATGTTCTTCTCAAGAGGCGTCTCTCTGAAGTGCTTGTCCATGGAGTGTGCACCAGCAAGGAACTGGTGGAAGTTATCGTAGCCAATGTAAAGGGCGACACTGAGACCGATGGCGGACCAGACACTGTAACGTCCACCAACCCAGTCACTGAAGCCGAACATGTTTTCCTTATCAATACCGAACTCGACAACCTTCTCCTGGTTGGTAGAGAGAGCAACAAAGTGCTTGGCGATGGCGGCTTGATCAGCTCCGCTTTCAAGGAACCAGCTCTTAGCAGTGTTGGCATTTGTGGTGGTCTCGGCGGTGGTGAATGTCTTGGATGCGATAAGGAAAAGGGTGGTTTCTGGATCGGAGTGCTTAAGAGCCTCCTTGATATGTGTACCATCGATGTTCGAGACGAAGTGAAGAGTCATACCGTCCTGTCCGTATGGCTTAAGAGCCTCGGTGACCATGACTGGACCGCTGTAAAATTGTGTTAATCAGATGTTCTCGGCGGTATGATTTGGGGGGGAAGCTTACAGATCGGAGCCACCAATACCAATGTTGATAATGTTGGTCAATGGCTTACCAGTGTATCCCTTCCACTCTCCACTACGGATTTGCTCACTGAAGACCTTCATGTGGTCAAGAACAGAGTTGACATCCTCGACGACACTCTTGCCATCGACCTCCATCTTCTGGTTGGAAACATTACGAAGAGCGGCATGGTATACGGCACGGCCCTCGGTGAAGTTGATCTTCTCACCGGCGAACATATCATCTCTGAGCTTCTCCAAGCCCTGCTCCTTGGCGACGTTGACCAAAGATGCGAGGATCTTCTCGTTGATGAAGTTCTTGGAGAAGTCGAAGAGGATCTCGGAGTTGTCGGCTTCATTGCTGAAGGTGTGGGAGAACTTGTTGAATCGCTCTGGGTCGTTCTCAAACTCCTTCTTCAAGACAAAGGACTTGCCAACGGTGTTGTGCTGCTCCTGCACGTCCTTCCATGCTGTAGATTCTGTGATGAGAACCATTTTTTGAAGTTGTGGGTGGGGTATCTATAGATAGCACAGTTAGTGAGGGATACTGGAGCTTCGTACAGTAGCTTCTTGAATGTTTGTTCACATACCAATTGAACAAGGGATTTAGTAAACTGGATGGTCTTCAATGAAGTTGTTAGGACTGTATATGATGAGAAGATGATCAGTGTTCTGTTGATGGGAGGTCAAGGTGTAATAACATGGACAAAAAAAAAGTACCCCTCATTGGCGACCGTGTACGGCGGTGAGATGGGGAGAAATGAGTGAGTAGCTAGGATAAACGAGACGAGGCAATTGAGTTCATTGAGTTTATTAAATGCATGCAATGATGATAGAACTTACATTGGGTTTGGAGATGGAGATGATTGAGAGGAGTGGTAATGGACGAAGAGAGTAGACGCAGGAGATTTCGAGTGGCTATATATCTGGATGAGGTGGAGGGATGGAGGGATGGAGAGATGTTCTTCACGAGAGCTGACGATGTTTGGATGCTCTCTACTCCTTAGTGCGGCCATGCGTGCTGTCTCCCACAGTAGAGTGAGTGACGGCATCGGATGGGGAGGGGCAGGGCATGTTTATGACATTAGCGTGAGCGTTCCTTCATGGCCCGAGAGGCCTGTCTCACCAGCGACCGGCGAGTTGCTTGCGGGCGACTGAGCTCCGACATTGGCTGATTGATGATTGATGATTGATGGCAAGTCTGGTGGTCGAGAACAGCACATTACCTCAGCATCTCACATCACCAACGTGGCACGACAGAGAAATTGCCTTCTTCTGAGCATATGAACATCTGAGGGCCTTGCAATGCGTGCAGCTATGTACATAGCTATGTAAGTAGATGTTTGTCAAGAGCATCACGATGCATGCAGATTCCGATGAAACAAGGCAGCATGGCATAACAGCATAACAAAAAAGAATTGCTTGCAGCATCCATCAACCATTTCCATTCCATTCCCATCCCAAGGAATCCACCACTACTGGGTGGATACGCCCGTTTGAAAAGCTAGAGATAATTAAAGCGATTCTTCTTTTCACTACACATGTCCCACGTGGCACTCAAAGACCAGGACTTCACATCCATCGAGCAAAGGTCATGATGCTCCCCTCTTACTACATACATCATATCATATCATAACAGGTATGAGACACTTTCTTTTGCAACCATCTCTACATATCTATTTTGTGGTCATGATGCTGCCCGTCCTGAACAACCACCGACCACTTTCCCTTCACGAAAACGCCTCGAACCGCTATAGAAACAGATCTGATGGGTGAAAAAAAAAAAGGCCATTTCCCTGCAGAACCCCAAAAACACAATGCAAGTAGGTATTCATGGAGTCTTGATGAACAAATCGATAATCCCTGCATATGCATCAAATCACCTCTTTTCCGAGAAAATCTTCCCAACACCCCCCGCCCAACCTACCCGCACCACAACCAATGACTATCCCCCTTATCTGTCCTGAACACTTCCTACAAAGGATGGGTCCTTGACACTTCCACCAGCATCACCGAGTCCTGCTACAGGGCGATTGTAGGACCACCCAGTGAACTGCTGCTGCATGGTTTGAGAAAGGACAGGTCCCTCGACATAAGAGTCTTGGGGAGCTTCAGCTGTGAATTCACGGTCAAAGTTGGCAGTGTCCATGGCATCAACCTAATTTTTGTGTTAGCAGATACCTAAAATATTGTTCAGAAAGTCAATACATACCACATTGGGCTTGAAAGCTGGCTCATATTTGCGCTGAAGGAGCTTACGCCAATCAATGCTGTGGAAGAAGACGTGTGCCTTGATCTCAGATGCTCCGTTGACACCCAATCTCTTCTCAGGCTTGCGCTCAAGCAATTTGGTGAGGAGGTCCTTAGCAGCAGGTGGGACAATCTCTGGTCCAGGGAAGTGCAGTGGCTCAGACAAAATCTTGCGATACATCTCGTTGGTGTTCTCGTCATAGAAGGGTGGTAGACCCGTCAACATCTCGTAGAGCAAGACACCCAGAGTCCACCAATCAACAGTCTTTGTGTATCCTTGACCGAGTAGAAGTTCTGGCGCCAGATACTCGGGGGTACCGCAGAAGGTGTTTGTTCTATCTTCATCCTTCATATCCAATTTGCAGAGACCAAAGTCACACAGCGCAATATGTCCCGAGTAATCTAAGAGGATATTTTCGGGCTTGAGATCTCTATAAATCACGTTGAAGCCATGAAGACATTCAAGTGCGCACAGGAGCTCCGCTGTGTAGAAACGCGAACGATTAATATCGAAACGCTGCTCTTTCTGGAGATGGTGGAAGAGCTCTCCGCCATTGACGAAAGCCAAAACAAAGTACAACTTCTCAGGAGACTGGAAGGAGAACTTGAGAGGGACAATGAACGGGTTGTTGATCTGTGAAAGGACCGAGCGTTCTGCCAGGGTATGTGCTACTTCTGAACGGGAAATGATGTGGGCCTTGCGGATCGTCTTCAGAGCATAGATGCGGTGAGTGTCCTTCTTCTTGACCTGCATGACTTTTCCGAAGCTGCCCTTTCCGACAACCTTCAACAACTCAAAGTCCTCGATCTTCAATGTTCTCTGACGAATTTCGACGTATTCAACACCGATGCGAAGCTTTCCAGTGCCGTATGTCACGTCGAGCCATTGCGCACCATTCTGTCCCAGTGCTCGCTCTCTTGTAGCATGCTCTGCCGCCGCCTTCTCCCTATCCTTCTTGCTTGCCTTCGGATCCTCGACGTATGGATGGGTCTCCTCGAATCGTGGGTTGATGCGAGTAACTCCCAGAAAGATGTCCTGACTACGTCCAGCTCCGGGTGTAGCATTTGGGTTTCGCAAATACAAGTGAACGGCTAATTCGGTAACACGAGAAACATCGAACTTGTATGAAGTGTTGTCGCCCGCCCACAATGGATTCTCTGGGGTCCCGGAGACTGCGTTGACAAAGACCTGTACTTTATCGAAATCCAGGAGCGCATATGGTAAATACTTGGAAGAGTAACGACCGTGGTTAGTAGGAACCGCACTGAATCCACCTCCTGACGTCTGCGGTCGATGTCCATTTGTGTATGATCCCGACTGGTTTGGCGAATCCCGAACTGATCCTGCCACACCAAAACCATTTCCTTGTGAAAGGGAGTTCTGATGATGAGAATTGAAGGACTGTTGGTATTGCTCAGGAAGTGAGAAGCCAGCTCCTTCGTGCAATGTGACAATCAGAATTCCAGGCTTTGGGTCCGCCGCAGGTTGAGAAGCTATAGCCTCTGAAGCAGCTAGATGTCAGGTTAGTATTGACTTACGTAGTCAAGACCAACTGAGAATGTACGCACCGATGCCATTGTCGCCTGGTGTTGATGCACCACTGGGTGTGCTGCTCTTCTCATCTTTCGAGGACTCGGCGAGTGTGTTTGTAGAAGGAGAACGGGAAAAGGTGTTTGCGAGAGGACCAAGATGCGTGTCCTTGAGCTCTGATGGGAAATGTTAGCAATGATGCACCAAGTGGGATATTCTCAATAGATGTTGGATAGACCAGCCAGATCTCCGGATGCGACGTAATTGTCCTTCTCCTTGATTGGACTTGAGGGGATGTCGCAGGAGCTCGAAGGCGTAGACTGCAGGTTTTAACACGTACTCTTCGTAAGTTTCCAAGACATAATGGAAGTTCAAGCACGTATGGTGATGCTGAAGGGTTGAAGTCGTGAATTGGTGCGTGAGCAGCTTTTCGACGAGCTGAAAAGGTCGGTCGAGGTGCGGTGAGATGTGAACAAGGTTCCGAACTAGATCTGCCCCGCCAAATGTGAGAGAGAGGCCGATGATGCTGATATGCTGCACCGACAGAGCGGGCAAAGGAAGAATGCGATACAGGTAAGTGTGGTAGGCGAATGTGCGGAGAATCGATAGGGGGGGGGGGATATGTTCTAGGAGGAAGAGAGAGGGGAGGGAATGGGGAATGGGGAATGGGGAATGGGGATGGGAGGGGTTGTTGAGGACGATGTGTTGTATCGATCAAGGGAAGACGATACGAGAATTGAGGAGTCGAGTATGAAGTATATTGAGTGAGGGGGGGGGGAGGGAGGGGGAGGGGTGTATGTTGTGAGTGAGGAGATGGTAATCGGTGATGATGAGTGATGAGTGGTGAAAGTGTGCGTGGTTGGTTTCGGGCTCAGGTGGTGGTGGACGTGGACGTGGACGTGGGAATTTGATGTTGATGCTTGGTGTGGTGTGGTGTGGTGTGGCTCAGATGGTGCCCAGATGCTCAAAGTGTCAGATCAGCTTTTCTAGACGAGACGAGAAGAAGGGGACCTATTGTGCCTAGGTATACACACACACACACACATATATATATATATGTATTATATTTAATACATAATATATACCTTCAGAGCACCTGCTGTTGATTCAATGGGCGAGCACTTATCCTTCTACGTCAAGTACATGTCTAAGAGACCATGGGTAGGGAGGGATGCTTTTGATTCAACTCTATTTGGGGGCTGGAAATGGTGATGCAACATCACATATTATAACCGATTGTACTCTACGTAGTAACGTACATACTTTGTCGCTTGTATATATTCCAGCTATTAGAGACTTATATGAGAAGATCTCCTATTTTGCTATAGATATCCTATCAATACTCAGCTGCATTATCAGCATCATATATACCTACTTAGTGTATCTATCGTTGTTATAATACCTCCTACTCTTCTCCTTACAAAAAGTTCTCCTGTTGTTGCCTGTTGTGTATCGTTTCAGGAGGTGTTGGCTTGGCTTAGCAATCCTCAATGAAACGGACAAATCAGGCATCGCCTCAATGCGGAGTTAGGTACATGCAAGTAAGATAGATACCCAACGCTATTGTTATCATTCACTTGCCTGCACCAAGCACAATACGAAGTGTATACCTAGTTGAGTTTGTTAGGATGTTCATAAACAAGGTACTCACTCGGTGATATGGAAAAGGGGCTTGTAGGAGGTGTTTTGAAGGGTGGCCTCTTGAGAATCGTGTACATAAAACTCCGAGTACATGCAATGTAGCCCTATGGATCCATGTGTTTCGTGAGGTTCGGTACGGAGTATGAGGAGTACCTTGATAGCACGTAAGATATGTAGGTACGGGGGACAAGGTCGCCTATTCAATTAGCGCGATGCCTTGTTTAAGCGAGGTTCTTCCGTCGTCACCGGCATCTTTAATCGCCGTACCGAGCCTCGCGATACGCAACTCACCTACTTTGGGTACGTGTTGACTCTCGTGAGCATCGTCGAATGCCTCCCTACCCATTGGCAAGGATTCAAATCAACCCATTCCTTCACGATCCCCCACGTCGAGCTCATATCGTACTACCCACTCAACATTGGTTGACCTTACTCATTATCACATTCCCCACATTGTCCGCGCGCAGGATCGCGCATGCTACCGCGCTCGGCGCAAAGCTCAAACCCCGGCTCGCCAACCATGGGCGTTATCCGTAAGAAGACTGCCACTCGTGGCGGCGAGGGTGGTGTCAAATATGTTTGTGACGTTTGCTCAACGGATATCACTTCAACGGTCAGTCATATGGACCCATGTCCGCTCCGTTGATGAAGCGCGCCAACTGACAGTACACAGGTACGCATCCGATGTGCTCATGCCGCCTGTACAGAGTACGATCTGTGTGTCCCCTGCTTTGGCAATGGAGAATCATCACATAATCACCAACCTGCTACACATTCCTTCCGTGTCATCGAACAGAATTCCGTGCCAATATACAACAAAAACTGGGGAGCGGACGAGGAATTGTTGCTCCTAGAGGGTGCAGAGACATATGGATTGGGATCATGGGCAGATATTGCGGACCACATCGGTGGATATCGGACCAAGGAAGAGGTCGCACTTCACTACAAAAGGGTTTATATCGACAGCCCGAATTTTCCCTTGCCAGCGACGGCCGACCCTGAGAATATGTCACTCTTGGAACAGAACCCGAGAGAGGAATTTCAGGCGCGGAAGAAGAAGCGTATTGAGGAGAGGAAACAGGCGGCCAAGGATGCGCCACCTGCAACACCCAAAGCGAAACCAACAGCCAGTGTCCCAGCATGTCACGAGGTCCAAGGGTATATGCCGGGACGTCTTGAATTTGAGACTGAGTATGCCAACGAAGCAGAGGAAGCAGTACAACATATGCAATTCGAGCCTGGGGATGGCGTTAATCCTCGTACGGGCGAGCTTGAACCCGAGATGGAGCTCAAGATGACAGTCATGGATATATATAATTCTCGGTTGACTCAGCGAGCCAATCGCAAGAAGGTCATTTTCGAGCACAACCTCTTGGAATATCGAAAGAATGCTGCTCTTGACAAAAAGCGTACAAAAGAAGAGCGCGACCTCTTGAACAAGACGAAACCGTTTGCGCGCATCATGAATCGAGTGGATTACGAAGACTTCTCAAAAGGGATAGTTGAAGAACATAATTTACGACTGGCTATTTCACAATTACAAGAGTGGCGAACACTTGGTATCGGTGATCTCAAGGGCGGAGAAAAGTACGAGCAGGAAAAGTTACAACGGGCCCAACGAGCACAACATTTGGGCTCAATGGACAAAGAACGCTTGGCTAGCAATCCCAAGAGCAAGGCTGCTGCAGCTGAGGTCGTATCTGGCGCAGCAGTACTCATTGCTCCCGAGCTTCCAGCACATTTACAACAAACCCCTGGACAGCCCCCGAATGGGCATCCAGACAAGTCGCTTTCGAATGGTAATACGAATGGCAATCTCACACCACTATCCTCCAGACCCAAGCAGCAAATATTACCTCTCACCGGAGTCACACCGTTGACGCTGAAGGAAGAGAATGTTGCTGATGTTCATCTCCTTACGAAGGATGAAGCTGAATTCTGCCGTGTCCTCCGTCTACATCCAAAGCCATATCTTGTGATAAAGGAGCAGATTATGAAGGAAGCTCTGAAGGGCAACGGTTCGCTAAAAAAGAAACAGATCAAGGAAATCTGCAAGCTTGATTCTCAGAAGGGTGGCCGGGTCTTTGACTTCTTTGTAGGCCACGGATGGATTGGAAAGGCGTAAGTAATAGTTGGGAAGGATATCGATTGTGAATATGGCGTTTTCCGGATCGAACCGAGCATAGAACAGACGGGCAAGCCGCTTTGATCTGGGCTGGGAGGAGTTTTTACGGGTGCTCAACTGCATACGGGTAAGCTGCCCGAGTCGTTTTGTGTGGGCGTTGTTTGATTGGTGTGGGTGCGGATATACATTTCATGGAGTATTTTCTTGGGCGAGCTTATGTTATGGCCTTCAACGGACAACGCACCTTCAAGTTTCAAAGTCATATTTCTCAATTGGTGGGAATTGTTTCGTGTGCCTAGCTATGCAAAGTGGATGTGCTTCGAGCCTCACTGGAGCAATTGACACCCGTGTTGCCATTCTTGGCCCTTTGCAAGTAACTTTGTCAGATATGGCTCGTCCACATTGTGATGACACGCGTCAAAGAATAAAGAATCGAGAATCGAGAGATGTATCATAGCGAGTAGGCTGTAGACATACACACAATAGCAGCTACTTACCAAAGGTTGCTATGTGCCATTCACCACTCCCTCTGCCCGGACACAGAACATCAGATATGAACCAAGTGTGACAAAGGTGACTGAATTCCAGGCCGAGATGTCCCCTCCGCCATGCATGAGGCGGAAGGGCGCAAAGCAATTAGTCGGCAGCGAGGTCGATGGCCCAAACCCCTCTATGTCGAGGCAAGAAGCGGTTGAGGAGGTCGGCTGTTGATGCTAGATAGGAAACAAAAGACTCTTGAGTGTGGCGGCTTGCGAAGAAGCATGATGGGTATCTGGCCTATGACATGTATTGGATATTGGATATTGGATATTGGATAGAGAGGGAATGAAGATTCATTAATCAATCATAATCATAATCACAATCATAATCATAATCATAATCATAATCATAATCATGATGATAATGTCTACAATTCAGCAGGCCCATCCATTCATACCTTGAAGTAGGTGTCGTCCAGGCCTTGCAACCAACCCCGCACTCTGATGGCCCAGCTACGTATTAACTTAACTACCACGCGCGAAAACAAAGTCTACCTACGCACTTAAGACGTACATAGATATTACATCACAAAAATCAGAGACTTTTCCAGGGTGACGGTGACGGTGATAGTGACGGTGATGGTTGAATGGAAAGAAAGTCCGGTGTTGCTCACACTCACACTGACATGACAGCCACTCGCCACATCCCTTAGCGTGGCGTGCAGCCCTACACTGACACTGATAGGTACGGACCCGGAGGTATGTCCGCGCGCATGGATATTCACAAATGCCATTCCCATCGCATTTCCATAGCCCATTACCACGCATTACCACGCATTACTTCATTGCTGCATTACTACCTACATTACGAGCTAGTGGCCTTATCATCGCCATTCTATTTGCAATTGTCATCCCATCCCAATTCCATCTCCATTCCAATTCTCACTCCCACTCTTATCATCTACCAACCTCACATCCTCCCTCTTTCATCTCTCCCTCAAACATCCCCCCCACCACTACCACCACCCAACCCCAAAAAGGAAAAGGCATAACGAACCCCAGATCACACCACTCGCTCCGTCGACATGCATCATACAGCAGCGGGCCAGCAGTGGCCGCAGTGTACAGCTGTCTCGCGTTCCGCATTGTGGCGCGAGGCCATGTGAAGCGCGTCTGGCAGCAGCAACAGCACTTGCAAAGGGACGGCGGGAAAGGATGTCTAACCCAGCTCACCCAGTCCAATCCAGTTCAGTCCAGTTTAGTCCAGTCTACCCAGCTCAACCCAGTCTAGTCCAGTCCAGTCCAGCTCAAGACACCTTGACGCCGACGCGAGCAAGCAGTCGGCAGGATCCTCCTGGATTTCATGGGGCGGAGAACACGCGCTTCGACTGCTATGCGATGCGAAGCGTGACGATGATCCGACAAAGGATGGGAGCGAGGACTTGGATTTGGAAGGGATTGGAACCGGGATAGGATGGGAATCGTGAGAGCGAGCGAGTTGAGTCGGAGTTGGAGTCGGGAGGCGAATACGTCGACGAGGGCGGATTGGCACAGGTACGCACGCACGTCTGCAGCATGTCATCCGATGACACCGAGAAAGGCCAGTCGTCGCATGACTACGGACGGGTCTAGCTTGGGTTGAAGAGACTCGTCTCAATGTAAATGGCAGGATGAAGTTACCCAAAGTCGCTTACACGGAGACAAAAAAAAAAACAAGAGTAAAGGAAAAAAAATCCCCCATTTTTAGGCACTAGAACATTATCAGCATCGTCAAACAGCAGCAACGACGTGCTCATTTTTTGATAGATTTGTTTTCCCTTTTTTTTTTCCCTTCTCTTCTGTTTTGTTTTTTTCTTCTTTCTTTCTTTGCTGAGAAATTATGGGTTTGAGAGGGCCAGGATGGATACTTCATAAGTAAAATCTCATGAGTAAGCCGGGTGCTTTGTCTGCTCTCCACTCCAAACTCCCGAGGGCTTTCCCCTTTTTCAAAACTTCCCAAACAGGCAAGGCCATAGTCCTTCTTTTCATCAAAGTTCGTTCATTTCCGTCATTTTTCTCATTCCCTGGTCTATGCCTGTGCGCCCGCAACGCTCAAAACCAAACCCCTTTGCAAGAGAGAATGTATATAGTTCTTCATGATCGTCGTTTCGTTTCGTCAGTTCTCATTGAGGAGGTTGCGAATATGCATCAGGTTCCGTGCACCTGTCTCCTCGTCCGTCACGGGCACTCTGGATTTCGCCCGGTGGTCGGGTGCTGCAAAGCCATAGCGTGGGCCTTCAACCATCCATTCTCGTGAGAATTCGGGGCTAAATCTCCTTTGTATGAGGTCGATTGGGAGCGTGTAGTTGAATCGAGTGCAGGCATCGAGGATTTCGTCGGTCGAAGATTTGTGCTTGACTGCGATGAGCTCCAGAGGATTGTGCGAAATGTCGATGCCGATTTCATTCGAGGTCCGGCGGAGCATCTCTTGGAAGGTCCTCGCAATGGGGAAGCCCTGATAACATTGCTTGAGCACGGTCAGGCCCAAGCTCATAGCTTCTAGTCCATCCGCACCAAGACCATCGACTTTTGTAGGAAAGAAGCGCGCCACAGCATCACATAAATGCAGCATATTGTACATTTGCATCACTGGCATGTAGCGGCAAGTGTAGCCACTTGTGGTGTACAAATGCATCAAGAGGAGTCCTTCTTGCGAACTTCGCCACATCTTCTCATGAATTATTGTATGGGGAAAGCCTGTGAAATCCATCATAGGTCTCAACAGCATAGTTATGGATGTGGAATACAGAATCCTGTATAAGTCAGTTCCGTTAGGTCCATCCGTTGCTGTTCCCCGCAACCGTTTTCTTTCTTTTTTGCTTACAGGAGGCATAGAACATGCGGCATAGCCTTATCGTTGTGGACCTCCAGCTCGCTGATGGATTCGGGCAGTTGCTTCTTCCAATTTATAAAACGGTCGTACTGCATCATGATTTGGCCCGGCGTTATCATGGTTGAAGGGGGTCCGTAAAACATGTTGAGCACGTCGGTAATGATCTCTGCTAGGCTGGCCTTTTCTCGATTCGTTGTCGCCAGAAGACTTGCCCGTCCCTGGTACTCGAAATCGGCATTCATATAGGCATACCATTGCGCTGCATCTAAGTCGGCATTGTCGATGTTGCTGGGTGTTTCGGGAGGTAGGATGCTGGCTAGGATTGGCACTTGCGCTGTCATTTGAGCCCACTCGCTGATTTCAGTCAGCACTTGGTCAGCCATTCCTTTTGTTTGCTTACACGCTGAGAACTCGAATGCCGCGGCATGTGGCATTGAAGACGTCGGCGAAGGCTTCATTGTCGTGGAATGGGAGTTTTGCTAGTTCATTGCAGGCATTCGTGAGGTATTGTGTTGCTTTCAAGCCATGCCCCCGAGCATTGTCGAACAAGAACAATACAGCCATGGCTTGTATGGTAGTAATATTTCGATCCGTTGGGTCGATTTCCGCTCTGGCCGCGTCGGCGAATCTGCTACCTAGGATCTCTGTCTCTGTTTGGTTACCGTTGGGATCGGAGTGGAGATGACAGGCCATTGCACAGATGGCATTGACCAAGCTCGAAGAGCAATACTGTTTCTGACGTCCCTTATAGTTCTTCACGAAGAAGCCCTCATGGAACACGGTGTGCACTGGATGAATCCACGCGAAATACAGCTGGAAAAGATGATCCATGGCACCTTCGTCGGTTGCGACGCTCGTCCAAAACTGATGGGGATGTCGAAGACTCCCTGGGCCGTTCTGTTCTTGATCCGAAGCCTCGAGGCCGGAGGTTGGTGAGAGAGCGCTGTATTCGTCCACGGCAGTTCGACCTAGAAAATTCACAATGCTCTCGTGGGATTCCCCACTATGCAGGCGGCGCACAATCTCAGACGTCTGTTCGTCAGCAGCTATGGCGCCTACAATCTGATTGAGGACGTAATTCTCGTCGGTCAAGTCTTTGACCTTCTTCACGAGCTCCTCCTTTGCATGCTTGACATGGACCTCGTACGTGCATTGCTCCGCACGCTGGGCACATCTTGAACACGGTAGCTTGCCATCACACTATGAGGTCCACGAGGGACCGGCTCGTCAGTAAGCTGTCTTGATACCTGCATTCGAGGAACGCATCTCTGCGCGCACAGGATGGCTGACGGAAGGCAGAGAAGGAGAAGGATGGGGGAAGGGATGATGAGCTGGCTATACCTTTGAGCGCGCCTTCTTACAGCCCTTGCAGGCGTTCTTGGTGATGTTCTCGCCCACACGTCTCCGCTTCGTCACAATGGTGCCCGCGGCAGAGGAAAAGTCCCCGTTCTCAACAGCTTTGCCATTGCGTTGTGGCCGGGCTTCAAATTCAGCGGATGCGGACGAAGAGGACTGTTGCTCTGAAAGGCCATGGGCCCTGTTGGCCGAAGCATCACCGTTGGGTTCGTGCGGACGGACAGTGATTCGACGGAACTCCATTATATATTATAGGAAGTAGCTCGAGGCCATGAGCACTCTCATGCCCTTTGGCGGATTTCTGTTCTTTGTTCTTTTTTTTGTGTGTGTGTTTGTGTTCTTGCTTGGTGCTGCCGCTACTGTTTCTGCTGCCGCCGCCGTTGCTGTTGCTGTTGTTGTTGCTCTTGCCGGTCAAGGGTCGTGTTCGGTGGAAATGATTTGCTTTTTGAAGGGCAACTTGCTTATGGTTTTATTGGTGGTTGTGTTTTTTTTTTTTTTTGGGCTGTTGGCGAAGTGGTTGTTTGGGGGAAATGCAGTCGTGGTGGTCGTGAGAAGTAAGTAAATATCAAGTGGGCCAAGCTTCCATTTGAATTGGGACAACAATGGAATCACGATGGGGTTATGAGACGGAGGACGGGACCGCTATCCAACATGGATAAGGTAGGATATGGATTGCGGCAACGCTTTTTGTATATGGCAATGCCGGCTTGCTGGTAGCAGTGAGGCAAGGCAAGGCCAGGCCAGGCTAGGTAAGGTTGTAAGTAGTAAATGTAGGGGTAGGGGTAAGGGTAAGGGTAGAGGTAGAGGTAAGTAGAGAGGTAAAGGTAATGTAGGTAGAGGTAGAGGTGGAGGTAGAGGTGGAAAGGCAGAGATAAAAGGTAGAATAGAAGAATAGAGGCAGGGAGAGAGAGGTATGTAGAGCAATAGCTACGCACTACGTAGTGCGTCGCCGTGCTATCTTCTCTTCCGTGAATGATTCTTCTTCTTATGGATAACTCTCATAAGAACCAAAAAAAGGTTCCCCTCGAGTTTGGAGTGAGTGATTGGAGGGAGGGAGAGGGGGAGGGGGGAGGGGAGGGGAGGGGGCGTGGTTCTTGATATTTTCCTTCTCCTCTTCTCTCTTTCTGCTTCTCTCTCTCTCTCTCTCTTTGCCTCCTCTTATAAGTGTACAATGTTTACCCTTTTACCCTTTTCATATGCTTTGAATACCTATCCTTGAATTCCCCTATTTTTTGTTTATTATTTTTTTGGTTCTTCTCGTCTTGATAACAAGGGGGGGGGGGGTTGTTTTGGAGGGGTTGTATTTGTTTTGGGTGGCGGGGGAGGAGGAGGGGAAGGGGGATAGATAAATGATAAATCGGGGCGACATCATCTGTGCTTCAATTACCCAATCTGTACATGGAATTATGCGGCATATGGCCCGAGTTGGATCTAGTGTCAAGAGAAGTGAAGTGAAGTGAAGTGAAGTGAAATGGTCTGTATGGGGGTTGAAGGTTGAGGGATGATGCATGAGGTATGAGGTATGAGGGATGATGTATGAGGTATGAGGTATGAGAGCAAAAGCATGAGAGGAGAGTAGCATGTATCGTATGAGAGCATAAGGGGATCTCTCCACCCCATCCGTATCCATATCCATCTCCATCTCCATATCCATATCCCACATATTCATATTCATACACTTGCTTCACTCTTGGGACCATCACCGATGCATGGCCTACGGTAAGATGGGCCTGGGACTAGGACGGCATGGGCCAGCAATCGGGACTCGGAGGGAGTGCCCGCCTCCGAACCTCTTGGCCTGCACGGTCGGTCGACGGTAGTACTTACGGCAAAGTACGGTAGACGGTAGACAGTAGACAGTAGACAAGAGAAAAGAGACAAGAGACACGCCCGCACCTGGACCGTCTCACTGTATTATGGCCTCATGCATTGGGTAAGCGCATGGACTTGGATGAGGATGTGGATATATGTATTTGTACTTGTACTTGTACTTGCAAGTAGATGTGGATATCGATGTGCATGTCCATGTGCATGTCCGTGGACCATGGCATGGCACCTTTGCTCTTCCTCTGTTCCTATCACGATGAAAAAGACAATGTGAGGATGATGTTCGTGGAAGAGAATTCAAGAAGAAGAAAGGGGGATCGTGATGAGATGTAAGATAGGAGACAGGAGACAGGAAACAAAAGAATAAGAAAAAAATTAAAATTAAACAATTAAAGAATTGAAGAGTTCAAACAAAGAAAATAGAAAATAAATGAAAAAAATAAAAAGATAAATAGATAACAATAAATAGATAACAATACAAGCATCATATCTGAGGTGCAGTATGAATATCAATCCTACTCTACCTTACCACCTACATACATCCTCCTTATACTCGATCCAGCTGAGCCTTGTCCCGTACACTCTGGTACCACGGTAGCATCCTTGGTCTTGCTTGAGGTTGTTTTATGGATATGCCACCTCTACATACATAGTACATACCTATCCATAGGGGTCCATCTTTAATCATCGGGTTAGAATAGTACGTATAGAATGGATTCGAGTCGAGTCGAGGCGAGGCGAGGCGATATTGATCGATGGGTACTCTATTCATCTCGATATCTACACCTGTTCGAGCTCATACTTACACAGTGGACAGTACAGCACATGGAGGCAGGTACGTATCTCACCTCAACGAGGCTTTCATGGTAGAGTACCTAGCAAGTGATCATTTTAGTTGATGGATGGATATGGATATGGATATGTATATGGTCATGGCCATGTCACCCACCTACACAGAACACTGGCATCAATCAATCACCACCGATCCATAATGGTGAATGGCTATCGATGTTATTTCCATCTCCACCTCCACCTCGCCCGCTCTCGCCCATCGCTTACTGCTGTGGCTATCGGCCTTTGATTGATGCGCCCTCTCGCCTGCATCTGAGATGGCCCTGGTAGCATCGGCGTGTGAGTACGTGCGTAGAGTAGGGGGATCGTGTGTCGATGGCTGATTGATGATGGCTGAAGGTTGGTTTGAAGGAGATGAGAGGAGAAGTTTGTCTGTACGGATAGACACCATGCAATTGTATCTTTTTTAAGTCATGCTCTTGATCTGTACTGGATACATCGTTGAGGATAGAATAGGTATGGGTATGAATAGGGCGGCTGTATTCTGTATTCTGTATCCAGCAAGCTTTATCTTAGCTCGAGATCGATGGTCAGAATATCTAGATGTAGCACTCGACATTTAAAGTTATTCACTACTCCAGTGCATTTCGTAGAATAAGTATGAATAGCAGTTACTGACACCGCCGAGAGATCTGAGATCTTGGGCGCATTTCCCAGCGTCTCGGGCTTTTGTCTTTTCGTTTGTGGATTTATGAATGATACTTTACTACGCACTGTACAGAGTATCAATAATCAGATGACTGGTATTTCTCTGAAGATGTTTGTATGCACGTTATGGCCGATGGACGACACTGATAATTATGCTTGTCTCTCAACCAATTCTTCTCTTCTCTTCTCTTTGCTCTGCTTGGAGGCTTTTATGTATACTCAAATAGATACTCCGAGTAGTACAGATAGTCTATCATGCCGGATCACTGTGCATATGGCAAGCGGCAATTTTGTATCGACGATGGCAAGTCATGGGGAGGATCTGGATGGAACAAGAACAAGAACCAGCTCAGCACGAGTGACAGTTGCAGAAGACAACACACAATAGACAGGACCAGTCCATTGGTTGTAAGAGATGGGTGAAATATTCATACCTGGCAGATAACAATATTCTACAATATCCAGACTGGATTGCTCCATCTTGCATTCGGTGTATCCCACTTGGTACGAGTCAGAGATTGTCTTGACTCTTGCGTGAATGATACTCCATCTCGACTCAGAGGACTGCTCATACATGCATTAATCCTGGGAATGTACTTATTTATGTGCAAGTATGTACTAGGTCCCTGATGAGCAGATGGTGCAAAGTCTACTCAGTTCCTGTAACCGTGCAGAAGATTTCATGCAGTAAGGTAGGTACATAGTACATCTGTTATCAATTTTGAATTCAAGTCGATACTGATACCGATACTTACTGATACTTGTACTGATACGAGGGCATGGAGAATTCAACAATCGAAGTATCCTACCTATTTTATTATTATTATCATCATCATCATTATAGTTCTACTTGAGTATTCATATTTTGCAACATACTCCGTGCATATTCTATTCTTTTTGGTAGGGGGACCGCTCTGATCGACATATTACATACAGCTACGATACTTGCTGGGAACTCTACATATACTTACAGTACCTCCCCCGCTGCTGGGTTGAAGATTTACACATGTACTTGATCTTTCGTGCTGCTATGGTTGTATTCATACTGTATTGAGAGATGCATCAGTGCTACAGTACATGCCGTGGTGCTGTTACGCCCTTGATTTAAATTATATTCATACTGTGTCGATTTTGCTTCACTTGATTCTTCCTGCTGTGCTCTATCATCGCTGGTTGGACCGGGAGTACATGTGGCAAGTCTTGCAACAGCTTTTCATCACTGCTTTTCATATCTTTCGAACCAGGAATTGCAGGCAGGATCATGTCGATATGTTTATTATGTATGACACAGTGGAGTACAATATCCATATCCATATCCATAGCAGCACCCTATCGAGTAGCCGTGGCGCATATGGAACGAGCGTCAGCGTTTAGTGCGATGAACATGGGGTTCATATTGTAGCCCTGTCCAAGACAGACTGCCACCAGTAGTAAGTAGGTCTTATTCATACTTGGGTATTCTAACGTCGTAATGAACTGCTCAGTAATCAACATCAACATCAACATCAACCTTTCAGATTCAAAGGGTCGAATGAGATGGCCTGATGAAAGCCAAGTAGCATCACCAGTGTGGACAAAACAGCGAAGTCTGTCACAGCAGTTGGTGGAGGCTGAGTGGCAATCCTCTCATACCCATCCTAGACCCTTACTACGTACTATGTAGAGTAACGAGTGGGGTGGAGTATCGTACTGGTTGAGAATATGAATGACCCGAGATGCCATGTCGTATTCTATTCTACTACGTATGTTGGTTGGGATGAAGATGGTGAGAGGATACAAGTCAGCCAACATGTCTTTCTCAAAGTCATCATCGGTCTGTCGAGTCTTCTCTTCGTACCTAATGAAACATTCAAGTGTGTTTGTTGATGGGCGTACTGTACATAATTGGTACGTATTCATACATAGGTAAGGAGCAGGCCATGGTCTAGAGAAGGGGTCTAGACCGTCCTAGTCCTACGTGGACATTTGATGAAGAATAGCCAAAGCACTATCACCATGCGAACCTCAACCGCAATAGAAATAATGCAATAAAATGCCATCATTATATTCTAGAATATGATTAACGGTCAAAGCAAGAGACATCTCAAGCGTGGCTGATGATGGCATATATCGACGTGTATGAATACATACGGTACCTTACTGTCTTCATATTACACAAAGCCAGGCAAGATCTGCATCGTTCAACATGCCGATGTCCATGTCCATGGCTCCTCATATGAATGTACCCACCGAGGTCTGAACGGCCACAAAGTTTGTCGGAGCATACGGAGTCGACTCCTCGCTCTTCACGATCCGCCTCAGCGAAATTCGATGTACTTAACAGGTCGCAGTGTAACGATTGATAGATAACGATGGCGAAAGGTGCTCTCACGCTCACCATGTGCGCATCTCAAGGTACCGTATGTAGAATGTTGTATTACGAGTACCTCTACGCTTGAATCTTGATGCTGGAGTTGGGCCCCATTCATCATTCATCATTCATCATTCATTGTTCATCGTTCATCGTTCATCGTTCATCATCGACTGAGACGAACTTCCGCGCCTTTCCCACTTGCTCATCATCCGCAATACTTACATACCTGTATTAATAGAATACAAATGTCTTCACATTCTCGATGTTCCTCTTCAATGCCGATTCTGCAGTGTCGTTGTTCCGAGCTGGAACTCCCACTTCAGGGTCTGGACATCTCACGCGCCGATTCGCTCAAATGGCCGATCGGCCGATGAACTGCATCCTTGACGATTCAAAGACGGTGCTTGTTCTCGCTCTACTTGACGGAGCACAGATACACATACAGATACAGATATAGCGCGGAGCAATAACAAGGCCCATGCGAAAGCCTTCCCATCGTCTACCACCATCACCATCACCATCACCATCATCGCAATGGAGTTGCTTCCGTGGAAATACGCCCAGGGTTGTGGAGGCGTGCGAATGAAACTCTGCCGGATATCCTGCACATTTCCTGTGGGGGATGAGGGGTGAAGAAGCATGATATCCATACCTAGATACCGAGTATCAGTCAGTACTTATGTACTATTATTATGTACATAGTGCTCATCTTCAGCCATCTTCATCTATCGTACAGAAGCGAACAAGCCACAAAAGAAGGAGAAGAAGGGAAAAGGACCAAGAGAAAGAGAAAGAGGTACGAATACAACAAATGAAAGCCAAAGGACCCTTGGAAGCAGAGGTAGAGGTAGAGGCAGACATTGCATCTTGCATGAACTCTAAATGGTACACCGAGAAAGGGGATATCCCCATCCCATCCCATCCCTTGGGTTGGGCTTGACTGGACTTGACTGGACTTGACTTGATTTGATTTGATTTGATGAACTCCAACATCGCGATTTCAAACTGACATCGCTACGCTCCTTCATCGCCTTTCATCGAATTACAGAGCTACTGAGCCATGGTGCCAGAGAGCTGCCGGAAATCTCGCCTTTGCATGCCAGCTGGAATAGCTATAGCATTCAACTATGTCCACCTACATACGCCTACTCATGTTACGCCCGCCTGCATCCTATTCCCTTGTTGAAGATGCTAGAATACGGAGAGCCCTATGAGCTAGATTGATCTTATTATGTGAGCCCTGAAGAAGAGAGGTCGATGTTGAGGTTGAGGTTGAGATTGAAATTGAGGCATGCGACTGAGACCTAACGTGTCTTGATAGGCACTCGACCCCCCTTCCACATCGTCAGTCTTGCGCCATAATGTTATACGAAATGCGATGATACTAGGTACATCCAGCATAGATTATGATCCCACGTGCCAGTCGGTCCAGATGCCAAAAGCCCATCGACGTTGATTGATGATCGGCGATGTTCGACGTGACTTTTTGCGCCATGTCGGTGCTTGTTACTACCTACAGTTGATTCGCATCGGCGTGTCACAACTTTACAGTCCAAAACGCATCTACGCATTTACGCATCGGGATCTCATACATCCCATGAGTACATCTCATATCTCATGCTCTTTTCGGTGGTATTCCACTAACTACTGAAAATCTTGCATCATGCAATCCGCATCTACTACCAGAGGCTGCCAGATACCCTCTGCTACGCCACGGCCTACGAGTTCGGTGAAGGCCACTCTGGAGCCAGAGATACGTGTCTGTATACGTACGTAGGACGCTGTACTCGTATGGATCAACATGATCCCACACTGCAAGCAAGTAAGCTCAAGGTCTTGTTCTACCCCTTCAGGACGCCGCTCAAGTATGCGGGCAGGAGAATCGACCAAGAGCGACGAGCATGAACCAGCAAGGAGACGTAAGCAGTATCTTATTTCTTTGGACTTCTACTTCTGTGCGAGTCGCACATGTTCATGCAGAGTAGTGAGAGCTGAGTGCTTACCTATTCTCATGTCCAAGTCTCATCTTGTCTACGCAATTCAATACTAAAGATGAAGAAGAATAGAGATTTTTGAAACATGGAACCCGCCGCACGCATGAGCAGAACCGCAACCGGGTCAGGGTCCTACTATGGCGTACTGGGCCCACATTGTTTTTAGTGCAACTCCAATAGGTAGTGTTTGTACATATTCGTGTGGAACGTACATCAGTCAGTATGGAGTACTTATCTATAGTTTCATGCTACATTGCGCGGCTCTATGGCTCATCACGCAGATATGGACGCATGTACATATTGAAGGGGGGACTGTTCCATATTCAGGCTCCAAGCCCGACCTTTCTCCTCGTATGATATGATACTTTTCATTATCATAACTTGCCTATCATCACCATTCGGTATGCTTGGCTGAGGAATGTTCAACAACCACATCTAAAACTCCATGAACACCTTACCTCAGGTAATGTCCTTCTGTATCATCCTGCTGTAGCTACTCGCTATCTATCCATACTGTATAGCTATGCATACGAACCTGACAATACTTTCGTCTAAAGCTCGGTATTCTAAGTATGAACGACTTGACCTTGCCAGACTTGTGATGTTCCGGGCGGGTACTTCATGTCTTCCTTGGCATCAGCTGCACAGCTACGTCAGTCAACCTCGAGCTTCTCTTTACAGTCTTTTCAATGTCTCAGCACGACTCATATCCCTTCAACATCTGATTTGGCTGAGCATGCATATTGACATGCTTGGTGGTTGAATAGGTACCATGTCACCGAACCAACTGCCTTGGCATCTTGTCAGCCGCGCGCGTGTCTGCAATATTTACTGGTGTTCCTGTCTGCTCACTCGGTCTCGCATGCGGAAGTCACTTCATGCTTCTTTCTCAAGCTTTTCAGTCCGCTGTTCCGCGTTTCTGACGACGTAGAAGAATCCAGACCTCATTTCTGATGCATGCACGAGAACGAGGTCGACTCTGCTCCTGTATGGACAAGAGCAAACAGTACAATGTGCCGGAAGCATAAATGGACGGACATGGAGACTTGTCTGTGCAGGTACATGGATGTCCACGCAGATGCAACTCTGCTCTGCCTCTTCCTTGAACGGTCTCCAACCTAAAAGATTCAATCCATACTCTGGAATGCGAATACCTGACTCGGATCCATGCCTCACTGTATTTATGCCACCAGTCAAGACTCGAGGAATTTTTGTATAACCGTACCTAATATAAGTCTCAAGACCAATGTCAGTCGGAACAAGTTAGCTTTGCAGACCGAGCTGTTTGCTCTAAATACAAGTAATCCTTGCAATCGGACCTCAACAATGTCAAGTTCATTCATCAGGATTTTTTTTTGATAGGATAGGTGTGAGAAGAACACAAGCCTCAAAGTCCTCCATCCCCACAAATTACGAATCCGAAAATCCGGGGACGGCGGTTTCATTGCTTTCCGAGGCTTTGTTTGTCCATAAAGATGTTCTCATTTTACAGCCACTACGTTATGCATATCCATACTCATGGGCTGGCTACTTTAGTCACTCTTTCAGCAGCGCGTGGATTTACAGTAATATCAAGCGACACCGGTTGCGTTTGAAACCACTCAGCCGATGCCAATGACATTTAGTGGCGGTTATTGACTCTTGGGGATCCCATCCGACCTACACGTCTTCAGCTGTTCAGATCTCCAATAGACTTTTTTCTTTTCTTTCCCGATTAGAGAGGACTGTGGCGTTTGTAGCGTCGCTACCGGGAATCCTTTGGGTTTGGCAGCACTTCCCGAGTAAGGGTCCGACTCATCAACACAATGATTGCATTGTGTTCCACAAGACGTCGCTCGAGTATTCTCCGTCATTCTCAGACGAGACTTAATGGCTCAACTTCAACATCCAGGTTTTCTTGGCTGCGAAGTACTTGTCAATACATGCTCCGGACGACACTCACAATGCTACTGTGTATCTAGGAGCAAGCTCCGCTTTTGTGGAGACTCACGTACTTGGAATACGCATGAGCTCGACACCCATGACACTCATGAGATGGCAGCAGGACTGGCCAATGTTTTTCTACTCCAGGATCCGATGAAACTCTTGGTTGAATCTGGTAAATGCAAAACCGGGGGGTTTTGATATGAAAACGTGAATGGATAAGTCCCCCTCGGCGTGCAGACTTGAAAATGGAAAATCAGAGGAGCTGTTGTACCGAACATCGTATGGCTTTGGATATGATGTACACGTGAATGCTGCTGATTACGGAGTAGAAAACAGACTCGGCCTGCCATGTCAGCATAGGTAGCATGGATGAGGAAAAGCTTCTCCACACGTACAAGTATGAAGTACTTGTACATAAGCATGTCCATCACCTATTGGTATGGTGAGACATGCTTGTCGTGTCCTCGGAGACTGCTCCTGAGCCGATATCCGCGCCTTAAGCATGATAGGTAAGCTCAAGTGAGCGGCTGAGGTTGCCAGTTTGTGTCAAAATAATTGTCAAATGCTCTTGGAATTTTCAATCTCATTCCAGAAATGCCAGAGCAGATATGGTAGAATGTTCCAGACCAATCATCATCCAACACTGTACAGCATCCCAGGCGCGCATACATTGTTGGGAAGCGCATACATAACAGACTCTTCCATGCTGGTTCATTTGTTGATGATAAGCCCACCGAGGGGGACATGGACTTATGGGTGTCCACAGAGTGACAAAAGTCATGCATGCGCATGCTGGCTACCGGGATGCGGGGATACTGACGACGAGGGGCTAAATTCGATGTCATGCTCTGCTCCACATGAAATGGATGCGGAAAGTCGGTTCCTTGCTCATCCGCAAAAAACCCATCTCCACAGTGGCAAATCTTGCCAGTGCAGAGGCGAGCGTTATCAAAGCCAACTCAAACGTACTATGTACATATGTACTGTACCTGCTTAGTTACGGAGGACCGATATGCATACTCATCGTACTACTGAACTGTAAGTACAAGTACTAGTGTAGCTACTACGGAATGGCGCTCTGTATCTCGATGGTCTGACCACGCCGACACGGGCCCTCGCGGAGACGGATCCGAGCCCGAGATCAATACCTAAATCTTCATAGTCCGACCTCAGCAGAAGTGGCATCCATAAGGTAATATCCAGACCACACAACTTAGCTACCGCCTTTCCCAGCCCATGACACACCCAATTCAAATACATATCAATCTTCAATCCCTCTGGGCGGAGAAACTCTCCGTCCTACGGACAGGGGGTGCGTCTGCCTGCTGTGGCCTTTTGATGCTTCCTGCATATGATATTCATCCTCGCAGCGTCTTGCTTGGCACCTTGGAGGTTCAGCCAGCAGTCGGTCAGATCTCCGCGCCAGCGTGGCAAGTCATCGTCGATTGCAAACCCCTGGCGACGATGTCGAGGAACTGGAACTGATGGATAAGAGTATTCATGCTTACCGAGGCATAGAATAGCACACATAGCTTGAATATTCATACTCATACTCATACTTAGCCGTTCTTGATCCATTGTTCTCTTCCATCATAGACACTTTGTTTGCTCGCCCGTTCCTTGCTAACTACTGTACATCTTCCTCTTGCTATTCTTATCTTCGTTTGCGCTCTGGAAACTTAGCTTAACGGCTCCGTTGCTCAACTCACTACTCGCCTCATTTTATTTTGGTTTTGTCATGTCATGTCCTGTCCTGTCCTGCTTGCTTATTGTTGTCATTCTATTCGTAGTTAGCTTTTGTTTTCCCCTCTCCTTCCAGACAAGCACACCTCGTGTCCCTAACTATCGAGAGTAGCGCTATCCAGGCAGAAGATCCCAGATTTAATCTTCCAAATGCCTCTCGCGGTCCGTTTACAATAAAAGGCTATTCTTAAAACCGTAAAGATTAATAGAGTGAGTATGGATGCATCAAAAGACCCTCTTACTTTATAGTGATGGGATAGTGCTGTGTTACTACAACGCTATCTTCATCTTACACCGAATTTAGCATTCTCTCCAACGTCTATCCTAGCCTTCATCCCAAACTCTGTAGCTCTCCGCCTCCCCGTTCTATCAATATTCTACACTAATATTCAAATTCCAAAATCTTGAATCAATTTACCGAAACTTACTTAAAAGGAAAAAACTATAAAGGCACTCCTGCTTTTGATCTATTCTGATCCATCATTTAGAATGTTATTTTGTGGTGAAAATCCTTTCTAGTCAGCAGCTGGATTCAGTAGAGTAGTACCTTCGATCGCGGACCATGCAATATGATCTTAGAAGCCTCCAAGAGATTCAGGGCCAGAATCGATCGCAAAAGACCGAGATCCAGTCCCAGCGCGGGGTACGTTGAGCTACAGCCGAGCACTCAATCCAAACCAAGTTCTCTCTTAAAGTCTGTTTGTTACGCAATAACAAAAGGCTTCTTCAGCTGGACAGATTCTTAGTATCCAAAGTAGCTCCAATGTAATCCCATTGACTTGTCACAGGCAAAGGACAAACCAGGGGTCATTCCCACCTTTGATTCAAGCTTTGATAGAGGCGTTGTATGCTTGCATGCCTATCGCCGTCTCCCATTTCTTCATCGCCAGCCCGTATCCGCGTGCCGGAGATTGAACAGCGTCGAGCTTCATACGGCCTTCATATCGAGCAGGAAGAGACTAGAAACTCTGCGGAGCGGCTGTGTGGCGAGCTGCATTGACCCGGCATGTAAGTAAGATACATGTGGACGAGTCCAACGTCCGTTCGCTACCCGCTGTGGGGGACGACGGAAGCCGCCAAGGTGTGATTGCCGCGCTGCAATGGAAATTGCAAGTCGTCAGCTGCAGAATACCATCATTCGTCCATGCATTTGATGGCGGCGCTGCTAGATATTCTAGGCCCCCCTTCTCAGCGTTTGGAATATGCTCTGTGATATATGTTTGTGGCTTGACGTGCGTTAGCAGGAGGTTCCGTCCAATGGGTGCGCGTCGTCGACGTCTTTCCGCAGTGCCGCGGCCCTTCCAGCTGCGAGGACTTGCTCGGAAGCGTTGACTCTGTGTGACGGATGTATGTACTGTATGCATTCATACGTACAAGTACATGCATGCATGGCAGCACGGAATCCTGTCCCACGCAAAGGATGGGTGCTCGCTCTGCCCATCGCCGACTCAACGTCATAATGCATGCAGGCGCAAGAAGCGCCATTGGACCTGCGTACAGAATACCATACCGAAGTATGCCATCTTCGAGCATCTTGGATGATGTGACGATGCTTATGATGCGTTAATGATGCCAATGATGATAATGTCGTTCTTGCTGTCAACTCTTATTGTCCGCCATTATTGGTGGGGGTTTAATCTGATGCAATTTTCCGTTTCCTTGTATCTGTGAGTAAAAATCTGCAACCATACACCAGTATTTGATACAGGTTATGGAAAACCGTCCGGCTCATAAACAATCCGTGGAAGGCTAATGATCTGATGGAATTAACGTCATCCATTACTATTCAAGGAACCAATTTCTCCCACGCGAAGTAGCGGGCTATCTCAAGGCAGTCAGTTATGCTGTTCTGTTTCTTTGAGCGACATGCATTGCTATCAATGAAGTCTATGAGAATACGGAATAGGAGGTGCGCACCAAAGCTGTAATTTGGGGCATGGAGCACAAAAGACAAGCCAGACGAGCCAGAATACACAATCGCCACTTCAAGAGCATATCGAGGAGTATTTTCGGAAATACACTTTCCAATACATCCCTTCATGCCTTGTTGTAATATTCATCCTGCGCTGCGAGGAGCTTTGCCTCTGGTTTGTGCTCATTCTTGTACGTTGTATGCTTCTCGCCATTCTGTGCCCAGAAAGCTTCCCTCTCCTTCATTACATCCTCGCACCATTCCTTGATCTCCGGTAGTTGAATGCGAGTCGCCACCCATGAGAACTCACCGAGATCAAGCTTGCCCTCCTTCTCTTTCTCATACTCGAACATCTGAAGGATCAACTCCAACTTATCGATGTCGTGCACATACTTGCTCTCCAGAGTCTCGCTATCTTCGTACTCTTGCCAGATATCCTGCAGCTCCTTCCCGGTCATGCCACCGTTGACTCGTCCAAGTAGGCCTTTGGTAAAGTAGTCCATCGTCGTACTCTCACGTCTTGATTTCTCGCTCTTTGCTACTCCATCAACAGGTGTAATGTCGCCGACCAAAGCCTCCGCTACATCGTGTACCAATGCCATCTTCGTGCAATGGGGAATGTTGATCTTCGCTGCAAGAGCTGGGGGCGCGAACATGGTGATGAGAGACATGCGATACATGTGATCGGATATCGATTCTCCTCTAGTCCTATCAGCCAGTGTGCTTCAACCAGGAAAGGTTATTCAAACCTGTCAATACCAAATCTTCTCCATCCCTCACGCTTGGTGGTCTTCAGACGTTGAAGCATATGGAAAAAAGGTACGGGCGACTCGGTATTTGTGACTGGGGCTGGACCTGGGAGTCCCGAAATCACCTTCTCGACAGACCATGCTTCCTGAGTTTGGGCTTTGCAGGTCAGCACTTGCTCATCCATCTCCTCGTAATCTGAGGACTCACCAGGAGCCTTGTTGGAAGCGTCTTCAGTCATTCTGCAGTATCTTGCTAGATAGAAGGAATGTGTTGAGAAGAGCTTGACTTGCCTAGTGAAACGCTAGAAGTCTGGTAGATATAGCTGTAGAGGAAGAAACCGACGTTGGCAAGCTCTGTCGTCGCACAATATGCAGTGTAGCTTGTCGTTCTCACATGGCAGTAATTAACAATTCCAGCGTGACAGTAGTAGCGCACCTTATGACGCACGGTCTAGCGCCTCTTTTGCGGCCGCTGTCAGGGGCCACGCCTGATACCGCGTCTGTGCTGTGTGTTGTGAGGTCAGGCTGAACGAGACTGTGGTTGTGTACTTGTTTGTACTGGTGAGTCGTGACTGTGTACGGAGTAATTTGTAGGCAATGGGTGCGGGAGTTGCCAGTTGCCAGTTGCCAGTTGCCATGCCTGAAGTCCTGACCGCTTTCAAAACATTGCACTCTGTAAGCTGGAGATCCTTCATGTCTCGTCGACCTATATCTAATTATGCATGAACGACAATTACAGCCTCTACCTTTATCATAGATTTGTTCTCTGGGAAACATCTCCAAAAATGACCACCTTGACAGCCAGACTGGAGCTTGCCAGCACCAAGACGGCCGCCCGTATCCCTACTTCCGCATCTGCTGGGCCCAAACAGACAGGCCCTTCCAATGTGTCGCTTTTCCTTACGAATTTGAGGCTTTTAGATCTCGACTGTCGAAAGGATTGGCCGGGGATCACGACGGCTACATTCTCGACCAAAAATACACAGCAGAACCAGAAAAGCAGAGTGCAGTGTGTCGAATGGGCTTTGTTCCAGCTGTTTACGATCTGGGATCCAGCCGAGACAAAAGAAGTGAGTTTCAACATGCAGTCCTTTATACGTTGATCCTCATACTAATTCTCTTCTGTAGAAACTGCAGCCTTTCTTTCCTCCACTTGAACCGCTGCAGTCTTTGAACCTACGCACCGCCTTGTTCAGATGCCTCGATCATGCGAAGAAGAACGGGGTCCTTGGCAGAGATGCCGTGCTACGAAAGACGATGCTGGACGAGTGTAAGGGTGAGCGTCTCGAGGAAGTGCTTGCAGTCTTCTCGAACGTGGTCTTGAAGAAGGTGGTGGTGGGAACTACGAATATGGATACGATTGCGCTGCAACTGGCGATGGAGAATTTTTCTTACTTTGGGGAACGATCAGTGCTTACGGCGCTTGTTCTGGCTCACAGGGCCTCCTTGTCGAAAGGTCTGCGGAAAAAGGAGGAGGCCAGAGTGAGATATCGAGAATTCGCTGCTCTGCTGAATGAGAAGCAAGTTCAATTTCTGAAAAGACATGAAATGTTGAAGCAGAGTATCGCGAGTCGAGAGGATGACAACTCCATGCCTAAGGATGATATGGATCGTCTGTATGACCGAGTACAAAAGAACTGGGCTGGAAGCAATGAGTGGCTTGAGACTATATGCCATGGTGATGGTCGATTTGAGAGAGATGGGCTGATGGCAAGGCCATATGAAGAGACATGGAAACAAGTTGTGCACGGCACTCTCAGTGAAGTGGAGAACAAAAAACCAAAGGGCTTGCTGGAACAGCTAAATGCACGCGTCCAAGAGCAGCAACATCGATTGGAGAAGTGGCGGAAGTTTGAGCAATCTCTTAACAAGCCTGGTACGCCCAAGCCTCAGCCTGCCGCACAAGATACTACACTGGATCAGCGTGGCATAGATCTAGGGTTCACAGCCCATCAGGTTATCACTTTCCAGAAAGACAATACTACGGTCTTGGAGGGTAATGATCTTACAATTTCAGAGGATTATAGACAGCTTTTATCTAACATGAGAGAGGAACTAGCAAGTGTTGGGAAGCAGAAGCCGAAAATAGCTGGCAAACGAGAGCAACGATCTATACCAGATGGGGGTTTCGATTCTTCAATGGAAGAGATACAGCGTAGCATAATCTCTGAGAGGTTATCAGAGAGTCCAGATGAAACCCCAAATCTGCAACATGATTCGGATGCTGAGTGGCAGTCAC
This sequence comes from Xenosphaeropsis pyriputrescens, assembly GCA_022609375.1. NCBI lineage: Eukaryota > Fungi > Ascomycota > Leotiomycetes > Phacidiales > Phacidiaceae > Xenosphaeropsis > Xenosphaeropsis pyriputrescens. The sequence continues at coordinate 115,620 of JAGKQE010000067.1, forward strand.
AGGAAGAAGGGGAGGATGACGGGTTAGTAGAAGCGAACGAGCACAAGCCGGTACCGACCAGTTTTGATACGGCAATTCCAAGTATCGAAATCGAATCTGAATCAGATTCCGAGTCCGATATGGAAAGCACATTCTCTGCTATTGCACCCCGTCTGCAGGAGACTCCCGAGCCGGAAGTAGAGGACCGAAGACCTAGAGAGCCTTCTGTGCAGGCATCGCCATCTCCAAGGCCAACATTGGTGGAAGAATCGGAAGCCGATCAAATTCTCAATTCGATGGCGGCTGCTTCACCCTCACCAACCAAGCGGTCACGGCACAAGCTATCACTGGCGGAACGCACTCAGCTGTCAATGTCCAGGTCAAGCAAATCATTCTCTGAGGATCTCTTAGATGAGCCATACGACTTTCCATCCTTGGCTCTCCGACCCATCGCATCTCCTCCAACTCGTGATAACCACCAGCTCGACCCACATGCCGATCTCATTGCGCGCACTCAACAATCTATGAATGGGTTTGCAGCTGCGCAAAAGAAAGCCCAACTTGATAGACGACAGTCGCTGAGATCTGCGAAGAAGAATGAAAGGGCTGTGGGGAATTTTCCACCACCATTCCAATCACCCGATAAAGAAGATGAACAGAAACAACAAAACACGTTTGATAGAGATGCGCTCATTGAGGGCAGTCATGAAGTTGATTACGAGAGCGCTTTTAAGAGTAGGCCAAAGATTGCACTGAGTCCCTCGATGAGTCCTGTGAAATGGGACGATGGGGACAGTATTGAGCTGAGTAGTCCGTTGGGGAGGATGGGAAGATAGATGATAGGGAGTCACTTGACGAATTATGAATAACTTTTGGGTCATGACTATGAGGCGACGTTGGCCAGAAGAGCCTTGGACAATCATTTCCAGTATTTGGTAGACAGTCTGACTGTCTACTAGTAACAGCGAGGGGACGTTATCAAACCATTCTCGTGAATTAAAAGATATACCAAGTTTTTACTGGATAGAGCTCAATAGACAACCAGTCGCCGCAATACCCACAGTGAGAGATGATGTTCTTGAACCGTAGTTGTGAGATTCACGAAGATGATTGGTTGACTAATAGAACCATACATTTGCCATAGCAACGGCACTTCTGCTTATCCCTGCAATCATGGTAATCATTTCCCCGGCCACTTCGCACCATAATTGAGAGTTTCGTATCCTCGCATCTCGAGAACTGTGCAAAAACAGACTCCTCGCATGGATGAAAATCTTATTGTGAACTTTGTTGTCTACGTGTCACCACGGGCTTATGTAAAGGCTACCTACCCATCTCTCTCACGCCTTCAGCTCGACGAGGGTGTGGTTGGACTTGAGAGAGCGCAGCAGCCTTTCCCTTTCCCCTTCCCCGCTCAGCTTAGACCATCGTGATCATCAGTCGTTATCAATTCCCCGACACCTTACAATAGCACTTCTACCATCACGACAAGAACTCACCGTTGGTGTGCTTTCGATGCAGTTCAATATAAAACACATCAACATCTCGACTATGTCACAAGCAGGCGCCCTACCACGGGCGCCAGGCTCATCCGCTAGCAACTATCAATCATCATCCCATCAACATCAGCATCAGCATCATCAGTCTCATCCAAACAATGTCCCAGCCGGCGCAAAGGCTCACATCTTTCAACCACCACGCACACCATCAGCCTCCTCTTCAAACCACCTCGGTCGCTCAGCCGCATCCCTCTGGTCTATCGATTCCGAACGATCTACTGCTGCAAATCGAAAGCGCTCCCGCGCCGAATATATGAACGAGAATTGTGGTACTCCTGTTGCCAAAACGCACGGATGGTCAACTGGTCTAAACACCTCCGACGTCATGGAGACATCCCTTGATTTCGAAAGCCCTGCACCTTTTGTTAGTACGAGGTACGAGCTGGCGGGTGGTTTGGATACACCCAATGTCTACGCTGAGACACGTCGTGAAATTGAAGAGAGAGAATATTTCGATACAGGCTTTCGAAGAGGATTTGGTGATGCTGGAATTACAACACGTCCACATGCTCAGCTCAGGTATGTTGACCTGTCTTGCAGTTGATGAGACTGAAACTAACTACCCCGTAGTACACAGTTAGGATCCTCGGACAATTGGAGCAAAGCGACTTTCAACATCATGGGAGGTGTTGTCGGCAAAGTCTTGGATTTCTGCAAATCCCTACCTTTCCGCGGCTTCTATGCTGGCGGTGGGAAAGGGTACGATGTCACTCAACCTCGACTATTGGAGGATAATGGTTATTGGCGCGAAGGCGAGACTGAGAAGATCACCGTGTACAGCACAAGTAGATACCAGACTCCACTGCCTGGTCATTTTCCAGAAGACGACATCATCGAGGACTACATGATACAACCTCAAGTGCGAACTCCAAGTCCACCAAGAGCGTCGAAGCGTCGACACGTCGAGACGGCCGATCTGGGGAATAGCTGGATAATGGTTGCTCCAGATACACCACTGCAAAGCTCATCACACGCTTCGGGTAGATCTGGATCCACAACAAATGAACCTGTTCGTAGACGATCTACGGCAAGTGCTGCAGGGCGAGGTTCATACCGTGGCCATGTAGCCCGTCGATCAGTCAATCAAATTTCACGTGCCTCGATCTCGCATGCTGGCTCACCAGCTCTACTTATGAACAACGTTGCATCACTTGCACCTACCCGGTCACCTGCCACCTATAGGGGTAGAGAGTCCCCGACTAGGACCTCGCCTACAAGATCTCCGGTCAGCAAGGACGCACAGAAGTGGGCAGCGAAGAAGAAGAGAGAAGACCGTGAGGCGGAAGAGAGTATCAAGAGGCTTGATAAGCAGCTCAAGGCCATGATAAAAGAGGGCAAAGAAGCTCTAGGTACCAAGATCGAGATCGAAGACGACGAACGTTTGGACGATTTCGATGATCCGGACTATATTGATAGCAGGCTCAACTGAGGCTGTTATACTTCCATTTGATTCTTCTCAGTCTCGGACTTATAAGGCAATCCAATCGTTCGAGGGATTTGAAAGAGGAACGGACTGGGAGAAAATGTATTATATGTATAGGGTTCATGGTAGGATTTGGTTGCATTGGGATGTCTGGCGTTTGGGGATGATGATACCAAGGTGTGGTTAACTTTGTTTGTGTATTTTGATGAGATGGTCTCGAGATATGGTTCATGACTTTACGAGTTCTTTTGTGCTTATTTAGCTATCACAATGCAATGTATCATCTGGCTTTTTGATATTGATGGTCGGGTTTTCCAGATTTGCAGTATTTGTGAAAACCAGACGCTCACTCTTGAGTAGTGCAATTTCTTGCGACGATGATGTTGTTTGTTTGTCACGAATGCCATGCATCGTGATGAGTATTCGGATCAATCCGAACACAAGGTGTCAATGTCTTGTAATTCGGCAGCCGGCTCACTATTTTTGCAGTCGACACACTGATGAGAGACCATAGAACTCTAGACCCCCACAATTCCCCATATGCCAAGATTCATATGCAAAGCCAATTGAACAACAATGGACCAATACACACAGAGTACCCTCTTCGAATCTACAATTAAAGATGATCGCTTCCCATTGTTGCATGAGGAAGTAGAAGGTAACTCCGGCGAATTAGACGCCCATCTTAGAATAAACCCCCTTCATTTCCTGTTGCATGACGCTCTCCAATGACATCACGGTCTCGCTAGATGGACCATGTCGCGGTGGCTGTTCCATGGCACAGCACAGCTCCCCAGGCAACCCACGAGTAGCATAAGATACGCGCTTCGTCCTCCAACCTGCTCCAACAACATTCTCACTCGCAAGCTCAAAAACGCTCATCAGCAAAATTACCAGATCGTCTACCTTCTCATCAATTTACCGCAACCAGAGGAAATAATTCATCATGGGTGCTGTCGCTGCTGTCTTCTTGGTGTTGATCACCATCTTGCGTAAGTCTTATCTCGTCGCAATTGCTTCCAATGAACCTCACTGACGCCTCACAGTTCCTCCAGTCGGAGTCTACGTCGTTGCTGGCTGCGGTGCTGATCTCTTGATCAACATCTGCCTCACTCTCCTCGGGTATGTTCCTTCCAATCTCAAAGTTCTCCTACTACCTTCCCTCAGCCATCACCAATATTCTTCTGTATATGGTGCGATATACTAATACCTGCGCAGTTACATCCCAGGCCACATCCACGCCTTCTACCTCGAGTACGTCTACTATGACCGTCGCGAGCAGGCTAGAGAGGGCAGATTCACCGCTGGTCGTGCTCCAGGCGTTTACTCTGAGCATGTTCAGACTGGTGGCGGTGGCTATGGCACTATTGCTCAGCCAGCACCTGTACAGTAAATCAAGGCTAGAATCGGAATGTCTGAAGGTACTATGAGTCAGAAGGAAGTCGTACGTTGGGTGATGGATACCCTTTCGTGATGCTTGATGAGGTTGTTGGTTATGCTCTTATGAATTGGATAGAATGAGTTCACGAATGACTACGCTATGGTCTATTTGCAGTTTCTGTGTTTACGCCTGGAGAATTTTCTCATGAAGGACTTTTGATCATTTGATTGTGTTCTATTATCTTCTATTGTCTTCTACTACTACACACTGTAATGATGTGGAACGCATGAGATTCTTCTCGATTGTCTAAATGGCGGTGAGATGAGGCTTTTTTACGAAACGGTTAAAGCATGACAAAAATGGTGTGATGATTCTCGAAAACCATTTTCACTGCTCTGAATGGCTATCTCTTCGCATGGATATAAGGCTTAGAGGATTTCAAACAATTTTAAAAAGTGGGTGAGCTTTGGTGGAATTCTTAGCATTCTTGGAGAGCTGAAATCATGACCAAAAATTTGTACGTATTCTTGAATGATAGATTTTGGACCATCAGTATGATTAATGTCAAGAATTAATTTTTGTAAAAGATTGAAGAACTCTACTCTGCAACTAGCTTTCATGAACAAAAAATTGTATACTCAAAAGGTGATCACAGAAAATCTATTGAATATTGATGAACTAGACATTCAATCATCATGACATTGTAATACTGCCCCAAACTCGCAAATATTAATCTTTACTTATGAGGATTTCAATAATCACGATTTTGCGATCAGCCCACACATTGAGAAAAAGAGATCATTCAACACATTTACCAGTCAGTATATTTCAAGTAACTGTTAGAGTATGTATTATCATAAGGTAAATAAGAAAAATATCTTGGGCATCAGGAAGCTCAAGAAGCTCAAGAAGCTAGCCCCCGCATTTCGCGGATCCCAAGGCTCGCTACGCGATACAGCTCCGAGATCTGTCCCCAGTGACAGGTAATTCGAAACGAACTGCGACAGCAGCAATAGCAAATTCCTATACGAGCCAGCCTGCCGATTGCAAAGAAGGATTCTCAAGGCAGAGATCATCGCTGGCATAACGTTGTTCTTTCCGATCCTCAAAGTCCTTTCACCACGCGCGAATCTAAGGCTCTCGAAGCTCCGAAGCAGTACTGGAAGAATAATTCCTCAGCTGTCATCCTACAACAGCGAATATGCACTCGTCCCTTGTCCGCGCACAGAATGTCTTCGGCTTCTTCACCACTGTGGCCTTCGCTGTTGCAGCTCTGATTGCTTTCTCTGATATCATCGCTCCCCGAACGCCCAGCGCATCGATTAGCGTCAAGAACCTTCAAGTGTAAGTCCGCGACAAGCCAAATCACATAGTGAAAATCTATTAGTGGCAACGTACGTTTGCACAGTCCGACTGATTGGTTTCACAGTGTACGAGGAAGACCGCATTACTATAGCACGAAGAAGGAAGAATACGCCCACATCAAATTCAACCTCGAAGCCGATCTCTCCTCCCTTTTTACCTGGAACACCAAGCAGGTTTTCGTGTGGGTTAGTGCCGTCTGGCCGAACCAGAATGCTACGGCTGTCGTAAATGGAGCGGGAATGAACGAGGCGGTTATTTGGGACCAAATCATCACCAGTCCTTCGGCGGATCACTTGGCAAATCTGAGCCCATCGGCTATGAAGAAGTTGATGAAGGAGAGAAAGGGGAAGGGCACGGCGGTGGATTCTAGTCGGTTAGTACATCATGGGGATACCTAGCGTGGAGATACTAGAAACCCTTGAGTCTGATACTAATATACCACAGGGGCCTTATCTCTCTCAAGAACCAGAAGCCTAAGTATCAGATTACGTCTATTGATGGCAAGCTTGCCGAGACAGAGAACGTCACGTTGCATGTACATTACAATGTACAACCATGGGTGGGTGTCTTGACTTGGAAGCCTGAGATTGAGCTTGGATATTGGAAGTTGATGAAGAATGGTGTGAGTAAGGCTTTTACTTTACCGGCCCTGAAGAAGAAAGAGGAGAAAAAGCTTTAGGAGTCACGTAATTGTGCATATTGTTTTATTTTATTTAATTCACGTATTGAAAATAAGTCTTCGGATTTTATAAAGAATCATTTACTATCCTCCTAAGTTGATATCCTACAACCTATAGGATTTGGCAGTATCGAATGCGCAGTATTTCCTGCAAAATAGACTAGCCAGCAGTGTCTGAAGCTGCAAAGGCGCTGGAAAACCATAGCCTTCGAACTCTAGTCAAGCTGCATTGATTCCTCATCGTCGTCTGAATCATCGAACTTATCATCGAACTCATCATCGGGCATATCATCGGGCATATCATCGGGCATATCATCGGACTCATCATCAGACTCATCATCGATCTCCGAATCAGTACCCTCGAATTCATCCTCTTCATGATTCATCGCAGCATTGAAAGGCTGCTCGTCAAAATCAGTAGAATCTCCTCCGCCATCATCATCACCATCGTCATCTTTGTCGCTGACTTCATACCACTCAACCCAGTCCTCCTCTGACGCGGCCATTTCCTCTGCCTGCTGTCTTCTGCGCATGACCAACTCAGGCAACTCTTGTGCTATCTTATCCTCCCCTTCATCAGATATGTATATCTCCTCTTCAGTGACTGGGATGTTTTTCTTGGTGATTGGATCCACATACCCCCACAACATCATATACATTATCTGCCTCTCGAAATCGAGGTTTCTTCTCACAGCCTCTCGCATGACCAACTCATCCGGCCTATAAAGATGGATGTTACCGACACCCCAGCCCTCCCGATGACCGCGACCTATCTCGTACGGTGGTACTCCGAAGATACTGTAGGTTCTGTTGGCTGCCGAAGAGTTATAGCAGTATCTGATAGCGTACTGTAAGACCTCGACGCGAGAAGTCATGATCTCTCGTTTCATGAGACGCAGCAAAGTTGACAAGCTCTTCTGACCAAGCATCAACTTCCTAGTGCCATCATCTCCTGGACCAGAGATAGGATCATTGAAGTACATATCCAACTTGACAAAGAAAGTCTGCGCGTTGTAGAGGTCCTGATCAGTCCAGTACTCCTCATTATGCATGAATTGCACTCTCCTCACACTCGTCGAGATATCCATCAACATCCAGATCTTCTTGACCGTCAAACTCATGCCTTTAGGCATTCTCATTCCCTGTCTCGCCATCATAGCCAGGATGTCGCGCACGACCCGCTCCCGATGATACACCATCTGCAACCAGCGCAAGCCCGGAGCGTGTCGAACCTCCTCATCACCGTCAGCGTTCTTGATAGTTCGACCGACCGGGTCTCGAACACAGAGGCTCTGGTACAGGCGCCAATCATAGATCTTGCCGGATTCGGGAGCGCGAGCTGCAGCACAGGCCTTCATGGCGTGCGTCAAGTGGCCGTTGATGGCAGTGTGGAAGTCCTTGGAGATGGAGTATAGAGACACGAAGTCTTGGACGTCGAGGTGGGTAGCCAACACAAAGTTGAGCTCAATGTGCTGTCCGAACAGGCCGAAAAAGTCGTGCTTGCGTGGTGCTGGTGGTGAAGGGCTGCGGCGCAAGAGCTCTTCGAGCTCGGAATCGTAGTCTTCGTTGAGGGCAGCGATGAGTTCATCTTCATTGGGATCGATGCCAAGGCCCGTAAGCTCGTTGTCGGTGAGGTGGTGTTCGTGGCCATATGGAGATTCTCTTGAAACTTCTGTGACTATGGTTTCGAATGGATTGCCCTTTGACAGAGCTTCCTCAAAATCATTTGTGGCTGCAGTAGCTCTTGATCCTTTCAGCTGCTCCTCGAAAGATTCGGACTCCTGGTATGGCCAGTTGATGCGTGTTGGTGATGGTTGAGGTGTTGATGTAACAGCATCCGTGCCGGTAAATTCATCATCATCATCTTCTTCTTCCTCTCCTTCTGACAACTCAAAAGTGACGGTCTTGGCGATAAACCTGACTCTTGCCTTCTTCTTAGGGCGTTTTGAGTCAGCAGCTTCTGAAGCTCTCTTTGAACCTTTTTGCATGCGAGAGTCTGGTGTCGATGGGGTGAAAGAGAAATCGGAAGCCGTAAGTGAGACTCCTGCCATTGTCGACGGAAGAGTGGCTGCTGGATCTTCTGCATTTTGTGAAGCTGCAGGGTGGTTGCCACGAAGATGACCATGTTCTGCTCTTGATGTAAGATCTTCTTCAGTGACTTGGTCTTCGAACTCCATACCCTGTGAAACTGATGAATCTGACGGAAGTCTTTTTTGTGCGAGTGTTACAAGCTCGTCATGTGCAGCCTGCTGTAGTACGCGTGTTCTTGCGTTGGTTGAGTCTTGAGTCTTCTGGTGCTTACTTGGACGTGCTGAATCAACATTGCCATCTGCACTTCTCTTTTGAGCTTTGTTTGGCTCTTCGCCAGCCCGAGATGCTTGCAATAATTGCGAAGACGGATTTTCGACAGTTGAGATAGTGGTAGTTGGCGCTGTTGGATCCTGTTCCGAGCTTTGGGAGGCTGACTGCTGCGACGAGGATGATTCATTGGCTTGGTTGTTGCCGGCGCGTGCGAGAGCATCACGTCTTTCGACCTCTTCGCAGGCAGCCAAGAGCAATAGCAATCCATCGACTGGGGCAGAAGAGCCACCAGGAGGCTCTGGTATGTTGGAATCCATATTGCTGTGATACAAAGTTAGACTTGTTTACTTGTGGTTGATGATCGCCGTGACGATGAGTGATTTTTGTCGAACGTAAACGTGAATGAATAAGAGGCTTTTGGTCACCAGTATAGTGGTATTTGACAAGAGGAGTTGTTGGCACGGAAAACTCTTAAGAGTGTTATGGTATGTTGTGTTTGTATGTGAAATGACTCGGGTTGCGGATCAAAGTGAGCAAGATGAAAGTAACAATAAGAACAGATCAATAAGGTCACACAATACAAAGAACAGCCCTTTTCAGGCTTTGACAATGGGTTGAAGTCATTTGAATAGAACCAATAGACACCAATAATGACTGGCCAATCACTTTCAGCTCACATGTCTCGAAATTGTACGAAACAGTTCAAAAGCAATGGACCTTTCTAGTAATGCAAGAAGCTTTTCGATACGGATCTGCAACCTGAACTAAAAGAACATTGACCTTTTGTCTTGTTTATCATCTTTACGCCATCCCTCATTATATGCAAATTCAACTCCATTGTCCCACGCCTCAAAGCAAAGTTTCTCATCTGGCATCGAATGATTGTAAATGCTTCCCATGCAACAAGGTCACATCTTGCATTTCATCTTTCGAGCTCCTCGACTGGAACATCATCCAAGTCTCTTCCTACAATGGCATCTGCGACCTTCCAAACTTGGATAAGATTGTCCTCAGCAGCACTGCAAACAACCCATGGGTCATTTGGATTCCAGCTGAAATCAGCAACACGGTTGGTATGACCACCATGCATGAAAAGGCTGTGACCAATTAGTTGAGATCATATGCGGATGGGTATTGAACTTACAGTTCTGGTGGTCCATCCTCCACATCATCTGGAAGTTGCTCCTCACCACATCTGCTGAGATCCCAGAAGATGACTCTACGATCGTAACTTCCACTACCAAGGATGGCCTCCTCAGTTGGATGCCAAGAGAGCGATGTTACTGCGTCAGTGTGTCCCTCAAGAACATGGAGAGTTTCCTTCAAGTTCCTCATGTCCCAGATACCGATAGTCTTGTCGGAGGAGCCAGTAGCCAAAACATAATCAGAAGCTGGGTTAAAGGCAATTGAGTTCACAGACTCGCTATGTCCAGTGCTGGTAACCGCGGAGCTGCTGTTGGATTCTTGACGTACATCAAGAATTTGAAGAGTTAAGTCATCAGATACTGTACCAATCAAGGATGTGTGCATTGGGTGATATTGAACATCGTTCACAATTGCCGAGTGATGAGTGAACACTCTCGATGCCTGTACGATTTTGCTGCTGGATGACATCATGTTGAGGTCCCTATGAAGGTTAATGTGGTGCACATATTTTGAATTCGACAATCTTACCATAAACGGACTGTCTTGTCATCGCTACCAGTGGCAAGTTGTCCAGCACTGTGAGGGTTCCAGTTGAGTCCATATCCTTCAAGCTTGTGACCCTTCAGGCGAGCTTGTGGGTTGCAAACACCGTCTGGAATACTGGCGTGCTTGGTTCGGTCAAAGACCAAGACATCTGCCTCAGCAGACATGGTAGCAATGACATTCGGGTTTTGCGGCTGGTATCTGGCCTTATTGACCTCTCCTTCATGATCGATCTTCTGTTCAACAATGAGCTTCACAGCAGGAGCATCCTTTGAAAGAGAGTGTCCTCCGATCTCTCCACGCTCCTCATCATAGTCTCTTTGATCTGCGGTCGTATTCTTTGGGAGTTCGACATTGGCGATTTGGAGGTAGTTCGGGTGGTCATTGGAGGTATGGGTACCAATAAGGAGTCGATGAGTGGTAAAGTTCTTGTCAGGATGTCTATGAATGTTAGAGTACGTTGTATGCAGGTGACTGTTGAGACATACGACTTGACATCTGGAAACCATTGTGTAGTCAAAGTAGGCCATTCTAAAGCAGTACTACTGTTTATTAGCCACAATCTCAGTATGTTTCATGACGAGTAATGTACCTCAAGATCATATCGTAGAGAAAGGGACTGTTTTTCTTCCATGTTTTGTATTCTGGTATTGTGCCCGCCGTCAGTAATGTAAAATTTCATGATTGACTTCTTTCAAGTACCTTCATTAACGATCTTGGCGTCGACATTTGTGTCATCTACTGGATCGATGCTAACTTCGTTGTATCAGCAGAAATTCATGGGAGTTCTGGGGTTCCTTAGATATGCATGCAGTTTGCGACGCATAATTCCATAGCAAATACGTACTATCTCCATCATCTGGGACATCCGCCGAGCCTGGCGCCATTTTAACTGCCTTTTCAATTGAAGGTTCAAGTGCCTTGTTGAAAAAGAGTATTGCTGGCGCACAATTTGGATTGTGCTGTTGGTTTGTGGAGGTGTGGAGGTGTGGAGTTGTCCTTGGTAATGAAGCTGTAGATGCGAGCTGGTCGCAAAGTAAAACAGACGCGTTCTTGAGAGTGAGAGCTTCAGTCGCGTTAAGTGATGGCTGCTCGCTGCTCACTGCTCATTGCTCGTTAGCGCTAGAGCAGCACAAATGAGCCATTCGCAGAGTCCAGCACCAAAGCCCATACATAATGCACGGACCCGGAAAGGCCTTAGTGGCAATTCATGGCCTTACGTAGAAGAGACGTACTTTCACACTGTGATGTGATGACTCTTCGAAATAACACCTACAACACAACATCAGTCATTCACCATACACAGGCTCTTTAGCCACGCGAAGCGGAGAAGAGATAGGATCAAGAGGCGGAGGTTGTATATTTCACGATTCGAGTACATACACTTTGAATCACGTTCATTACGATTTCACCTCAATACACGCAACGCAACGCACTTGTGGTAACAGCAAGCGCCCCTACCAAAAACATCACGCCCACCTCGAAACGGATTCATAATGGGAGTTCCAAAATTCTTCAGATGGATGAGCGAGAGGTATCCGGCAATCTCACAATTGATTGCCGAGAATAGAATACCAGAGTTCGATTGCCTATATGTATGTCAAAACTTTATGCCGCATTGCACTGTTGACACATTGAATGTATCTAATGGATTTTACAATAGTTGGACATGAACGGAATTATTCATAATTGCACACACAAAGACTCGGACGATGCGACCTTTCGTATGACGGAAGAGCAGATGTTCATTGCGATTTTCAACTACATCGAGCATCTCTTTGGCAAGATCAAGCCAAAACAGCTATTTTTCATGGCCATTGATGGTGTTGCCCCACGAGCGAAGATGAACCAACAGCGTGCTAGAAGATTTAGAACCGCGTTGGATGTTGAGGTTGCCAGAGAGAAAGCGATCAAGGAAGGAAAGGAAATGCCGGTCGAGGAGGCCTTTGACAGTAATTGCATTACTCCAGGAACGGAGTTCATGGCGAAGTTGACACAACAGTTGAAATATTTCGTCAACAAGAAAGTCTCGGAGGACGTAGATTGGCAGGGCGTGGAGATCGTATTGTCTGGACATGAGGTCCCAGGAGAGGGCGAGCACAAGATCATGGAGTACATCCGCTTAGCCAAGGCTCAACCAGATTACGACGCGAATGTGCGCCACTGCCTCTATGGTCTTGATGCAGATTTGATCATGTTGGGGCTTTTGAGCCACGACCCTCATTTCTGCCTTCTCAGAGAAGAGGTTACGTTTGGACGACAAAGCAAGAGCAAGTCGAAGGAGCTAGAGCATCAGAATTTCTATCTGATGCATCTGTGCATTGTACGAGAGTATTTGGAATTGGAGTTTCAAGAGTTGAAAGAGCCTGGAGTTCTTGAGTTTGGGTTTGATTTGGAACGAGTTATTGACGATTTCATTCTCATGGCATTTTTCGTCGGAAACGATTTTCTTCCAAATTTACCAAATCTGCACATCAATGAAGGAGCGTTGGCTTTGATGTTCAAGATCTACAAGATCGTTCTGCCTAAGGGTGGTGGTTACATTAATGAAGGGGGAGTTATCAACATGGATAGGCTTGCAATTCTTCTTGAAGAACTTTCGCATGTCGAGTATCGCTTCTTCGAGTCCGAGAATTCAGACGCCAAGTGGTTCAAAGGAAAACAAATGGGCAAGGTTGACGTTATGGAGAAGGGGAAGAGCAATGGAAAACTGGTCATGACCACACAGCAGAAGGATGTTTGGAAGCAAGTCAAGAGCTATGTTTCGAGTCGGTCGTCCGAGCCGCTCGATTTAGCCTCGACATTGCCAGCTGCCGATCGAAAATTTGTTGAGGAACTCGCCGATAGTCTGAGACTCACCTGGAAGACGGCGGAGTCTGATGATGGCGAGAGACACCTCCAACTTTCGTTCCCAGAAAAACTAGAGATGGATGATGAGAGTGATGATGAAGATGAAGAGTCGCAACTTGCCGTACTTCGGATCGTCAAGCAATACGACAAGGCACAAGTTGTTGACGTCACTGCAGAACAAGTTCAGGCGGAAGCAGACCAGAAGTATGAGGAGAAGTTCCAGGAGTGGAAGGATAAGTACTATAATGGAAAATTCGAATGGGATCGCAAGAACGAGACGGAGCTCACGAAGCTCTGTGAGAACTATGTTCAGGGATTACAGTGGGTCCTATACTACTATTACCGTGGCGTGGTTTCATGGCCATGGTACTACGCATACCACTATTCTCCCATGATATCTGGTATGCCCTTTTGATGTTTCATACAATAGCCAGAAAACTGACAGCATTTTAGATGTTATCAAGGGACTCAAAGCAGATGTCAACTTCAAGCTTGGCCAGCCATTCCATCCTTATGAGCAATTGATGGGTGTACTTCCCGATAGAAGTAAGAAAATTGTACCATCTGTGTATCACGAACTCATGACCGACCCGAAATCACCAATCATCGATTTCTATCCCAGAGACTTCGAGTTGGACATGAACGGAAAGAAGATGGAGTGGGAGGCCGTAGTCAAGATCCCCTTCATTGATGAAAAGCGCTTGTTGGATGCCATGGGCCCCAAGAACAAGTTGCTAAGCCCAGACCAGGCGGCCCGAAACGAGTTTGGAGTAACTTTGAAGTTTACCCATGCTCCTCAATACGACTTCGTATATCCCTCCTCCCTGGTTGGTATTTTCCCAGATATTCCACACTGTCATTGTGTGGAGAATATTTTCGATCTTCCAACTGTAGAGGGCCTCGAATACCACACCGGTCTTATCGAGGGTGTTAAGCTTGGGGATGCAGCACTCGCTGGTTTCCCGAGTTTGGCAACTTTGCCTTATAATGCGACGTTGGGCTTTCATGGTGTAAATGTTTTTCAGCAGGACAGTCGCAATGAGAGTATGGTTGTTACCCTTGCAGACGCTGAAACGCGAACGAAAGTCGAGTCTGCCAAGGCAAAGCTTGGTCAGCGGGTCCACGTTGGATATCCTTTCTTACAGGAAGGAAAGGTAGTTCGTGTTTCTGATGAGCTCTTCGACTACACGCTTCCAGAGGATGGCTCTGAACATGTCGTACCAACGCCACACGGTCCAAGAGAGATTGATGATTGGCACAAGAAGGCTGAGAGATTCGAGAATTTCTACAGCAAACGACTTGGTATCATCATTGGCTCTGTTGAGTCTTTGATTCACGTTGAGATGCTTAGGGGCCTACAAAAGCTGGATGATGGCTCTACTGTCAAGGAGTATGCGTATGTTCCTGGCATGGAAACAGACTTCGCTTCCCAGGTCGTTGTTGATGAGGTCATCAGCGAGGACCAGCGTTTCATTGAGAAGGCTGCTCTTCCAGTTGAGGAAGAATTCCCAGAAGGTGCGCGCGCATTCTTCTTGGGAGAATTCAACTATGGCCGTCCGTTAGAAGTTACTGGTCACTCTGATGGTCGTGCTGAGATCTGGCTCTCTATGCTGAAAGGCAAGGAACCGGAATTCGGAAGACAGATTATTGCACAGGCCGAGCGTGCAACTCCATACACGCCCTCATACGCCGTCGCAAAGTTACTCAACCTCCACCCTCTCGTTCTAAGCAAAATCACATCGTCATTCACCGTAATGATTACTGGTATGCGTATGAACCTTGGCCTCAATCTCAAATTCGAAGCCAAGAAACTAAAGGTTCTGGGCTATTCCAGGCGTAGCGACAATGGTTGGGAGTTCAGCAACAAAGCTATCGACCTGCTTGTGCAGTATATGACACGTTTCCCCGACTTCATCGCCGGAATTCAGCGCAAACCACAGGGCAACGATTTCTTGCCAGAGGATTTCTATCCGAAAGAGGTTGCTACCGAGAAGATGAAGGAGATATCAAGTTGGCTCAAGAGCATTGAGTCAAAGAACTTTGAAAAAGTTCCTTTGGACGCCGCTCAACTCGATAGTGATGCTGTTATGGCTATTGAACAAGCCGCTGATAAGCTCGTTCAGAGTGCAGTTGAGGGCAAGAAGATGAATAAGGTGCCAAGAAACGCATTGATGAAGCCTTCTGATGCTGAGCATCGATTGGGTAACCAAAAGTTTAACCTTGGTGACCGTGTAGTCTATGTCCAGGATTCTGGCCGTGTCCCAATCGCCACTCGAGGTACTGTCGTTGGTATTAGCCGCACCTCTCGAACCACTCTTCTTGATGTTGTCTTTGATGTTACATTCATGTCTGGTACATCTCTTGGAGATCGTTGCTCGCCTTTCCGTGGCTCAACTGTTCCTTTCACCTCAGTATTGAACTTGACCGATAAACAGGTGATGGTTGGCACCAAAGCTGGTGCAGAGAAGCGACCTGCGTCGAGCATTCAACCATTGACGGTCAATGGTTACGGAGCTCCTGCTGGCCCTGGTGGACGAGGTCAATATCGTGATGCTGGTGCACCACCTCCAATGCGAGGATCTTTCAGAGGAGCAGTCGCTGGTCAAAGTGGTAACTTTCGCGGACGTGGAAGAGGTGGCGCATCTGGTCCTGATCATGCTGCTGCGGTTCATAGCAGTATGCAGATGCCATCTAGACCTGGTAATGCTAATACTAATGGTAATGGTTTTATCAATGGAGGAGGTAGAGGACGCGGAGGATCCGGTTTCGCACCAAGAGGTGGCAGAGGTGGCTTTGTTGCTCCTCAACAGGCCTACAATAACATGCCACCGCCAGCGAGCTTGGATCCTCGAGGAGGCCGTGGCCGTGGCCGTGGAAGCCGTGGACGAGGCGGAAGAGGCAGAGGAGCACCTGGAATGCCAGTGCAGCCTCAAACTCAGCAGTCTTAGTGGAGAAAAGTGTAGGATATTCTGTTAAGGCATGGATTGTAGTTGTACAAATAGTTGCATAGGTAGTCACTGACTGCCATGGTCGATCGTCTGAGCAACCAGTAATACAACAGGATTCAGTCCGGATTCATTGGTTGATTGCTTGAGTATCTTAGAACCTAACAGCGCTCGAAGTAATTTGATGTCGCTTTATCGTAAATAATTCATGCCTGTTGAAACTGACATGTATTTATTAGATGCATTACAGGCAGTTGAGCCTCTTATCGTAATTGTCATGCCTAAGGCATCGATGCGTACAAACGGCATTATCCGTGCTTCGCTTCTTGAGTGTCGGTCTCCTTGACTGCAACATTCGTCTGACACAATCACAAACCACTTGTCACCGAAGATAACATCTCAGTACCGTCTTGTCTACGCCATGATTATGGGACCAAGTATGTTTACGTTGTCGGATGTTGCGGAGCATGATATTCTTGGCGATATGACTCATCGTTGCTATGCAGCAGTGCTGGATTATCGAAGTCGAAATAGGCGGTGATCGATAGCACTTCACGACGACCCCACCAAGCAAACCATATTGGCGATATAGGGAATGCACGCCCCCAAGGATTTCCCATTTAAGCAACAAAACAGAAGCTATCCTGTGACCGTCATGCTTCGATACACGTCTCCGCTGTCGAATATCAGCGGCAACAAGCGTAGACGCCGGCCATTATCCACGTTCCATCGGATCTCTTCCTCCACCGTCCCTCGTTTCTGAGATCGACCACGACGATGCCAAGCGTTGTGCCTTACTTTTGAGATATTGGACCTTTGGTATAAGTGCTGTAGGGCAGATTCGAAAAAAGACAAGATATCTATCTGCAGCAGATACCCTGCTACGCGTACCTCTAAGGATCTGCATTAAGCTGTCGAGACTTTCAAAGTTGCAACGGCAGTGTTGAATTTGGTCTTTAATTCACTTTATGGAAGTGCCTCTGATGAGAAGGGCAACACCGTCACTGATGTCGTGTGCTGTCCAATATCACGGCAACCACTTGTGGGCATGTCGTGTGCGGTTCGTCTGAGTATAGGAGATAGCATTTTACTAACTGGATGTCACAAATGATTTGAGTTGATTTGGCTCAGATCAGAAAGCTGCACATCTCATTCACGTTCCGCTGCAACATCACCGAGCAAAACGCGCATCATGACCCACGGTCTGTATCGTGGGTGGTTTTGCGACAAATTCGGCACTTTACGATTGGATCGTATAACGATCATGAAGATGGAATTCTCATGTGGCAATAAGACAGAGGGTCAGAATTTCAAGCTGGTGGACGCACGACTGTCCGCACGTCAAATAATTTTTGAGCCTTTGTGTTGACATTTCTCGGAAATGAAGTGGAAGCGCTTCATGAGGCGCGGTAATGATGAGTGGAGGATTCGCTTCACCTTAAGAACCGTGGAGGATAATTGCTCTGGCATGGTATTTGAAGCGGAGGTTAGGAGTTACCTCGCGATCTGTTCTCGGATGGAGAGCCTGGAGTTGTGCACTCGTAGATATATTTTGTCCTTGCGTGATATTGGTCGTGCTTGATATTCTGGATTCTGGCCCCCAACGGCTTCCAGCAGTCGGATTATTCGCCTATTCGCCGGTTGGCGGCGAATAGAAAGATCCACGAATAAGTGCGGCTTATTCGACCATTTGAAAGAGCCTTGATGTGGATCAAACGTTCACAACATACCTAGGCACTGACGGCAAAGAACTGACCAACAGCTCAATTTTCTTCCAACACACAGCGGGACTCGACCACCAGGCAACATCCGACGTTGTCCGCCCTCTCGTGAAGGGTGTCCGCGCCGCTCTCTGAACAAGCGCAGCGGCTCCGCCTTTAGCGAGAACCAAATTCCATCCATTGACGCATAGCCATGCCTTATTCTACAACACCTTTGGCCTCGGCGCGAGATGTTGCAATGAAAGAAAGTTGGAGCCACGGTGAAGACCGCAGAGATCGAGGAAGAGTCGAACGAGGAGCTGCATCAGACCGAAGATCGCGATCGCGCTCGCGCTCGCCCACTCGTCGTCGACCTGATAGTCAACGGGAACATAAGCACAGAGATCGCAGTGCTGCGAGATCAGCGCCAACTTCGCGGCACGCTCACAGGCACAAAGAGGTAGGTAGGGAGCAACGAAGATCACGAAGTCGCTCGCCTGCAGCAAGTGTGCGGAGTGGCCGAGAGGAAGTACGTGAGAAGAATCGAGGTCGAGAGCTGTTGGATACACGAGGATCGGACAGAAACAAGCATAGACGCGAATCGCCTCCGTCAACCAAACGTCGAAAGAGTCGCAGCCCATCACGCAGTCGAAGTCACCATAAGAAATCCCGGAGAGTCTCAAGCAGAAGTCCTACCAGAGTTGGTTCGACCTCCAAGGCATACTCCCGCTCCTCTGATCGTCACTCACGAGATCTTTCATCTTCACAGAGACATTCCGAGACACAGCGACACTCACCTTCTCGACCCCGAGATCGTACAGCAGAGGATCGTGAGAGGATCGAGCGTGCAAGGGACGATCGTACAAGAGATCGGCCTACCGCTGAGTTGAGTCACCGTCGTCGCCACTCCCCCTCCCCAGGACGTGGCCGACCTGATTCCCAAGGCCGAGCCTCGTCACCAAGACGGCATAGCAGGATTTCCAGGCATAGTCCAGAACGATTCCAAACAGTTCATCAATACTCGCCAGCTCCATCTCGAAACAGTCGAGAAGCTGGTCCTAGAAGAAACTCCCCAAGTGTTGATACTCACGAGAGACTACCAAGACCTGTATCCCCCCCCAGAGGTCCACGTGCGTCTCGAAGGTCATCACCACGCCGACGTCGATCCAGAGAGGATCAGCGACGGGAACATCAGAGGTCATCAAAGGCACCTGCTGCTTCAGGCCCGAATTCTATTGAAGTCAACATGAACTCGAGGGGCGGCTATGGAGGGCAGCCTGGCTACAATAACCAGACTCAACAGATGCAGGCGGCATTTCCTTTGAAGCCACAATATCAGGGGCAAAGACAGCCGAGTTACTCTCAATCACCACAGCACATGACACCGAGTTCTTCTTATCACGGCTCACCGCAACCGCAACCGCAACCGCAACCGCAATCACCTTATCCTGCTAGTAGAGGTGGAGGTGGAGGTGGATGGTCTGGTCAGCAACCCCCACCCCAGTCTCAGTACTCACCACCACAGTAAGTCAATTGTCCAAGTAGTATTAAGAAACCACTAACATATCAACAGCCAATACCCTCCAAACTACCAACAGGGTGGTTATCCTCAAAACGGCCCACAGGGTCATTACCCTCCAAATCCCAACCACTCTCCTCCTTATCCGCATCGTGGCCATTCACCGCACGGATACCCACCTCAAAATTACCGCGGTAACCAACGCAATTACCAATCTAACTACAATTCAAGAGGAGGTTATCGTGGGGGTCGAGGAGGACAGTACCAATCCGGGCAATGGAATAACAATCAACCACCCGCTGGCAGAGGTCAGCATCCTCCATCTGATAATGGAACCCCTCAGCATGTTCAGCAACAGCAGCATCAACAACAACAACAACAACAATCACCGCAGCAGCAGCAGCAGCAACAATTCACTGCTCAGCCAACTTCACACCAAGCCTCTCCACAGCAACCAACACCAGACGAAGAGGATGAAGATGATAATCCTTTCAGACCCTCGAAAGACCTTCAGGTTGAGGATACAGATACCTCTAAAAAGGAAAATGACAAAGATAAGCAAATGCTTCCTCCCAGCAGGCCCACTCCCACAGGCCCACAGTCATCCAAGTTTAGTTTTGCTTTCAAGGGTGCCCAGAAGGCACCTCCAACGGCTCCTAAACCGGATATCTCTCAGAAACTTGATGCTGCACCACAAAAGCGTGAAGTTTTTGTAAACTACGATCGCGAACGAAGCCGTGATCGGGAGCGAGAACGAGAGCGTGAGCGAGAGAAAGACCGTGACAGAGAACGAGATCGAGAAAGAGAGAGAGAGCGTGATCGTGACCGACAGCGGAGAGACCTCTCTAAGCATGTCCCAACGGAGCCGTCTTCTTCAAGGCGACAAGCCAATAGACCACCTCCTCGTGAACTATCCCCGCCACGAACGATAATGGTTAAGAAGATTATGAGAAGACAAAAAGATCGCCCAACTTTACCCACGGAATTTTTCACTTCTGACTCGGTATATTTCAGAAAGCCCGGTAATGAATCTGTGGTTGGGTCTGGTACATACGGTAAAGTCTTTAAGGCTATTCATGTGTTTACCAAGAGTTTGGTTGCACTCAAGAAAATTCGCATGGAGGGTGAACGTGATGGCTTTCCTGTTACAGCTGTTCGAGAGATCAAGCTACTTCAGTCTCTGAGACATCCAAATGTCGTTGATCTTCAGGAGGTTATGGTTGAGAAGAACGACTGTTTCATGGTCTTCGAGTACCTTTCCCATGATTTGACTGGTTTACTCAATCATCCATCTTTCAAACTTGAGGCTGGTCACAAAAAGGATTTAGCGAAACAGATGTTTGAAGGACTTGATTATTTGCATAGGCGCGGAGTCTTGCACCGAGATATCAAGGCTGCAAACATTCTTGTTAGCAACGAGGGTCAGCTGAAACTTGCAGACTTTGGTCTAGCTCGCTTTTATGCTAAGCGTCGTCAACTCGATTACACTAATCGTGTTATCACTATCTGGTATAGATCACCCGAATTGCTCCTTGGTGAAACACAGTATGGTGCTGCTGTTGATATCTGGAGTGCTGCCTGCGTTCTTGTTGAAATCTTCACTCGGCATGCAATCTTCCCCGGAGATGGTGGGGAGATCAGTCAACTGGAGAAGATATATGCTGTTCTTGGTACTCCCAATAAGGTCGATTGGCCCGGCCTAGTCGATATGGCCTGGTTCGAGCTTCTCCGACCCACCGCAAAACGACCAAATATCTTCGCAGAGAAATACAAGCCACGAGTAACACCGGCTGCTTTCGAGCTGTTGGAAGCCATGTTCCAGTACGATCCTGCCAAGCGCCCTTCTGCTTCTGACGTCCTTGAACACCCTTACTTTACGACTGAGGATCCACCCGCAAAACCTGCTACTGAGTATGTATTTTTGCACTGCTGATGATTCTATTCATGCTAACAGATAGTAGTCTTCAGTTCTTGGAAGGTGATTGGCACGAGTTTGAGTCAAAGGCTCTTCGTAGGGAGAACGAGAAGAAGGACCGAGACGCGCGAAAGGCACAGCAAAAAGAAGCGGCAAGAGAAAAGGAGAAGAAACGTCTTCCAGAAAGCGAAGCTGCTGGGCGGGAAGCCAAGAGGCAACATACTGAGCCTTTAAATGGCGAAGATGGCGAAGATGGTGACGTGGCTATGAAGTAATTGGTAGGTTGGAGTGAGGATTGGGGGGAGGGGGTGGGGGGTATCAAAAAAATTTATGCCGCATTATAGCGTCGGTGTTCGTGGGGAATCTGGGGATCGGGTTGTTTGCATCATCGTCATGCCGCCATGGGCGCTTATATCGTTGGTGACATTAGTTGTAAGATTAGTTCTCACTTCAGGTTGTAGAAATGTACCTTGACATTTAAGACCTGTTTTCTATTAAATGAGCTACTTGTAGATGTGATAATAGTTGGGGAAGTAGAACTGTAAATTGATAAAGTGACGTTTGTGATTATTTGGTAAAGTATCTTACAGTAGTAATCCATTGCTAAGCATCTACCTATTGAATGTCCATCACCACCGAAGGAAAGCCTACCTACCTTAAACGGACATGATGAGTCCTCACCTCATAAATGGATCACGAGGTTGGGTTGAGAAGAAAGGTTGAGATGAAAGGCTGCTTGTCTGATGTTTGTCATGTTTGGCTCGCTTAGTGGTCGCTTGCAACTCGTTTGTCGCTCGCTTACTGGGAACTTGTCAAGCAATCACAGGTATAAATATCTCGCCCATCCCACACCCTTCTCCTCTCTGCATCTTAGTGCATGGGTTTTACGCGTACAAGTGAAGAGTTTATCTGATGTCGCGTTTTTGCTAGTTGAAAACTATAACCATGACCACTCTTCTTTCGTCTTCGGACTGGGAAGGAATCTTTGGAACATACCATCGCTTTGCGATACCACTTTTCATTACAGATGTCGCTTGTCGATGGCTGTGAAGGAGAATGAATAGCAAATAACTGGGAAGCTTGCTACGTATGTGACAGTGATGGTGATAGTAGTGATAGTGATGGTGATAGTGATGGTGACAGTGACAATGACAGTGACTTTGAATATGAATATCAACCACCATGCCACCTGTAGCATCTTTGCATTGAATCTGCCTGTACCTATCCTCGAGGTGCTTGTAGACTGCCTTGGTGGGGTTACCTTTTACCCAAAGCTTCAAGGTCAGCTCAGCTATGTTCGTCATCCTTTACCAAAGGCTGTCCCACATCTAGTACAACGACTTTCTGTGAACTCTACATACCTATCTTTGTACCTACTCTGCGATCACAAAATGGCCAAGACAGCTCTTATTACAGGTGCTACAGGTTTGCTCGGCAGACAGGTTGTCAGAGCATTCCAACGTGCTGACTGGAATGTCGTTGGAACCGGATTCACTCGTGCTTCTCCTCCAGCCATCCTGAAAGTTGATTTGGGCAACGACACCGAAGTTGTGAAAGCATTGGAAGATGTAAAGTATGTTAGCCTTCACCATTTCCTAACACGGCCATTTCATTAACCTTAGACTTCTGGATCAAAGGCCAGATGTAGTTGTGCACTGTGAGTCGCCCATCCATGAACCATCAGCCTAATACTGAATCCTCCACCAGGCGCGGCAAACCGCTTCCCAGATAAATGCGATTCCGATCCCGAAGGCACGAAAGCCCTCAACATCGAGGCTTCCCGGGCCCTTGCTCGCGCAACTTCCACGCGATCTATCCTCCTGATCTACATCTCTACCGACTATGTGTTCCCAGGCACCGAGGGCGATGCGCCATACGAGGCCGGCGCCAAGCCATCTCCCCCCAACCTCTACGGGCAGACAAAGCTCGATGGCGAAAAGGCCGTGCTGGATGAGTGCCAGAAGGCTGGGAAGGAGGGGCTGGGCGTCGTGCTGAGAGTGCCGGTGCTTTACGGACATGCTGAGAAGCACAGCGAGAGCGCCGTCAATGTGCTCATGGATGTGGTTACCAAGTGCCACCAGGACAAGGACGTCAATGTCAGCATGGACCATTGGGCTATCAGATATCCCACGAATACTGAGGATGTTGGAAGGGTCTGTAGCGGTATGGAGACTCCACTCATAGCCTACGAACTGAGTGGTCGGGACTGACTGTTGATAGATGTCGCTACGAAGTATCTCACGACTGATAACAAGTCGGCCCTCCCTACTGTATTACAGTTCTCTTCCGAGGACAAATACACCAAGTACGAAATTTGCGAACTTTTCGCGGAGATCATGGGCTATTCTTTGGATGGCATGAAGGCCAACACACAGGGCAACGATCCGAACGCAAGCGTGCAGAGACCTTACGACTGCCATCTCTCGACCAAGGCACTGAAGGACATCGGCATCGAAGTGCACACGCAAGATTTCGTTGGATGGTGGAGGAGAGAGGTCGGAGCCTTCAGACACTGAACTCTAGACGAAGATCCCCGGCCATAAGTATGGGCTGGGACATGGATTCCGTGGTTTGCGGAGCGTCTGGTATCCAGAGCGGGGATCTCTCCAGGCACTTTCGTCCTCGCTCGCCCATCTTCCGGCGAGGCGCGAGGATAGCCGGCTTTGAATGACTGCATGGCTCCCGGGAATGTATGGTAAACCAAATCTATGGCTTTTGATATTTGTGCGGCTCAGGGTGGTCTCACGGTCTACAGCTACTGTGCGGCGCACCACGATTCATGGTGCACGATGACTTTACAGCTCAGAACAAGCCTGCGGTATGAATAATCGTAGAATTTCAGATCAGTATACAGGTTGCGATAACTGTACGGTTCAAGATGGTTCTTCAGTCTCCAATAACCCCACGCTCCAGATTGACTGGGCGACTTCACTGACTACACGGCGCAGAACGACCCGACTTTCGAAAACCATACGGCTTGCTGAATTTTCCTGCGGACTGACTGATGTGATAGCGTGATATGAAAGGTCCAGGCGGGGAACTCTCCCGAGATGTGTGTGGCCCATTGTTGCGCATACACGTGGCACTGGCTGTGATCGAAAAACCATGTCGAATCAGGTAAGAATATCTCTTTCCTCGAATAAGCAACCAAATAGTGCAAGTATCGCAAGTGATGCCCTACTAGCTCTCTGGAGCCACTTCTACGGAGCTATCACTCACCCTCACTCATCACTCATCACAAGCAAGTCAAAACAAGAGAGCAAGCACAAACAACGGGGTAGAATAGAATATACTACAAAACATAAACATCGGATCCACACAAAAAAAGAACACACCCCCCCGTCTACCCCTCCTTCCATTCCATGGTTTCGAAATGCGGGAATCATAAATTCACCCATCCCCTTCCCCCCCCCCTCTCCTGAAAAAGCAAAAACGCATATGCACGCACACACCGGTCCATGCAAAGATCCTATGCCAGGCGCTACGCGCACGCCAATATTCAAACACGAAAACAAGACAAAAAAAATTGCGGAGTGATTAGTGAGTTGAAGAGGTGCCTGGCTTTGCTCCTCCCTTCACGGTCACGCAAGGCGCTTATGCGAAGAGGGCGACGAAGGCACCGAGACCGGCGAGGGCCAGGGAGCCGGAGACGGCAGAGGCGGCACCGGTGGCGTAAGAGATGCCGGTGGTGGCCGAGGCTGAGGCAGAGGTGGCCTTGGTGGCGGAAGAGCTGGACTTGGAGATGGTTGGGGTGGAGATGGAGGTGCCGTTGGTTGGGGAGGAGATACCGGCGGATGGGAGACCAGCGGATGGGGCTGGGGCAGAGGCGACTGGGGCGGTGGCGGAGGTTGGGGCGCATCCCTCGACGGTCACGTAGACGGTGACTGGGCCGGTGGCGGCTGGAGCGGTGGCCGAGGCGGTGACTGGGGTCAAGGAGTTGACGGCGACGGTGGTTCCGTTGGCGGCTGGGGCAGTGGCCGAGACGGGAGAGGTCTCCGAGGCGGAGGAGGCCGAGGCAGAGGCCGAGGCACAGGCGGTTGGCATCACGTAGCCGCTGGAGCCCCATGGGGAGTATCCGAGGCAGGTTGCGTACTCGGAAGCACACTCGGACTCATTTGGGTCTCCGGAGCTACGGCAAGTGTCGTAGGCGCTGTTGCAAGCAGTAACGCAAGCATCACCAGATGCAGATGGGGAAGCAGCTGGGGCGGTGGTGGAGGCAGCTGGGGCAGTAGTTGAGGCAGCTGGGGCGCTGCTTGAGGCAACTGGGGCAGTGCTGGAAGCAGAGGAGCCAGAAGAGCAGGCAGTTGGCATAACATAGCCGCTGGAACCCCATGGGGAGTATCCGAGGCAGGTTGCGTACTCGGAAGCACACTCGGACTCATTTGGGTCTCCGGAGCTACGGCAGGTGTCGTAGGCGTCGTTGCAAGCAGTGACACAAGCATCACCAGATGCAGATGGGGAAGCAGCTGGGGCGGTGGAGGAGGCAACTGGAGAGGATTCCGAGGCGGAAGAAGCAGCAACTGCGCTGGTGGTTGGGATGAAGGAGGTGGTGGAGGTGACGGTGGAGCGGGCTGGGCAGTTGGTGATGGAGGCGGCGCAGGAGGTGATGGTGACTTCCTGGGTCTGGTAGACGGTGAGCTCGGCCATGGCGCCGGCGGCGAGGATGGTGGTTGCTACGGCGAAACGCATGTTGAGTGATTTGTAGTATTAAGTTTTGGTTTGTAAAAACGGGTGATGTAGTTGGTATTTAGAGATCGTAAGGACGTGGAGTTCGACGTGTGCTGAAGAGCCGGTGGAATTAGTTGATTGAGTTGGGTTTGAATGAGAGGACGACCGAAGTCAGGTTGAGTTGATTGTGTGGGAGTGCGGTTGGTTGATGAACTGGGGAAGAAAGAAAAAAGAGAGAGTGGTCTGGCGGCGCGGGGGAGGGATAATATAAGTTGCTGTACGAGATTAAGTGAGTGAGGATGGACGAGACTTGGCTGTGCTGTGCTGAGCTGAGCTGGGCTGTTGCTTGAGAGTGAGTTGGGTGAGTTGGGTGGAGTATGGCAGCTGTGGGGCCCGTGATGCTTGTCGGTTAATGCGGGTCACGATGCTGGCTGGTGCTGGTCGTAGGTAGGCGATGCTGGTCATGATGATTAGGGTCTATGCCACACGAGCGAATAGACGATCAAGGTTTCACCTGGTCGGGTCTCTGGTCTCTGGTCTCTGGTCTCTGGTCTGGTCTTAGTTTCTCGTCCGTTCTCTGTTCCCTTTTGGATCCTGTTGCTTTCATTGTGAGGGGTGAAATTGGAGGTGCACATTGTTCACTTCACAAAGTATGTACAAGCACAAGTCCAAGCACAAGTACAGGTGTACACAGTAGACGCCATAGCCGGGAGCATGTCTGATTTGTGTTGTGATAGGGTGAGTTGAAGTGAGAGGAGAAAGGTCCCAAGAGGGAGTGAGAAAGAGAAACTAAGAAAGGAGATTTGACATGGTTTGGTTCAAGCACAGTTACGTTACTTCGTATACATAGTATCAGTACATAAAGTACATATGTAAACACCACTTGGCCCTGTATATGCCAAGGATAGCCAATGAAATTCCTTCGTATCGTACTATACTGTACTGTATTATATTATATTAATATCTTGTACTTATTGCATTGCATTGTATTGTATTGTATTGTGAAGTGTGGCATTTGTGAACAGGCAATTTTGCCTTGGACGTTTCACCACTTGCTTGTGTTCCTGTCTGCTGGGTCATGTGTGACGATGATTTGCACGGTCGAGAGATGATCGCCATTACACAAAAGCCAGCAATGTGCAAGTGAGTGCAAGTGAGTGCAAGTGAGTACAAGTAAGTGGCTGTTTGTTATGCCACTTGATATGGATGAGTGGTAAGGAGTAACCGATGCCAATATGAGATGTGAGATGGCTACATGCATCTCCCTATGGATACTGAGGAATCATCACTTGTGAATAGACACGGTCGAGTACATATGAGGTTGAGCGTGAGATTAGAGGAGATGGCATGTTTGTACTACTACACGCTGCTACACTAAGCACGGGAAGAGATTAAACATCCGCCCAAGAATGGAAGACCATGGCCATAACCATGACCATCATCATCATCATCATCATTGCAGTCCCTGACGCTAATGCAGGAACAGAAACAGAAACAGGAACAGGAACAAGAACAAGAACGGCCCTGAGCCATAAGCGTAAAAGTTCTAAAAGTTCTAAAAGTTCCAAAAAGGCTATTTTGAAATCCTGACCTTCTACCATGAAAATAAAGAGATGAGCGATGGACCCAGCTTTCCGATACTAGATGGAAGTAGAAGTAGAAGATGATTGAGCTAACAATAATCCAAATGAACAGATGAATAAATAAATGAATAAACAAGTGAATAAACAAATAAAATCAATTGAAATTCAACTAGAAGAAAAGGGAAAGGAGAGCATTGATCGTGTACGGGTCAAGTCACGAGGAGAGTGAGAAGGGAAAAGGCCCCCCTCCCCTCCCCCGTAGAGTAGAGTAGGGTAGAGTACAAGTGCATACTCCGTATCCATATCCATATCCATATCCATATCCATTCCATTCACCAATGGCCATGCGCCTCTCGTCCAAGCTTTTGCAGGGCGCAAGAAGATGATACACTCCCCTTCACCCCCCCCTTCTCCGCTCCCCCCCGACCGGACTTGATCGAATCGAGTAGTCAAGTCGAGTCAGATCAATTCAATTCAATTCAATTCATTCCACTTCACTTCAATGTTGCATTCTTCATGGAGAGCATCCTCTGTACATGACCGTGGAAGTATAGCGTAGAAGAATCCCAATGCTGTGTACACAATACTCTTCTCTTCCTCTTCCTCTTCCTCTGCTGCCCTCTCTCCTCTCCTCTTCTCTCCTCTTTTCTCCTCTCCCTCCTCGTACCCGTGCGACTCGTCATCCAAAAAACCGAAATGCCATGAGCTGATCATCGAAGCCGTCAACGATGCCACTCCCGCAGCATGTACATACTTGTACAGGTAAATTGCGAGCGGCGATGGGACATAGGGATGACCGTGAGCTAGTGCTGCTTACGGCGACTAGCGATTCACGAACGGCATTTCTTCGCGGTGGGTCTTGTTGCTGCTTGGCCAGTTGCCAGTATGTATTCTACCAAATGTCAGTTGAACTGCGAAAGATGAGATTCAATTCTTGTGCGTACGATGCGTAATGGGTGATGCGTGCTGTGTGATGTGCAGCAATCTCTGTCATGCATTTTTGTATTTGCGGTGTTGCTGTGTTGCATGGAGTTCTCTTGTATTTTTGGGATTCTCACGTGATTTCATCGGGTACTTGTCTTTTGTATTATTTTGTATTATTTCATATCCTTCTTTGATATTTGCGCCTACAAAATACATGATTGAAATAAAATAAATACTACAACTACAATACAGGGCATCACTCTTATCAATATCAATACGAGCCAGCAATTTATCCTCATCCCATCCCTCACGTGCCTCAGTCCTCCTCCGTATTCCAAAATTGTGCCCCATCACCACCGACTCACAAGTCAGACCCATCGTCCCCACATCAACTCCACATCCACCGTGGGATAAGCATTGCGCCTCAGCCCTCTCCCTTCCCTTCCATTCTCCGCTGACGATGCTGTTGGCCTGGCCTGAGCTGCGCTGGGTAGTTCTGATTTCCTAATCCGTACAATACCAATCAGATACCATGTATCTTTCATTTTTTACATATCCCTTTCTAGTATTACTACTTACGATTCTACCATCACATCTACATATGTGCATGCCCCATCCAACACTGTTCAGAGTACGAAGGGGAGTCCAGGGGGAACATTCCCGAAGCCTCAAGATCGCCCTCCAGAACTGGGGTTCACACTCTTTTTCCCCCCATGAGCCTGTCCGTTAATTGCTGAATGTCAATGACAACTGTCTCGCAGAACCCACAAATGTCGCTGCTCTCAATATTGCTGTCTGGTATGTGCGGCGTCTGAGCCGTGCAGCTTCCTCTTGCTTGCAGATATTCAAGAGGGGAGAGGAATACGAGAGGTGAAGTAGAGGTAGAGGCTACGGTGATGATTCTAGGTACCTTCTTTCGGGCATTGAATTCAATACCATACCTACGCTACGCTTGCGGTGAAGAGATCAAGCAGAGAAAGGGATTGTGGGATGAATACGCTCGGAATACAAGACTCGGCTTCCATGACTCTCCTTTCGCTGCGGGCCCGAATTCTCCTTTCTTGAATCCCCCTCTACTGCCCGTATACTTGGCGAAAACAATCGCAACTTGCACTGCAATACTCCTTTCATCTTTTCTGTCCATGTTCGACGCTACATAACAAGGCAGTAGACAGTTCCACAAAAAAGAAAATGGGAATGGAAATAGAAATACTAACAACGCTTACCCGCCTGGCTCAACGCCCAAAACGCCCGCTTACCGAACACGCATCGTCCACCGCACCGCATCACAATCTCCCAGCTCCTATTCTTAACAACAAGGCAAAACCACCTCAGTCACTCTCCTCCTCCACAAGACAAGCAAACTTCTGAATCCAGATTGAGTATGCGAAGATGAAATATAATTACTCCGTAGGTTTCTCCTTCCACCCTTCCAACTCTCTACTATTATCCTTCCAGGATCCAGATGGAATAATCCCACGCAGATAAGCGAAGGGGGATGGTCAAGACTCCATTGATGATTTGATATGATTTGATCTGCCTCGATATGATGTGATATTGGATTTTATTTTTACATTTCGCCTCTGGTATCCTGTAGGGAATATGGAATTTTAGATGGCGCTTCGATACTTGGCGGTGAGTTGGATATACGGGGTGTGGAGTACTGGAGCTCATCTGTAAGTGATAACAGCAGTAGTGAAGCTGGACTTGCTACGGATTTCTCACGTCGATATCCTTTCTCCTCCCTTCTTCTTCTTCTTCTTCTCCTTCTTCTATTTCTTTCTTCGAAGGACTGATATCATAATATCTTGCTGTGCTTCCCTGCCGAGGTGCTAGACATCATCGTTACAGCTTCATCGCGCCTGACTTCGCCTTTCATCCAACGTCCACACGCATACATCGAAGGAAACACCCTCCCCCGCATTCATCGTGCACCTCTGAATCGAATGGCTATCGGTAGTCGTGGGCTTACAGAATCGAATCAAGGTGGCGACTTGATGCGTGGGCTCACTGGTGTGGTGAACTGCATGTGTGGACTGAGCATATGGAATCTACACTCGATGGAGGGTCAAGAGAGGCTGGAACCCAAGCTTAAAAGAAGACGATGCAGAGCGTAGGATTGCATTTCTCTGGTACAGTCGCATAGGTAACACCGTCCCAGACCCTTGAAAACCACAGAGTCAGTGGCCTCAATGCTGCGTTGACTAGCTGTGAAGCCACAGGAAATATCCAGCGTTGACGTGTTACCTATACTACTCCGATGACCACAGGCAGGACCCTGTCAGTCAAGAGCGATGTCCATCCTGTTTGACCATACTAAAACAGTATACCGGATCCCAACGAACGCCCGTTCGTACACCACTAAAGACTACGGACATGTATCTTTCCCAACCTATTCTTCACGCCACAGCCCTCGCGGCACAACGCCAGCCGTCAGCCTTCCCATCCGACCCAGGCCGCGCCCGTTCCATGGAAATCCGCTCGGTTTTCACGCTCTCCAGCGGTACAGAGATAAGACATCTCCTTGTGCCTTGCGAATTGTGCCGCTTCATGTCTGCCATCCGGATAATCGCGCCACGTCCTTGGATTACGCCCCATATAAGCTGTGCTCGTACGGACTCTCATTACCTTTGGACACGCCACCCGTTCTTGGACTCGCCTGCTCCTGGATTCGACTTCGTGGCGGAGAGGTAGATAGGTAGGTACATTGTGATGGTAAGGGCTAGCTATGACAAGTTTCTTCTCTTCTGTCTCTGGGTGCGCTGGATGTCCTCTTACTATTTGGAGAGGTATTGTATGTGTTTCTTGCATCTGTTTTCTTTTACCGCCGCTAAAAGGTAAGTGGCATCAACTGCATTCTCATGGGTTACGGGAAGGGGCACGTCAGTTTGTGGAGTGGAAGAGGGGCATTGACGCGAGATTTGCGGACGTCAAGTGTTTGGGCCTCGAATCCTGCAGGCTGGATGATGGGAAGAGGGGTTTGGAAAGGAAGGCGATGAAGGCGTGGTGGATGGAGCGGTATATTCGATATCACAATTGCGCAAACTCCGCCATCTTCACTATGAGGTGCGCATGGGGTTTCTGGGGACTGTGCCACTGAACGCCAACTTCAGGGAGAGATGGGGAACTGTGTTGACGGCGGGGCGCTGGTTGTCGTCACCCACTTGCCAGTCTACGATGCGGAGACTGATCTACGACTGGGAATGCATGGGCTATTTTGGCGCGCGGCCACTCGGGGGGTTGGCCGGATTTAATACAGAAGTTACAGAGAAGGCGCATCAATGGAATGAGTTTGCGCACACGCTGGAATTTTTGTTTGTTGAGGATACGTGCACCGCCGTTTGCCGCGAGCTTTCTCTGCGTCGCGCCTGGAAACGATTGATTTCATGTCAAGACACGAGACTGCTCATGGGCAATCGCTCGAACCTCGATCTGACTTGAAGTGCGGATCCTTCACTTTTCACCATCGGGTTGCTATACTTGCTGAACGGGTAGCATCGACATCACACCCAAATCTCCACACCGAACCTGAAGGCTTCCTGTCTTGCATCACGGGGATCAGAGACTTCATGGGTGTTTGAAAGAGCCCGAGGATTTGTTTGGGACCTTGTATGTAGCGGCACGCGAATGGGACAGGGAGAGCTCCCGTGCTGCATTTCTGGCTGTGGAGATCGGTACAGGGGCCGCTGTGCTGTTGCGGATGTTCTCGTTCCTGCGCTGCGAAAGCTGGTGGCCTTGTGAGGCTTGTCGTCGGCACGTCTCGTCATCAACATGCCTCGCGCCATCGTCAAGTGGTTGTTGGCTGTGTCTGACCTTGAGGACGTTGGCGAATATTTATGTAGTGTTCCTCGTCATGTTGACTTTCCTCGATACGCGCTGTACCTTCGAGGCTCAATGGGTTATTTCACCTTTCTCACTTGGTTGAATCGGACTATGATGTCGAGCTCAGCCTTTTATATAGAAGCCCATTTCTCGGCTTTTGTGCGCAACGGAAGATGTATGCGGCTTGGATCAAACATATGAATATACAGCAACTCTTGGATATTTCACTTGAGCGCTGGCAGAGGCCATGATACATGTCCTCATCACTTGGTGAGGCATCGCTGTGCTTCGAAGCTTGAGGGCGTTCGGTGAGCACATCGATCACGCTGTCTCCTATAATATATTGTGAACTAAGATTCGCTCATGATTTGTTTTGGTTCTATTTATGCCGTTTCTGTCGGCGAGTAGAACGCTCTCGCGCAAACTTGTGATGCCGAGATATCTTTGACTCCAGTTGAAATTTACACCTTGGCTAGCTAACCATTGAGTCACAGCGCTGGCGGCTATATTAAAGGCCAAGAGATATGTGGAGCTCACGACTGACGCAGTAGCTTGTGGGATTCCATTTCTGAAAATATTATTACTTCTTGCTTTTAATTCTGTATTCTAAGCGTGGTGTTGGAATCTTATTATTTTCCATGTTTATCTTGATCTATTGGGGCGAAATGAATAGAAGAGGTTTATCTGCGTTTGAGTTTATATGTGCCTTTGAATCGGAACATTGGGAAGGGGGACATTGTTGAATCGAGATATTATGGCATTTACTAGATTCAGAGTCACTTCGTTCAGTCACTTCGTTCAGAGTTACTTCAAAAAGCTACGCTGATCTTTAGCCAAGAAAAACGTTACTAACCGTATTCCTGTCCCAGGTAGAAAATTGAAATGACTTCCATTGACTCATTCCCGTTGACTCATTTATGTCGAGTCATACTCTATTAATGCGGGACGCTTATCGCGGATAAGCATCGGGTCTCCGCCAAAGCTCAAGCATTTAACAACGTCACCACCGCTTCAACATCGATACTCACCACGGGTCCATTGTACTGATGCCCAAAAAGCGCCATACAAATCAGTATACTAAGCCGCCTAGTACTTCTCATGCATCTCTATCTACGTCCGGCGGCGGTGCGAGCAGTTCTCGTAAGTTCCTCGTACGGGTCCAGGCAACTATCTACATCTCCAAGTTGCCTACGCACAGATAGACACACATACACAGACTACAGCCAGAAAAGGAGCTGACAAGCACCCAACAGGCAAGGAGGCACCATCATCGGTGAACGACTTACTGGCCGTGTTGCGACGCACACAAATAGCCTCTGAGCCGCGAGATGTAGCTTCGACCAACGCCGCGCCCTCATTGCCACCGACGATCCGCAACCTCCTCAACATCCCCGAAACCCCAGCTCCGCAGCCGCGAAGGCGACAGCGTGTCGACGCCTTCGGGAGACCCTTACCCGCTGGCCCGGCGCCGCCGAGGAGCTGGCTCGAGGAATCTATATATGCTCCTCAGGTGGACAAGAGTCAGGATGGCAGCGAGCGCGGTGGCAGCAATGGGAGGCTGTTCCCCGAGACGGTCGGCCATCTGCCCGGCCTATCGAAGATTCCGAAACTGGTGGATGCGTGTCTGAGGCAATTGGCGACTAATTGGGACTTTCATAGGGTCTATGATCAGCATTACCTGTGTTCGTTGCCCACGCTGCTGAGGTCTGCTTTGCTATCATACATTGCTGTCTACGGCCCGGAAGAAGGGGTTGGTCATGAAGGACTAAATATGATTTTGATTCCGTCTGAGGAGCAGGAGTTGGAAACTGAGTGGATTGGAAACAACGATCTTTATAGATTGGATTTATCTGGCTCGATTGGTCGCTCGGTGACATTCAAACAGTTGCATGGCATTCTTATACCACCCGCAGGCTCAGAAGAATCCTTAGTAGAGGATTCTTGGGAAGCAGCAGTTCCGGCAATTGGGCAATCACCGACGTTCATGATACCAGTACTCACTCACCTATCGCTGTCCCACCCACCTCCATCCATATCTTGGACAAAATTACTCTCGCTGGCTAAGCATATACCAACTCTTACGCACCTGTCTCTAGCACACTGGCCAACTCCCTGTCTCACACCAAACTCGACGACCGCCACAGTGAAATCGAACTTTGCTCCTGCAGTTTCATACGGAGGTACAAGTTTTTACTCCCACTCATTAGATAATGACTGGTCTGAAGCTGCCTCCGTACTACGTCGGCTCTCCCAGGCTCTTTATAGTCTGACCTACCTCGATCTTGACGGCTGTACCTCATGGGCGCCCGCACTACGTTTCACTAGATCTGACGTATTGGGTATTGACTGGGTGAAGCAATGGGGCAAAGTGCGCGAGATTCAGTTGCGCAGCAAGTACGAGTTCGACGAGGAGAGGATCTGCAGTCGCGACCAGCTGGCGTGGAAACGAGCCATTCTCGAGGCTCTGGAAACGGAGAAGTGGATTCGGAGGAGGCGAGGATGGATCGTCGTGAAGAGCGACGACTGGGAGAGATGGGATTCCCACCCGCATCTGCCCGCCATGCCCGAGAAGACCTTTTGGGATCAGAGGAGAGACAATGCGCGCACGGGGTCAGGCTGGCCTGAGGGCGACCAGGAGCCAGGAGCTACTGGTCCGAGTATTACGGCTTGGGATTAGATTTGAGACTACGAATAACATACGAACGCCCTTTACGTATTTTCCGATGATGAAATCTGCAAGTGACTCCGTGAGACCCCATAATCCATCCCACGCTCTTGAGATATCCCAGGCAGTCATTTCGTAGAGACGGGCAAGATCAATCGACCACCGTCTCACGTCATCCGCTACAAAAACCCTGCTGCGCAGGTGTGGCACGAGATGGATATCCCCTTCAATGCCCACAGGTAGAAATGACTGCTGCTCGTATATTCCTTCCCCCTCCCCCCCGCTCAGCCCTATCCGTGGACGCCCTGACACCAAGACTTCCCCTCTCACTCGCTTATCTCGGATACAAGTGAGGTCCGCTCTGCGGACGAGCAAGGCTGCCTGGATTTCAACTTGGCGTTTTTCTGCTTTTTCTCTTCGGGCGTGTCGTGCTGGTGGGTGGATGGGTGTCAGGAGCTGTCAGTTCCGTCAGTTGAAAGTTCCGTCAGTTCCGTCAATTCCGTCAAGTCCTGTCCGATTGCGAGGCATATAGCGTTTGTCGCGGTAGATATGGTGCTCTTGAAACGCGAATGCTGTAACGCACATCGAGTCGACTTCACCGCGTGCGTAGACTCGGCATCAGTATCAGTGGCAGCGAGCATGGCCTCGACGGCCACGACACTGGCACATGGAAGAGAGAAGCTCTGCCGGTCATTCTGGGGGGGGGGGGCATGGTGAGAGCGCAGCAGGGAGGGGCCGGGTATATGGATCAGCGGGCCGAGGGGCAGACAGGTCCGAATTCGATGTTCTCGAAACCCTGGCCTGACTGGCTCTTCGTGCCTATCACTCCCAGGTCCAGCGTGGCGTGGCTGCGATTCCCACGTCCTTGGGCAGCTTGCCATCGCGTCCGTGTCGTATGGACTCCGCAGTTCACAAAGCCCTTCTTCTTCTTCTTCTTCTTCTTCTTCCTCCCCCCCCCCCCCCCGCCTTGGACTTGAAGAAGAGCCCTCGAGGGCAGAGTCGTCCGATAATGCTTCCTGCGACGCATATCCACGGCATTATCAGAGTACAGCCAACGCCTTGCCCACCTTGTCCACCCTTCGTGGCGGGGTTGCCCACCTTGCCTGCCTCACCCACGCTACCCGGGTCTCACTCATCACTGTGGCCCTGGCCGTCTGTTCTGTTCTGTAATGTCATGTCCGTCTGTTGGGCCTACGGCTTACAATTTCGCTCAGCCGCAACCCACACCAACAGCAGCTGTCTAGCTAACGACTAAGCAGCCCAGCTCTGGAGCTGCCCGTGCATGTCGGACCCTTTCCCCGCTCTCCAGCCTGATTCTCAAGAGCGAAGGCCGAGGCGAGGGTTTCGTTGTCGTCGTGACAAATCAAGACGAACCAATTCGCCGCTGCCAGTGGGAGGAGGTGGAATTGGGCGAAGCTACCGTGGACCCAAATCCATCTGCGAGTACCGATGGATGGAATTTCGAGGCTTGAATGTGCGACGTCAAATGTTCAACAGCTAGGTACCTAAGCTACAGCCACGATACACCTACGATGGCTAGGGAAGGTCTAGGTCAGTTCGGGGCTGGTCAGGTCAGGTCAGGTCAGGTCAGGACAGGGCAGGGCAGGGCAGGGCAGGGCAGTGTGAGGTAGGTAGATAGGTACAGTAGGTACTGGACTGTGCTATATCACCTTACGACTTACTCTACTGCGTACTTCTATAGAGCATCACCCAGCATCAGCAGAAGGGAACAATAGGGCCGAAGAGAGTGAAGTGCTCCTCGGCCAGGAACCCTACCCATGTCCAGCGTGCAGAATCGCAGCACATCACAGCGCGCCACTCATCCTTTTCCTGCTATCTTGCTTTCGTCTACAACACTCGCAGCGTCAAGTCAAGCCCAGCCCAGCCCAGCCGCAGACGCTCCCGCATGGCATCGCATCGTATCCGCTTCAAGAGCAGGCCGTCAGCGACATGCTTACCCTGCAGCGTCTACAGGACTACCCACCTACTATACTACCCCCGTCACCACACCCCTACAACCTCTCCCATGTCCCCATTCACTGAAGCGATATCCTTCTCTCTGCCCTTGCAAAAGACACTTGTATTGGCACTGACACTGGCATTCGCATTCGCAAAAAGCAAATACTGTACATACATACTGCTGGATGCAGGCCCGTAAGCGGCCGACCTTCCCCCCAATCGCTATTGAGTGTTGTCGTATTCTTGCTCTCGTAGTAGAAGCCCTGCCCCGGCGTCCCGATGCCATGGTCAGCCGCTGCTCGTCTGCATGGTCGCGTCGGAGACCTGGCTGGGATGGGCACTGAGTGTTGGTAGGCCTTGCTCTGCGGGGTCGGGGGAGGAGGTGGGCTGTGGGTAGGTTGATGGGTTAGTTGGATGAATGAATAGATGAAGATGTAGCGATGCTTCCTGTGAGATGGAGAAGAGGAGGGAAGAAGAGGAGGAGAGGAGAACGGAAGTAAAGACAAGTAAAGACAAGTAAAGACAAGTAAAGGGGTCATGAGAAGGGCTTCGAGTTGAGCTGATAGTGATGGATAGCATGGGTGTTGAGAGAGAGGAGATTTACCTTGCGATCTGGCACTCCAACTCGCAACGACAAATTCCATTCTGCAACAAGACCTCCTCTCATCCCATGACAGAAAGACACATAATCACTCACTCGGTCAATAAGAATTTCTCATTATGACTATCGCCTCATGATCTCCATCTAACTCATCTAAGGGTGATGGACCATAGAATCTATAGCGTTGTGTATCGCAGGTGAATGAATGGCAAGTGACTGACTTGACTCATCCACCAGCATCGACGTCAACCTTGACCTAGATTTCTTCAGCACTCGAGTGTGTTGTCATCATCATCATCATCGCCTATAGCCCATCACCCATAGCCCAAATCCACCTCACCAATTGGCTGTGTTCCGTAATGTCCCTTGGGATAGCGTTGTGTAGCCATACATACATACATACAGTACAGTACAGTACAGTAAAGTATCTCAGCTTTCCACGCTTGAGCTCAACAACTCAAATCTTTCTTCTCCGATCTGCTTGGCTTCCGCGTGGCTTGAGAGCAGTGAGTGGAGCTGATTAGATCTATTTCTAGAATGTTCGTGACGGATACTTGCTGTAGCTGGAGTGGATGGGAATCAGTTGTAAGGATGAGGCTGTTGTGCATGGTAAATTGAAGTGAAGTGAAGTGAAGTGAAGTGAAGTGAATAAAGTGAGGTGAGGTGACGTGAGATAGGCTAGTCATAAATTGTAATGTAGGCAGGTAATAGGTACCTATCTACCCACTGTGAGTAGTAGAGAGACCGACAAAAGTGACGACTTAGGGCTGGTGGTTAGGTACCTGTGCACTACCACACGCCAACTATCAGTGCTTAGTCGTTAGTCGTTAGTCGTTAGGGCCGGCACACAACGTGCCACAAGACACCACAGTAGGGCCAGAGAGGTACCTGGCCGGGGCTGGTTACACGCTGAAATGGGCATAATTGAGCATATCGGAGTGCTGGGCCTACCTATACAGTAGACGCTGGAGGGACAGACCATACAACCGATGTTTCTGTGCACGTTCTATTCATATCCAAGTCGCATCTTACCAAACAAGCTAACCTAACAAATAGCCGTCAGTCGTGCCATGTCTCTCGGCCACTGAGTACATCACCGCCTTACGATTTACGCTGAGTACCAATCTAGCTTGCTTGCTTGCTTGCTTGCTTGCTTGATTGCCGGTGAGACCGAGCACATACCTACCTAGGTACCTTACTCACCCATCACGAAAGCCGTTCGCTGTGCTGTGCTGTGCTGTGCTGTGCTGTGTGCTGTCATCGCAAGAGGATTTTTGAACGAGAGGAGCAGCTTCCGTCGATTCGAAGCTGGCAGATCTATGGAGTACCCACAATCTCAAGCTCGAATATCAAACATCGAACATCGAAACCCGAAAGCCCAGTGGACGGCTCCCTCTTGATCTCGATCTGGAGTCGAGGTCACTGATGATGCAGCACGGGCGACAAGTTCGAGACCACGGCCTTGGGAACTGACACCACCGCGCCTATTGACTTGCCTTCTTCTTCTTCTTCTTCTTCTCCCCCTCCCCCTTCCCCTTCCCATCATCATTGTTCCTGTCATTACCATCGCCATTGCAAATCTCACCCTCACCCTTTGCTTTTTGTGCCCAGAATCCC
Organism: Xenosphaeropsis pyriputrescens; assembly: GCA_022609375.1. Classification (NCBI taxonomy): domain Eukaryota; kingdom Fungi; phylum Ascomycota; class Leotiomycetes; order Phacidiales; family Phacidiaceae; genus Xenosphaeropsis; species Xenosphaeropsis pyriputrescens. The sequence goes on from JAGKQE010000067.1 coordinate 154,764, forward strand.
TCCCCCGCCGAAGCGAAAGCGAAAGATGCCAGTGCCTGTACCTGTACCTGTGCCTGTGCCTGTGCCTGTGCCTGTGCCTGTGCCTGTGCCTGTGCCTGTACAGCAGGAGATTTCCCTGCATGCAATGAACGGCCGACGAATCTCACGGCACAGAGAGCTAACAACGGCTTCCACCTCGAACCAGCCCGTGCCATGTCAGGCCAGGCCAGGCCGTAGCCGTAGCGGCGACGGAGGCTTTTCCGTGTACGTAGGCGTCAGGGAGAAAGGTAGGTTTGCGGAGACATGTCAAGGAGCCCTGCTGCCATGGAGTAGATGCGACTGGTGAGGTGTAGATAGGGAATGTAAGTACCTAGGTGGGGTAGGAAGGTAGGATGTCGTACCTTGAACCTTACGACGTCAGAATGGATGACCGAGGTAAGGTTCGCCGGGGAGGAGAGAGGATCGGTATGGCGGCTTGAATCATTGCTCGCTCGGCGTCTACCACAACTACAAGTACAACTACAAGTACAAGTCCAAGTCCATACATATTTGTACAGTATAGGCACGTCTGGTCTCGTCTGGGTATGTAGGTACGTACCTAGGTAAGTGGATAGCTTGGCACACTACGGCGATGATCTAGGCTCGGGTTCTACTTGGCATCAAGGTATCAACATGCCCCCCTCCACTCCCCTACTTAGCAAACCCAGTATCCCCACACCCGCACCGCACCGCACCGCACTGGCCCTACGCGCCAACAGCGTCAAGGGAAAAAGCCAAATCCTGACGGCGGAATGGCGCATCTGTGACCTGGCGATCTCCTCCTCGAACTCTAAGTGCGGGAGATAAACTCAAAAGGTCCAGTGTGGTCAAGGATATCGAGGAGGATTGGACGTGGGGGGGGGGGGGGATATAAAGTCAATCTGACAAACATAGCTGGGAAATCAAGATTGAAAGTGTAATGAGTTCTATGGATGTATGTATGGATGTATGGATGTGCTAGATGAAGCATGGGAGGCTTGAATATGCAGAGCGGGGCAGATCTCCTCAGAGAGTATGTACAAGTATTACTCTACAAGTAGATGACCCGCACGGCATCTTTGCTATGGAGTATTGACATGTATCTTGAAATTGACATTGAGTATGAAGAACGAGGGACTTCGATGACTCCCTAGGTATCTATCTACCTTGCATATTTCGCCTCTGACCCTTTACATTTCGCTCTTCGCTGTCGATATCCCCTTTCCCTGGTCCCTTTATGCGCTTCCATGGTTCGCTCCGTGGACATCGGTCTACGGTCTACGGAATTCGCAATCAATCTGCCGTCTCTTCCTCATTCCCATGCCCTTGGATGCAGGACTTTACCAACATACCGGTGGATAGGGACCAGGAAGGGGGGGGGGGGGGGGGGGGGGGGAAAAAAAAAAGGGAAAGGAATTGCCGCGAGTTGGGGAGCCCCAAAAGGGTGAGTTTTTTTTGTTTGAGATGAAAAAAGCAAAAAATGAAAA
>JAGKQE010000068.1:0-154338 GCA_022609375.1 Xenosphaeropsis pyriputrescens
ACATTAATATATAGCAATAGGTAATAAGTTTATTTAACTTAGTAGATATTATTAATAATATTATATTAACAATAGTAAGTAATTCCTATTATACTCGACATATATCTACAATAACAAACTTCAATTCCCCTTAGAATCTAATATATATATTCAATATTCAATATTCAAATAATTTCAATATATTTAAATCTCATCACTTCTCAAAGACGATGTTCACTTTCGATGTCGCGCTAAAGCATACCCAGTTAGCGCCACAACTCTATTTTTGAGTGCCTCTTCAAGCCCTTCCCTTGTCTCGGGGGAAGAACCTGAACCTGGACCTGTGCCCTGTGCCTGTGCCTGTGCCGTGCCTTACGAAGTTCTGGAAAGGCTGAGCTCAAAGCTCAAGCCTCAAATCCCGTCACTCCGTCATACCTGACTGACTCTTTTTACTCCGCGAAAAGTGTTCAACGTCACACAACTCACATCAACATCATGTCATTACGCGGCGAGCGTTTCCAAGTCGATTTCGACTCCGATGATGAAGGAGCAAACCAACGAGCGTCTGATCTGTCGAGCATTCTTCCCTCGAGCTTCGTGGGCGACATTCAGGAACGCACCGTATCGGCACCCAAGCCACCCACGCCTCCAAAGATGAAGACCTCGGTCACGGGTTTCCCAGAACACAAGAAGCGTACGCGCATATCTGCTTTCAAGCAGCAGAGACCCGGGAATGTTGCTGCGGCCTCATCGCCCAGCCTTGCTCCATCAAGCCAAGCACTATCGCAGACTAACCCGACTTCACTGACCAAGGAATCTCTTAGCTTCGAAGACACCGACCGTCAGAGGATCGATGAAGATAACAAGAAAAGACTCGAGGCTATGTCGGAGGAAGAGATCGATCAAGAGAGGCAGGAGTTGTTCGCTGGACTTCCACCCTCGCTGATCGAGAAGCTTTTGAAGAAGGCGAATCTTGATGAGGGAAGAGCCGATACGGGAACTGAACTACCATCTGAAAAGGCCGAGAGGGAAAAGCATGAACGAAAAGAGGCGGCAAGCAAGGCATCGGAAGAGCAAATACAGGATCCAGACGCTGTAACTGTACCTCGACCATCAGGCAAGCCCGTGACGGCGCAAAAGACAGTCACCTTCGAAGACGACAGGGAGCCATCAAAGCCCATCGCATTAGCACCAGCATCCTCCCCGGCCGCAACCCCACAGATCCTCGACACACAAGCGCCCTCTATCCATTTCCCATCGGCGCCAGGCGTCCCAGACCTCGATCCATCAGACCCCTCATTCCTCGAATCCCTGCACACGAAATACTTCCCAAACCTACCAACCGACCCCTCCAAGCTGGCCTGGATGGCGCCCATCCCAACGCAGGGCTCAGCAGCCGACCAGGAATCGCCGTACTACCCGGCGCAGGACGCGCTCCCGGCGTCGGCCATCCGCTTCGACTTCCGCGGCGGCGTGGTGCCGCCGCGCATCGCGCGGGCCATGCCCAGCAACAAGGGCCTGCACCACCACGGCGAGGCGCCCGAGGCGGCCGGTTACACGATCCCCGAGCTGGCGCGGCTGGCGCGCTCGGCCTTCCCGGCGCAGAGGTGCGTGGCGTTCCAGACGCTCGGCCGGCTGCTCTACCGCCTCGGCAGGGGCGAGATGGGCGGTCGCGGCGACGAGTTGCCCATGGGGCTGTGGAGGTGCGTGGAGGAGGGGAAGGTCGTTGAGACGTTGGGCGATGCGGCGGGGGCTAAGGGCGGGCATCAGGGGAGTAGGGTCTATGCTATTGAGGCCGTGTGGCTTTGGCAGAAGGGTGGGGGACAGATTTGGAAGGCTGGGTGATTAGGTTTGGTGGGAAGGGTTTTGATGGGTGAATGAATTCATGAATCTTTCTTTTGTGGTGATGGGTGCTGGGTGCTGTTTGACGTGTTTGATGCAGAATGGCTTATTGGATCTTGGATCCTGCTCTTGGGCATCTGAGATGGATTGTTGTGATATATTCATCCATTCAACCTTTCCTTCCCTTCACTTCCCTTCCCTTCCTATCCCTCTTCTCATTCACAATCCCATAACGCCCCCGTCATATGAGTACACATGTTATACAGTCCATCCATTTTACATCATCCCTCTCCCTCTCCCTCTACCCCTCATCCCATCTCATCCCGTCCCAACTCATCTCTCCCCCACCCCCCAATCCCATCAACAGCCTCACTTGAAGCGCAGAAACCCCTTCCAGCTCTTCACCGTCCTCGCCCACCAGCTGCGATCCGGCGCCTCGTCCAGCTCGCGCACCAGGTCCGTGTAGTATGTCGGGTTGCTGCTTGGCTTCATGAAGGCCTCGGAGACGGGGTACTGTTGCGGTGGTTAGCTGCTTGCTGGTGCCTGGTACTGCGCCGTGGGTTTCTGCAATGGGGGCTTGTCCCTGGCCGGGGATTTGGGGTCTGGAGGGAAAGGAAAGAGAGGACAGAGGAGGGATAGAGAGAGGGTTGAGGAGGAAAGGAAAGGAAAGGAAAGGAAAGGAAAGAAAAGGAAGGGAAGGGAAAGGGAGGGAAAGAGAATACAAAAACATCAAGCAAGAAAAACGGAAATCCTCAAGCCTCCACCTCCCTCTCCCTCTCCCTCCCCGACCAAGGAAAAGCAAGAAACGCCCGGGGAACAACGAGCCCCTGAGAGCATGTGCGAAAGCCGAATCCGCACGCCAATCATACCTTCTTGCTGAAGCGGTCGTCCAGCAGCGCGTACAGCACGTTCGCCTGCTGCACCTCGGCCGCCTCGCTGCCCGCCTTCGCGGCGTACTGGTCGTCGCCTGTTGGCGCGGCCACGAAGCGTCGGTCGAGGCGGCGCTGCATCGCGGCTTGGAAGTCGACCTCCGGGCGCAAGGGGTCCTTTGGCCAGCGCGCCAGGGCGCGGGTGTAGTGTTTGTAGGCTGTCTTTTCGGGGGTTAGTATTTGGATTGGATTGGGATTGGATTGAGATTGGGATTGGAGATTGAGATTGGGATTGGAGATTGAGATTGGGTATTTGGGTATATGGATTTATGGATATATTGGGGTTGGATGGGATGAGGGCGAGAGGGACGTACGGATTTTGACATGTTGGATGAATTGATTGATTGTTTAATTGATTGACTGACTGACTGACTGACTGGTTCAAGAGAGGCAGGATGTGATGTGATGTGATGTTGTTTTTGTTTTTGTTTTTGTTTGTGCCGTTGCTGTGTTGTCACATCACTGGAATTGGGAGTGGAATGTGGGATGTATATTGTGTATTGTGTATTGTGTATTGTAGATTCTGTAGATATCTTCCTCTAGCTTCAGCTGTGAATATACTGACGTCCTCGATAGTCGATGTTCGATTTCTATGGCGACCGAGGCGAAAACTCTGGGTGCCGACGAATGGGGCCTAGCACCGTACTGATTGAGCATGTGGCTGAGCATAGGCTATCTCTGATCTCTGAGACAAGCGCCGACTCTCCGAATTGCTCAGCATTGGTGCATCGTACACGAGTCACTACTCACCCACTCACCACCACTACTCCAACGACGTCCTCTCATCACAACCCTCACACTACCCTACTTCGCTCTACCCTCCGACTTACTCGTGCCTCTCCTTACCTCAAATCCCTTCATCTGATTCGGAAACAAAACAATCATCCATCCTCATCTCCTTCTCGACATCCTCATTCCCTCGACATCGTGCGCACCATGAGTTCTCAGCGCTACGAGCGGGTAAGATACCATCCTGCCGCCTTGCCACTTCTCCTGCATCCACGACAAGGAAAAATTAAATCTCAACAACAAGGAAACTGACAATCCACATAGGTAGCAGCACAAGCCGACGAAGATCACCACGAGAATACTCTTTACGATCCCCCGACCTCGCCGCCACCCTCTTTCCGGTCGCGAGCCTCCTCACCCACCTCTCGCCATGGCCCCACGATCGATGCAGACAGTGCACTAGCCGACGCCTTTGATGCCGATGGTTCGGACAGCGAGGAAGAGAATGATGGTGATGATAGGCAGCGATTAATGCGGGGGACACTATCTACGTCCACCGAACATGTCACCGAGTCGGGGCCGGGCAGACCTCAGGTCATCGAGCGGAGAGTAACACACATCCCTGTCTTTGCGCCAACGGTCGCAGGCCAAGTGTACGGCGGAGGAAGCGGCTCTGATGGAGTATTTGCGAACTTGAGTGCAAAGCCTGAGAGCGGAGAGAAGGTTGAGGAACATCCTCCTGTATGTTTCACTTTTCCCCTCAAAACCCCTGCGGCTATATCCGTGCAAGACCAATACTGATATGATATGTTTAGACGTACGAACAAGCAGCAGCCGATGCAGCCCCACCCTATTGGGAAACCACAATCCTTGCTCCTGGCCTCGGCGGACCAGACGAGGTCTACGTCGAGGGTCTCCCCGTCGGCTCTATCTTCTCCTTCATCTGGAACGCCATGATCTCCATGTCCTTCCAGCTCGTCGGCTTCCTGCTGACCTACCTATTGCATACAACTCACGCAGCCAAGAACGGATCCCGAGCCGGCCTCGGCATCACGCTCGTGCAGTACGGCTTCTATATGAAGGGGAGTGATGGCGACTCACCGCCAACCACCACAAGTGGCGACCCCGTGTACGGCACACCGGCCGACGCAAATACTCACGACTTCGACCCTGCCACCGTCAGCTCGGATAATGGCGGGATGGGCGGCATTGCATCCTCGGAATGGCTCGCTTATATCCTTATGATCGTCGGTTGGTTCATCCTCATCCGCTCCGTCAGTGACTTCCTCAAGGCTCGCAGACACGAGCAGCTCGTGCTGCAGAGCCCAGAGCGTGGCCTTAATGTCCCTGTCATCGCCACCGGAGAGGATGCCGAGAGTGTTGTGTAGGATCAATCAAGCCCGAGTTTTTTTTCTTCTGTTTAAACAGGAAAGGGGGTAATGGGATGGAGTTGTGGATTTGGGTTGCTTCGGATACAATGTCACACAGCACTTTCTTTCTTTCTCGTTTTTGTTTCATCTCGTCTCTTTTCGTTTCTTTTTTGGTTTTTTCTCTTTAGCGTTTGATATTTTGCTTTTCCTTGCTGTATTCCTTGCTTCTTGTGCGGCTTTGGGTCGTGCTGATAAGGGAATACGATGCTGCGCTTGGAGAGTGGTGGTGGTGGTAGAATGGTGTGGCTGTTCTGTGTGGGCATATATGAATGTGAATATGCAGTTGTGATTGTGTGTGTGTGTAAGAGTGGATACCACTATGGTTGTGCTTATGCGGTTGTATGCACTCGTCTTGTGTAATCTTCACATCGAAAGACGAAGGGTCGAGGAGAGGAGGGCGTGTATGCCTTTGCTCGAATGGGGATTCTTCAAATCCCACCGATTGGACCATTTGGTCGTACATAGATATCTGCTCACCTTCTCCTTTTCCTTTTCCCTGTCTTTGTCCTTGGCCTTGGCCTTGACGTCGCGGCGTTGCCGCTCGTATCTTCGAGCTTGAATCGATACAGAATTCTCTTTGTCGCTCGCGTGGCGATATTCTATCTACCTCATCTCTGCTTCTACTCATGTCTGTGCGTGTGCTTGTGCGTGATACTGGATGTTAGATAGGTGATCTGATATCAAGTCTGTGATATCACACTACTCTACTTTGGAGATGGATAGCCCGTGAGCAGATACAGCAAGGAGAATGCACTGCTCGGAATGACCATCTGGAGCAGGTAGGTAGGTAGGTAGCTTCCTACCTCTAGACAATGGGCGGTAATCAAGCCTGGAACGGACTTGCACGTCGTGGGACTCGCTGTCCTAGATACAGAGAACCAAAGTGCCTAGGCATAACATGCACGACGACGAACATCATCTATCGCCTAAACTCTCAAGTATTCGTGGTTGCTCGTTGTTGTTCATGCCCACTTGCGTCATTGCGTCGCACTGCGCCTAGCTTAGCTGTCCAGATAGTTCGGCTGTCACTTGGTTGTCTGGCAGGCATTTTGGAGCGCAATGGTGTGATGGGGCGATGGTGCACATATCCTGGAATGGCATGTTGATATGCGGAGAATTGTGCGGTGGATGAGGGAGAGTGTGGAATTATGGAAAGGGGGGGGCGGGTGCGGCATCATGGGTTTGGGGCTGGTTCTTGTTTGGAGAGGGGGATTGAGGGGAGATGGGAGGCTTCGCGAGGTTGTGGTAAAGTTATATTCGGGTTTTGTGCAGCGGTGGGAGGGATGGAGGGATGGAGGGATACGGGCCTTTGATATGAGAATTTTCGTGCTTGTGATATCTTTTGATATCTCTTGATGTTTAAGGTCACTGGATAAGGGAGAGGTTGCTATGTTTTACTGGTTGGAGGCAACACTCGTGGGGCGTGTTCAGTACTTGGTGGTTTATAAGGAATTGAAGTCTGAGAGACGGGATTGATTGAGTCATGCTTTGAGATGTGAGAATCTCTAGATTAGTTCACAGTAAATCATGGTCATCTTTACACTATGAGCTGTTGAGTAATTATTCTAGCAGTTTTCCTGGCAAAATGCCTTGTGTACTTGGCTCGGAGTTCAGCGGAGAAACCAAACCTCCTTGCACGTTGTGTTCTCAGCTATACTTACCTCATGGACTTGTGTCGAAGCTCAGAAACGAATTCATCTCCTCATGTCTTGTTCTGACAATTTCGATTCCTTTTAAATACAAGCCTGCAATCTCAAAGTGTACAAATGAGAAGTTTATGATGATGTTGGCACGTCAATACCGTACTTCTCCTTGATGCGCTGCGCTCTTCTCTCCGCATATCCCGGTGCATAAATACCTCTTCCCTCTCCAATATCCTCAACGACTTGCTCGATTGGTCTTCTTCTGTTCTTTCGTAGATATTCTTTCCTCTCGAACTCGTCCACCTCCTTGTTGATTCCGCGACCTTTAAGCTTACCTCCAGTATAGTCATATGTGCCCAAAACAACAGAGGCCAAGATTCCGTATCCCAACATTGCAGCTGGAGTTCCAACTGTTGCGTTGTCAGCGTGAATTTCCCCGACAGTCAAATTCCATCCTACATTTGATGCCCAGAATTCCACCTGCTAAGAATCCTCCGATGGCTGTGTTGTATGCATCGTCCTTCTCTCTCAAGTTGGCGGATGCAAACTTTGCGAATTCGTAAGTTCCACCCATGGCAGCTAGAACCAGTCAGTAAATGCTGATTCCGCCTGATGTCGAAGCTCCGGAAGTGCTGGGCCAATGACGAAGCTCTGATTACGCACCAAAGATAGCGATTGTTGATCCGGATCTCGTAAATACTCCCATAGCTACAAAGCAATTAGCAACACTCTAGAAATCCTTCTTTCACGTATGACCAACCAGTCACATTTCTCTGCTTGGTAAGGGTGTTCTGAATGGCGGAGACCATGGCACCGGCGGAACCAGTGACCATGGTACCCTGAATTGCAGCCTTTACGGCATCCTTTGGATGAAAGTGCTCCTCGCCTCCTGCCATGTTGAACAAGTTGAATTGGGGTTGTCGAGTTGGTTTCAATGGATCGACGTCGATATTGAATTGAGCCTTGAGATACCTACCTAGTCGTCGCTGCTCTAGCGCGGCTCCACGCTAGGAATTTAGCGAGGCTGCAGCCGTGCCTCGCCATGGGCATTGGAATACCCGCCCGATGACGCTGCTAGCTGGTGACTGAGCAAGACACACAACAAAATATATACCTACCTATATTCACGCATTCACGCATTCACATACGCATACATGCATACACGCATACACTCATACACTCATACGCTCATACATATATACATACATACATAAATATCTAACTGTGACAGCGACGCTCCCTTCTACAACTCAATTCTTGCTTTGGAGGACTTTGCGCACACAACATTGCTACTTTCACGGGCTCCGGCGACAATAACTCTGCTTCCCACCTTTCTCGTCCAGGCTGTATGAAGTGAGCTGCCTACAGCTCCTGGCGAGCCTGATGGCTGAGCCTATACCCAGCGGTCCAGGAAAGACTGCCCCACGATTGCTTCACGATTTGCTTGACTACGACCCTCGAAGACCGCGAAAACCCAAAGACATCCAAAACCTTCTGGCAGAAAATGCGCCAATCTATAGAAATGCAAAGGCGCAGCCTAGGACATACCCGAACGATTGCCGACATGAGTTCATGATTGAAGCAGATAGATCCGTCATTCCAAGGCTTAACGAAGTGCCAGACCGTTCAACCAAATACACCATCGTGACACATTGCCCAAAATGTCTGTACCACTTTGACATCATCGTGGACTTCAGTGGCATGCCCGCTGGTGGAGCTTCTTGTGGCTTGGAAACAGAAAATGACTTGCATCACCTCCGCCATGTCAATTTCAAGACATCAACTGTCCCAGACCCTAAAAATACCGATAAATTCAATACTTTTCGAGAAATCCACAAGTTCAAATGCTCTACAGTGGTGTGTGGTGCAACAGTGGAAATTCAGATCAAGGCGCCACGACTCCAACGTCCCCATCTCATTCTCATAGCCGACCCCGCAAGAGTTCATCAACGTGGTCGCAAAGCCATAGAAGCAGAGCCAGTCAGGTATGACAATTCTGAACCATTGAATCCGAGCCAGGTGTTAACCCTGCTGCGACAATACCTCTCTGATGCAATTTCTCGAAAGCCTACCGAAGTCCGAAGAATCGCAAAGCGCAACAAGAAGTTTTTGATGGCATTTGCGGAGGACTGTGATGCAATGCTTCGTTACTTGGATTTTGCATCCACTGAAGAGGCATCACCTGAGGGTGAGATGATTACATATTGGGTGCTCCCTAATAACGACACTGCAGAGAGACGTGCATTCCTCAAAGATTGCGTTATAGAACTCTCCCAGCTCATTTGCGACCGGCCTGCAAAAGAGCAAGTAGATGGGAGGATCCAGGTGCACTATGCGCCGGTTCCCGCCATAAGGCATATTCAGCGCGCTCTGGGATTCTGGGAGTATGAAAGAAAAGCCAGAGTCAGCAGCGTCGGAGACTGTGAGTTATCTCAGTACTCACCCCATCTCCCTGTAACATATCTGGTAACTGCGATGCTTGTGTGCTTGCCCCGCTTGGTTCTAGTCACGCACACCCCGTGATGCACAAGTCCAGACACTTACCTCAGCATTGCCTGTCATCATGTTTGAATCAACACAGAACCCACTCAACTAACCCTTGCGCAGCTCCAAAAGAACCCTACTATGCAAGCTTAGGAGTTCTTCCCGATTTCAACGATCAGTTGCTTTTGTACTCCTGGATACGACAAAGAGACTGCGATCCTATGAATCGACCCTACTACCTCGATTGTCTCACAGAAATCTACGACGAAAGGCCCAGCGACCAACTACAAGAGGCAATTCTTATGACCCAATCGACCGGAGAGATAGGATATAACGAGTGTCTAACAGCCTTCAACTTCTTCGGACTCAGCATTGACAACCAACCCGAAGAGGACGAGCAGATAATCACAATGTATCGAGACAAGATCTCCAGTACTCCTCGACTGAAAGACGAGGCCAAGAGGTGCTTGAAGACTGTCGGATGGGCTCGCAACAGCAACAAAATCATCCGCGTATCGGAAGAGATGACCATGGCTCCAGAAGATGCCTACAGCTTCTTGAGCCTCGGTGGTGAGACTATGACTGCAAATACACCATCAGAGTCGATCGAGGCCCAAGCAATCGCAAAGGTCAGTTCCTCTCGAACCAACTATTGAATACAGCTAATTCTTATAGGCTCTTGACATTGGCGATGGCGGTAAGGAGGATGTCATGAGGGCTCTTTTAGTGCTTGCTGACGCTCGTGGCAATGACTTCGTTCTCCGCAATGCCGCTTCAACAATGTCCCCAGACCAGACTGGGGTCAATATTGATGAAGCCAAGCGACTACTCCATGTCAAGGATGAAATGACGGATGATACTGTCTGGACGTATTACTGTTCACTTAAGGCAGAAGCCGGTGCTGCAATCGGAACACAGGAGAAGCTTTTTTCTGCACTCGAGACCATTGCGAATCAGCGAAACAGTCAATACTTGATGGTAAAACTCAAGGACCCTGACTCGAATCCACCAGTGCAGAAAGCCAGCGCAGCTCAACCTGTAGGACTGCAGAATATTGGCAATACTTGCTACCTCAACAGTCTTCTGCAGTATTACTATACTGTCCAGGCCATCAGAGAAGTTGTAATGAACTTTGGTGAACATCGTATGCCAATGACAACAGAGAACATCAGCAAAAAGCGTGTAGGAGGTCGAGCTGTTACACAGTCGGAGGTTTTGAAGGCTCAGCAATTCGTTGAAGAACTTCGAAGCTTATATCAGGACCTGAAGACTGTCTCCACGACCTATGTCAAGCCCACGGATGACCTTGCAATTCTGACCCTCTTCAGTGCCACAGCTGAGGCGAATTTCCGCAGACAGTCTGTCAGCAGCCCTATTCTCCAATCTGGTAAGCCCACAGCACTTGAAGATGTGGCAGCCCCAGAAGGCCCACCGCCATCCAAAGCTCCTGCCGAAGACGAGGATACCGAAATGGTAGACCAGCCCCTCGAAAAGGTTCGCGAGGAGGCAGATGATGCAAGTAGCGATGCGACTCTTGTGGACTCTGGAGAGACCGGACCGCAGCTTGTTGAGAACCTTCCACCACCATACCCCATGCCAAAGTCTCGCAGCGCAAGCGATGCAGTCGACGCCGAAGACGAGAAGATGGTCGATGCAGTAATGGTTAATGTTCAAGATCTTCCAACTCCACCGGCCGATGAGCAGCTCTCTGCCCCAGAGAGACCTCCACCTGTGCCACCACGAAACAAGCCCAGTGACATCAAGACCTCGTCAGACAACGAGAAGTCTTCAAGGGAACAAATGTTGAAATTCGGTGCTCAGCAGGACGTCACTGAGGTCATTGGAAATGTGATGTTCCGTCTCCAATGTGCTATCAAACCAACTAGTATTGATCCTGTCTTTGGTGGGCAAATCGACACTATCACTGACACATTCTACGGATCAAATGCGGTTTACTTGAAGAGAGCTTCGGGATATGGTGTTAAGGTTGAGCCTTGGGCGAATATCACCGTCTTCCCGGGCAAGGATGGACCTCGTAACATCTATGAGGCACTCGACGTTCATTTTGATCAACAAACCGTTGAAATCGATAACACAACCACAACCCAGTTTACCTCTATCCGAAAACTACCACCCATCCTGCAGATCCAGATTCAGCGAACTGACTTTGACCGAGTTAGAGGGGCCCACAAGAATCAGAATTGGGTATCATTCGAAGAAGCCATTTACCTCGATCGTTATCTTGAGCCAAAGGAGGATGAGACCGCATTGATGCAGAGCCGTGAGGAAGCATGGGAGTGGAAAGCCCAGCTTTTGAAGATGGAGGCCAGGCAGAAGCTCCTGAAAGATACAGCCGCTAGCATCAATGTTCCTGATGCACTTATAGCTACGAAGTCTTTCCTCGAGGGACTTATGGAGGATGACCCAGATTTCTTCGAGGTCAAGCCTGGAATGTCAAATGCCCTTTCGAATCGTTCTGAAGAGATCAAGTCCGAATTAGAGCTTCTCAACAGAACAATTTCTGATCTCAGGGCTAAACTTGACCAGCAATTCGCCGGTATGACTCAGCATAAGTACACCTTGCAGGCTGTGTTTATTCATCGTGGTGGCCTAGCCTCTGGTCATTACTGGATCGCCATCTATGACTTTACGAAGCGTATCTGGCGCGAATACAATGATGAGCATGTCTCTGAGCTCAAAGACCCCGATCGTCTCTTCAAGGAGCCTCCACAACGTACTGAGAGAGATGCAACCCCTTACTACCTAGTGTATGTTAGGGATGAAGACAAGAACGATCTTGTGGATGCAGTCTGTCGCGATGTTCAGGAATTTGAAGAGGTGCAGGAGGCAATGCCCCCAAAAGCTAGTAGCCAACAACAAGACGAAGCCATTACCATCGAAGACTCGGATGATGATGATGATGATGACAACAATGCCCACGTCGAACATGTTGCTCCTAATATGACCAGAGAAATAAGAAGTGCAGCGGATCGCAAAGCTCCTGAGAAATTCCCAGAGTTTAGCAACGATTCGTCAACTTGGCAGTAGATGGTGTTCATTTGCAATACTTTACTTCAGAATCGATGCAGCGGTTTGCGGACGAAATGCGATCAATGGTTGGCATGATTTCTCAGTGGTTTAATGCGAGCATGTTGCGGAGCGAAATGCGAGGAGATATCTTGATGGACACGCATCCATTTTTATGCGATGACTTTCAAATAGTTTTCTAGAACAATTCCAATGTGGCGAAGAATGAATTGCATACCAAGCGATTATGTAGTGTGTGGCGTGCAGCAAGGCATTCAATCTCTTGATACAGTGAAGTCATATGTTGTTCCCAAAATATCAAGTACGATTTCCTATATGACAGCTAGCTAAGAGAAGGCGGCGGTAATACGAAGTCCCACAAAGCCTCCTCGCAAAAAAAGGGGAAATAAAACGAAGAAGAAAGCAAAGAAAGACAGAGACTCGTTTGTTAACCTCATGTTCAAGAGCAGTCCTGCAATAGCGAAAGAAAATATACACGAAACAAATCATACTCCCTTCGCAAAAGCCTCACCACCAGCCTCCTCATCAACCTTCATACTCTCACTCAACCCACAAACCTCGAACATCTTCTTGGGCGTAAGATCCTCCTTTGTACCGGCAATGCCCTCATTCTTGATTCTCTCCAACGTCTTCTTGATACCCACATATGCAGGTGCCAAACAACAAAAGCTGAAGATCATAAGTCTGAAACCCATTGCCTGGGCTTCACCAGTGGTAATAACGGGACTGACACCGTTCTCAACGGCATTGAGGAGTAGTGGCCATGGTGCGAGCTCGCGCACGGCATGTGCGGCTTGCTCCTTGGTGGTGAAGCCCTCGATGATGCCAACATCGGCACCGAGGTCACGGGCAGACTTCATGCGTCGCAGGCACTCTTCATACCCCATGGACTGAAGCGCATCCGTACGTGCAATCAATACAATGTCCGACTTCCAGTGTGTGATGGCCTGCTTGGCGGCCCGGATTCGCTGCAGGTACAACTCTTCGGATACCACTTCCTTGCCCGACAAGTGTCCGCAGCGCTTTTGCTGCACTTGGTCTTCGATGTGGAAGCCGGCGACGCCTGCTGCGATGTACTTTTGCACGGCTCGTGCGACCATGATTGGACCTGCTTGAGGTTAGTGTCAAGTGGCATGCATGATGGGGCTATGTGCACTTACCACCACCACCGTAGCCGGTGTCCATGTCGGCAATAAGGGGTGGGCCGGTTGGTGAGAGATTGGCAATCATCTCGGCGTTCTCGGTCATGTCGTGCAGTTGAGCAATGCCGAGATCTGCCATGCCGAGTCTTGAGGCTGTTGTTCCTGCTCCGGTCTGACTGTTTTAGCTTATGATCTAAACAGGGTGAACAGGAAGGGAAATACGTACCATGTAGAGAGCATCGAAGCCAAGAGACATAGCAATGCGAGCTGAGAAGCCATCATAGACTCCGGGACAGACAATCAACTTTGAGCCTTCAGTGATCATCCTGCGAAGACGAGTAGCAGCGGAGACATGCGAGGCACTCAGCAGTGCTGGACCGGTGGGAGAAGATGGCGTCTGAGCATCCAAGGAGCCAAACACGGCGGCTGGAGTGGAGACTGGTGAGGCCTGAACGGACTCGATTCTGATCACCAAAGGGGGGTATCCCTTTGTGTCCTGAGGGACCTGGTAGTCGATGAAGTGACCGTTGGACAACCAAGAGACTGAATCTGCTCTGCTTGATGGTCTGAGCTGAGGTGAGAAGATGGTCGCCATTTTGACTGAGTACAGAAAGCTGCTTTGGGTGCGGAGACTTGAAGTTCGAGGTTTGGAGCACTTGAGAATTGTCTGAGATGATCTGACCTATTTGGAGAGTATGCATTGATCACTTGGAGGCATTCGACTGTCTTTTATATACTGCTTTCGAGGAGTAGTGAACTCTAAGAGCTATCATCCCCGAGACATAGAATACCTCTTGAAAATACCTGCGGAAGATCTGAGCCCGAGAATCCCCTCAATCATTTGACCACGATATTCTCCAGATTCAAGAGAAACAGTGCCAAGACTCTATTTCCCGAGTCCCAAGACATTTCCCCGCCTCTACTAAACTCTTCTTCGTTTCCTAGAGTTACATTCTTTCGAAAACAGCCACTTGAAGTTGTGAGAGTTACAAGTTGATGAACTTTCGGTTGAATTGACAGTCATTTGCCGTCACAAGAATCACTGTCAGATTGCTCCCACCATCCAACTCAAAGCCAAGAGATGCAAGATAACGAGAAGGACACCATAAGGGTTCAAGGGGCGAGGATTTCTCGGATCAACAGGATACGATGAAAGAAGTCCGCTCAGCTGAAAAACTGTTACAAACGCCGTTCGGCGCATACCCATGAACACTCATAAGCGGCAAGTGATGGCGGAGAAGCAGATAACGAAGGGCAGATAAGGTCTTGGCCAGTGGCATCGCCGAGACACCAAGACAAGGAGGCTCGATGAGGGAGAGGACAGAATGCAAAGTTGAGTATTCTATTGAGAAGCGTGACATCTAGCGCCTTTCAGTTCTTTGATTCCCGCCGCTGCTATGCAGCTAGATGACGGCGTCACAAACACACAAGCACGCTTGCTTCTTTTCGCCCTTCACACTTGGCATCTTGGCTGCTGTTGAAGGTTGCTGCCGAAAGCTTCATCAGAGACGCCCCAACCGTGCCTTCCATCACACAAAAGGACTACAATGAATCTTCAGCTTGATGATTCACTGCGGTCCATCGTTACCAGCGCCGCCATCGCCGGAACAATTCCCGTTGGTTCCACGACTCAGAACAGCTCGGCCTCTCAGAAGATTGACTTATGTTTTATTCGGCAGATCAAACAACCTGCAGCCAAGACTGCACGGGCAACCCCCACATGTCTTTCCACTCACATATGTATGTAGCTTCGTCTATTATCCCAGCCAATGCACAAGGGGGACGTCAAGGACACAGCCTCATCAACCCTAAGCCTGGACACATCAGAAAAGTATCCTCTATAAGCATGGTTTGCATATGGTATCTCTGCTTTTGTGCATAAGAAGACGGAAATATGAAATATGGAAATTTGGAAATTTTGAAAAGAGGAGAAGGGGAGAAGAGGAGAAGACCAGACTGAGATAGGCGACAGATAAGCGATATGCTTTCGGATGTTTGCCCCTATGCGGAACATACGCGGCCCGGCCCGGCATTTGAGTATTGCCAAGAGTTATGAGAGCGAAGTGCCAAGGATCCTCAAAGCTCGGCGTGCTGCCCCATACATACACGCAGGCCCTCTTGAAAGCAAAGAAAGTCAACAGGGTCCATGTATGTCTTCCTGCCATTCTCAACGGGAAGTATCAGATATACTCTCGGGGTCCGATTCTGCAAGGCCGACGGCGTATCCGTAAGCTACTGGTACGTACTTGTACATGGTTGCTTTATTGTACGGAGTACATCTCTTGCTTTGCCCAACGATGCCGCATACCACACATATCTCAATATCTGAATACGACGTGACAATCTGCTTACACTTGACACAATGCTCTTCACTCCTTTCTTTCGTGTTTGACTTTTATTTTTCCACTCCTCCTTTCATCCGCATTGGAACACCAAATCAAAGCAGGTGATTACTCACTGAATGGCGAAATGCCGTAGATGATACGGTGTTGGGGAAAGTTCTACGCTACAACGTGCAGCGCCAAGACGGATACCAAGACAATATCATGTACCCTCTCTTCAAAGCGGAATGACCGCGAAACAAGGTTGTTACGCATCTACTTATACAATTACATACTTGTGCTTGTACGTGACAGCGGTATGATAAGGTTCATCAGGATAATCGTGCTCGGGAATCGAGTAGAGCCAGACCGGCAATCTTAAGCTAGCTCTGAAGGTCGCCGCAAAGACATCAACAGCATCAAATTCTTCTATATACTGATTGCGCCCAGAAACACGAGACTCATTCTCATCTGAAGGTCGTTTTCACATCATGGCTTCCCAACTACCCACCACTAATGCCGATACCAAGACCGCTACCCCTCATTCACCAGTTTCGTCGTCGACATCAAAGGAGACTTCGACATTTTCAAGATACAAGTCATACTTCAGTCGTAATATCAACACCACACACTCAGACCTCCCAATACTAGCATGCTGCTTTGTATCCGGATTGTGCGATAGCAGTGCTTATAATGCCTGGACATGTTTTGTGAGCATGCAGACTGGTAAGTGTCTTGGCTTGAGCACTGTGCAAGAACAGCACCATTATCCTCCACCTACTTCCCATCCCCTCCCCATGTCCTCCTCCATTTTATCTCAGTTCATCACGTCTTTGTCTGGTCTCAACTCACCCTGATCAACACAGGCAACACTGTATTCCTCGCCCTTGGTGCCTCCAGCCAACCTCTAAACAAGCCATATGGCTGGCTGAAGTCATTGATATCCATCAGTTCTTTCCTACTAGGCTGCTACCTCTGGTCCTTGACAAGATACATTGGGCCTCTGACTCGAAGAACGTTGATGTTATCCTTCCTTCTACAATCATCCTGTATCCTTACGGCTGCCGCTCTTGTGCAAGCATCTGTTGTCTCAGAAAGCTCCACATCCAATACGGAACCCGACTCTGATACAACACTCTTCTACCCCCTTCTTCCCCTTTTCATGCTTGCCGTTCAGTCTGGCGGCCAGATCATGACATCTAGGCTGCTGGGTCTTAACGAGATTCCTACGACGGTACTAACGAGTGTCTATTGCGACCTCGCAAGTGACAGGCAAATTTTCGCTCGGCCATCCGCAAATATCAAGCGAAATCGTCGTGCTGCTAGCGTGTTATTGTTCTTGATTGGTGGTGTTGTTGGGGGTTGGTTGGGGAAGAGTAGATCAGGGATGGCGGGCGCGCTCTGGGTTGCTGGCGCGGTGAAGTTTGGAATTGCAATTGGTTGGGCATCATGGAGAGAAGAGATTGTGGCGAACGTTTGAGCAGAGTGAGGAAGGAGGAGAGAATAGATTTGTGGCTTACAAACACTATAGATGTGAGCAATAGAAACATCCGAAGGATGAATAGACAATCATAAATTTGCACTTGAATAACTCAAAACTTCAACGTTCGCTTCACAAAACCGTATCCACTAACACACTTAGCAATCTCTCAATGTTGGACGACAGAAGGCATACGAATTACTACACCAAAAGGTCCTATTGGATCTAGGTCTTCAGTTAAATTCCACATGCTTCAGTGATTAGTTTGTGTTCACGTAATCCTCGCTGTTTTGCTTTCGCAAAGCAACAAAAGCGGTGTAGTCACAATTTTCGGAGATACCTCACGGCATCAAATTACTGCTTGCCACTGTCTGAGAGCGCGAATGAGACTACAAGCATTTCGGAGACGAGGCTAACGATACCTCTCCCCCAGATTTTCTCTTTTGAAGCTTGCAGGTTCCTAGAACTCAACTCGAACAAAAGTTAGTATTTAGGCTAAAAGCCAAAACCGCTCCGATATCCTGCTAAGTGGGGACCATATAGACTCTCATATTCCCATTTTCTTAAAGTTGGGAAACTTTATATCGAATCATTCTCTGATTATGTGGAGTCTCAACAGGAGGTGGCCTCGTATGCTTGGGAGCCGACATGTCGCTTTGCCATTAGGACCCTCGTCGTGGTTTGGCCACTTCCTCCTGATCACACCCTGCAAACTCACCTCGTGTCTGAATCCCCGGAAATAGAAGAGACAGCGAGAGTGTAAACGCTGTGCTTAGACGTCAGGACGGAATACTACATGAGATAGGACAATAATATGATTGTGTTGGGCGTCTCATGGTGAAAGCATATACAATCCGTCTTTCTTCTCGAGGGACACGGCTGTAACCTTATCCCACTCTATGTGGTTAGCGATTGTACAATTGAACTGGTCACACAAATGATAGAGTAAAGTTCAACATGGTTGAGTGGCTTCTCAACGAGAATCAGATGTGAATTTCAATGCGTTGGGATTGGAGGGAAATTGTAGAATCCCCCATTTTGGCTTTCGTGAGAAGCACGCTCACCACACAAACATTTTATATGCCTCCAAAAAGAAGATTTAGACAAGCATCTATCAGACAAGCGCGCCTATGCAATAAAGTCCCTTGGCAAGGGTTAGTCCGTGCTTCAGTCCAAAGTCTTATCTCCTCAAATCTAGAACATAATCACGAATAGATCTCATAATCTCAACTTTTACCCAAAGTTTCCGGTGACGAACCGCCAGCTATAAAGCTTATATTCCGCCCCTTTCCTTTCGAGGCTAACAATCTGGGGACCTAGACGGACTAGACCCAGGACTGCTGACAGCCAGTAACTCCTAGTCTCCACGTATGTATGAGACCGGAGTTCATCTCGCAATATCTCCCTCCCCCCTCCTCGCCGCCAATTACCTGCCACTGCCGTCTTGGTCATAAACCATCAGCTCCGCGTACGCTGTCATCTCAGTCAGCCTTTTTGTTTCCAGCTGCACATGAGCATTGGCAACACATCATATTACGGTTCAGCTGTTTGTCTACACCAACAGTATGCTACTGTCAAGAGTTCCGAACCCGAAAACTCGTATTTCATGATATCCTATCATCCGACAGTAAGCAGATATAATATGTATCATCCGTAACAGCCTGAAGCATGGGCTCGTTTTCCAATCAAAGATTTCATATTCATCTAGATGTGTCAATACCATTAAGCTGATACCAACGCATACGCAGTACTCGGCCATGGGACGGGTCACTGAACACGAAGTGAATATTATACACGTTTTTATACACAAGATAGCTGAGCTAGGAGAAAGTATGATCTCCACCGTGTCTCGAATAGAACGGTCCAAGACTACGTAATGATAGGGGCCCAAGCACGTGTGATAGTGCATATCTGCCAAACAGCAGTCATATAAGGCATGGCACCCATTGTACACTTTCTGTTCCTCTCATCAATACGGAGTTGGGACTAGGGGTCTTATGATAAGAGGCGTTGGGATTCAGGAAAGTAGAGATATCACTATCATCAATATTGCTTTTGTCGCCATTATCTCACTTATCCCCACCATGTAATGTCATTCGTCAACAGGTTCTCACAGAGCAGGGGTTGTATTAACACGCAGAGTATACTCACAGATGTATTCTATTCCTTGATTGTTGAGACGCGATTGCCATTGGTGTTGGCTTTACATGTTTCCAGCAAGCATGTGAAATGAGCCACGCTGACCTGAGATATGAGCAAATGCAAAGGAGAAGGAGCTCACTCTGCAGGTGATTGACAAGTTCGTGCAAAATACTATCAAGTTCTTCGAGAGACAAGAATAAGTGAAAATTTCAGGGAGAGAGGCTCAAAATGCCATTGCTCCAGAATAGGATCAAGTTGAAGTATAGCTTCACTTGAATTGCTGTCAACATAAACGGTCAATCACTGTCTTCTGTAACCGTCCACAAGGAACAAATAACCCCTTCATGTACTCAGGTAGACTACAGAGTAGGTCCTGTTTTCCCTCCCTTCAATCAATTCAACAATCAGGACCCGCTACACCGCACAGCATGACAATTGCCCTTCCCCAAAAACCCATCCTAAGTATCATAAAATTTCAAATTCTGTCGATATTATTCAAGTGGCTTCTCACTCTTGACCCAAAACATTGACCATATGATTCCTGATCACCGGTACAATAAGAAAACGGAGTCGACCTGACGTAACCGTAGGAGATAATGGCTCTCCTGGAAGCTGAAAACATCACAAGTTTACATGGGAATCATGGTTGCCGGAATGATAGATCAAGGTAATAGATTTAATCACACAGAAGGTCTACTCGTTGTTGTGTGTATATGCTTCATGTGGAATCCACTGGGAAGTGAGCCTCATCTTGATATCGAAGACTTCAACGCGGGTATAAGCAGTACTCTCAAAAACATCTCAAATATACATTCGACATGTGAATAATTTCTACTTGACGAGGAGTATTATAATTGATACAATAGTATGTTCTGATTGTGTACCTACTTCCATAATATTTATGAAACTTGCATCTCATGTGAGAAAAGTTAAGAAAGGGGAATTTCCATATACTCAATGTCTGGATTTCTGCTTTCTAGGAATATCTGATTTCGGATTCGTCCTTCTTTGAATCCCCAACTGCTTTTACCTTGGAGTTATGCTCCTCTGGTAGTAAGACTGAGATTTCTTATACATTTTTGAGAGTTAAGAACGTCATAGCTTTGTCGTTATGAAGCTTGTGTTATTATTATTGGCGTTGTCATCGTCGCTATTACCCACAGCCAAGTATTCCAACAAATGATGACTTAAATATCGTATAAAGAAGCTGTAAGTTACTTACACCAAGGAAAATAGAAAGAAAATATGGGGGTTCCACGATATTCAAGAGAATAATAAGCTTTGTGTTGCATTCATCATTATTTATATTCGAATGAATATCTACAATATTGCAAGTCTATAATGTGAATAAACATAGTAATTGATCTTTCTATAGTCTATTTATGTATACCTTTATATCCAACATCTAAAGACTCATCTAGAAAAGACTGGAACCAATTCTATATATTCTATTACCCAAAATATTGTCTACAACAATTGATCACCAAACTATCCAAGTATATTTCACTGTTCTTGCAGACGACTCAATACTATAAGGCAGCACTTCTCTTACGAAACGTATGCACAGTACCAACGTGTCTGGTCAATTGCGTTTTAAGTTGATGCAGAGTCAGTTCTACGAGCTGAAGAAGTAGCAGGTTCCACGTTAAAAAACCTACATTGTTGATCGCCATTGTTCTTTATTTCACCACGACTTGCACTCATTGACATCTATGTTGCCCCCATCACAATACGTACTACTCCCTCAAGTCGGTTGATCAACAAAACCAAAAAAAATGTCATCCATCCCAAGGCCGAGATTTGGTACAACGATTTTAGGTAGGTAGTCTAGATCACTTTATATAGATAGCCACCCTCAACCTAGCGAAGCTTGTGATGGATTCCAAATCCTAAATATCGAGCAAAGCAACAAAGCTACAATTAGCGACCCCACTCAAGTTACCTAGTATTCAACTCAATTAACCATCATATCCCTCGCCATGCCGTTTTCCAAAGACACAGCCTTACCATCCCAAGATTTCAAGAGATCTCTAGCTGCTACCTCGCCTTTACCATCGTAAACCACCACTGGAAGCCAAGAACTTCACTCCCAGAGACCAGCAAGTGAGGAACCTAGGTATCAAACAGTAGAGATCTCAAATATAAACATAACTAGAGAGACTTGCAGTTGAAATAGCTATCACGTGTACCACACGAAGAAAGCTAGCCGTTCGCTCGTTTTCCTTCTCTTGGGAAGAGAGACATCACCGACAAAGGTCATCCGCAAAATCCCAAGAGTTAGACGGAAAGAAACGTGTACAGAAGGGGCACACAAAAAAACTTCTCTGGAAAAAACACTATCCTTGGATATATATAGAGGATCTTGATATACCCTCAAGCTATCTGTGCTAGATGGTTGCTTGATATGGCTGAGCTTGCTCTTCCGTAGGATCGTTGTCCGCCATTTTGAACGCCAGATACTAAGAAACAAGAACAGCGTTGTAGATTGATATGAAGTTTCTTGAATTTAGTCTATAAGGCTAAGACAAAGGATTAGCATGGTAGCTCTGTAATATCGAAAGCTTCGCTTTTACCACTGTAGTAACTGGGTACACTTGAACTAAGTGGAAGGAGATGTAGATATGCAACTGCTAGCTTCACACAGATTGTATGCAGCTCTAATGCCACGGCGTGTTGGCCTCATTTGGGGGTTAGAAGGGCTCTCTATAAATTGGTAGACATTGGGGTGGATGATATATCTGTTTCTGGCGGTTATATCCGCAGCAGAGCGTGAAGGGTGGAGGCGTTTTCGTAAAGAGAGGGGATGGAGAATGGCACGTACGTTCTCTTTATAATCCTATAGAATCTCTATCTCACCACCATAAGACATAGTTTAGCTCTAGAGTTTTATACAATAGACATATCTATTTATCCAAAGTTGGGTATAGTTCACATGGACATGGCAGAAAGCCATACATATATACTACAGCAGACACATACAAACACACAAAAAGTTGGACAAAGCAGGCATGAGACAGATCAGTTCATTCCATTACATTAATAACTCCCCACCCAAAAACCCCCAATCATCAATTACCCACCCACTCCATCAGCACCAAGCCAAGCCGATCAAGCTCTAGGAAAGAAAGAAGCCAACACCCCATCCATCCAGAACCAGCTTCCCAATCCCACCACACCCGTGGTCCCAGGAACCAGCCATCAGAACCCCATCGGCTTCAGGCTCTGTGCGCAGACACAGAACCCCATAACCATCAACAAACTTCCCAAACACCTCGGACACGCCGAAAAGCCCACGGCACACGTGAAAAGAAGAAGAAAAATTCCGAAGTCGACGTCGAAGCCGGGTGAGCAAGGAGCAGAAAGCGAAGAAGCGTAGAAAGGAAGGAGCGAAGCGAAGAAGAAAAAAAGGTATCAAAAAGGGGGTGCATCAATTGCAAAACCTGACAAGTCGCGCTCTGTAGCAGTCGCCGATGCTCAGGAGTGACACATAAGTACATGAACAGTTTGTGTGAGACAAGAGCGGGACCAAAAGCAAGAGGGCAGAACGAACGAAACGCGATCATCTCTCAAGCCTCTCTTCAGCGCGGAAAAGCAAATCAAGAAAAGAAGAAGGAAAAAGTAAAACACAATAGGGTGATTGACGAAGGATCCCCTTGGCAGCAAACAAAAGCGCATCCGTAACCACCAATATTTCTCGGTGTAGTGCTTATTCATACATGACCATCTGTATACTCAACAAAACCTCATCAACATCAAGGTGGAATATCAATCTCCCAGTCTCAATCCCAAGAAAGGCGTGGTGGGACTCGAAAAAGCGACCGAGACAGAAAAACTGTTATCATAAAATCCCTATCTCATAACACGAAGCAGGAAGGAAGACGAAAAGACGCAGTAGCAGAAGGGGGGTATATGAAACATCATACACCCCTATCCTCACAACCCGCACCAGCCCCAAAAAGTAACCGCGAGACAACGACCGCGGCTTTCCAGAAAGGTCTTTGCGCGAGAGATGAAGAAGCTGTCAGGAGCGGAATTTAAGAGATGGTAGATAGGATGGGCAAAGAAAAGAGAAAAGAGAAGAAAAAAAAAAGAATTCGTTTGATCAGTTATTTGGTTTTTGCGTCTCTTCATTGTGGGAAAAGAAATGGGTCTTTGACAGCAAATCATATCCGATTCGTGGGCGTGGTTATGTTCCATCACAACCACACACAATAAGTTCCTCCCCGATCATATATCTCTTTAAATCATAACGCCTGCCGACACCGATTTATCGTGGTGGGATTTGAATTTCTACCACCCCTTCTTCCTTGCGAACCTCTTGTTTAGGAGGGTGAGGACTTTGGTGACGTTGAATTGCACATATTCCAGATCCAGATCCTCCTGGTTCTCCTTTTGCATCTCGAGAAGATCGTCGAGTTTGAGATCGAGTTCTAATAAACCACGGTTACGACCTTTTGAGCTGTTAGCATTATTGATAGGTAGATGAAAGGATATGTTTACCCTTGTAGTGCAGAGAGATCACAAAGGTTCCGGGTAGAGGACTTGTAAAGTTAAAGTAAATATTCCCACGTCGGTTGTCTGGCACGTTACTCTTCTGAATGACACCCTCCTTTTCCAGTTGCTGATGAGTAAACTTGTAAGGGCCGAGGACTTTTCCGCCTTTATCCTCTTTCTTTCGTCTTGCACCCTCGCTTTGTGATCTCACGTTGTGTAAATAAGATTTGTAAGTATCGAGTTGAGAGAGGAGATATGAGTTGTGGTCTCGAATGGTGGCGAATACCGACGAGAGTTTTTCGGTCTCAACGAGAACACCGTCTTTCAAGGAACCAAGGTGAGAGAGTTCCTGTTCTACTTCATCACGAAGAAGGGAGAAGCCATCGGCCTTGTCGATGACCCGCATTTCCTGAAGTTGAGAGAGAAGTTCCATCGCACGAATACCTTTGCGTACCATGACTGCATCGTTGGTGTTCTTGCCTGCCATATCGGCGACACGCTCGAGTCGGAGTGGGCGCCTTGTCACAGGACCGGAATTTGGCATACTACGCATGATCTGGACGAATGTTGATTTCGCTTCCATGAAGTACACTTCTTCCTGTGTCACATCCAATGCCGCTGTGAGATCATCGATGGCCGTCTCCCATCTGCTGAAAAGTGGAAGTGTTATCGCCCTGTTGTCCTTTCGTGGTAGTTGTGCTGGAGCAGGACCCAAATCGTTGAGGATAATTGCCAGGTGGGAGTTCTCATCCTTGTTCAATTCCGCACTGTGCTTCTCGAGCAGAGAGTGAGTAGCGTAAACTTCGTTCAGTGTGATAGAGAGCTCAAGATCTTTCTTGGAAAGAGCAACGTAGTTGTCCATCTCCAGACTTTCGTAGAAATCCTGGACTTCGCAGAGGTCGAGCATGAATTTGTTGACACGCTCCTTATTGCCCTGGATAAAAGGCGAGAGCTTGGCCATGTATGGCTCCTTGGCGTAGGATGGCTTGTTAGCCAGATTCTGGAGCATTTTCGCGATGAGGGTGAGCGTCCGCCTTGGCTTGTCAGATGGTGTACCGTCAATCAACATATATGACTTTGGTGTGACAATAGCCGGGTTGATGAAACGCAGGAAAAAGAAACCACCAATGAGAGTACAGATGATTTGATCGTTAGCATCCGGGTATTTTCGTTTTGTAAGACTTCGAATTTGCTTGCAGATCCACCTGATTCCATATGGTGTCTCCTCGAGACCATCGATAATCGTCGCCAGGAACCCGTTGGCTATTTCCATCAACATGGTTAGTCGTGGCTCAATGATGGCCTGGACCTGCAGATTTTCAGCCGCTTGCTCCGCGGTCACACCCTTTGGAAGGGATGCTGGAAGACTGCCAGTATCCTCTTGAATCTGCTCAATCATTCGTTCGTAAACCTTCAGCGGGTTGATTTCGAGATCAAGGTCCTTGAGTTCGATGAGACCATTGATTCGATCAGCGAGCACGGTCTTCAGGTAACTCTGTCCAGGACCTCTGCGGGTATACGTAGTCATCATTCGAGAGACTGGGGTATTAGCTCGTAGTAAAGAGGAGTATTCGGGAGTGTTATCGAATTGGTAAGTAAGAACGGACTGGTTTGAAGATTAACAACAATCTCCATAAATTGATGTCATCGCAAACATACCTGAAACATGGTCAAGAGCAAATGCTCTTCACGACTCTCATACTGGTTACCATAGATTGTAAACATGACCGTTTGGAGAAGTGAATCTATCTCCGCCATTGTGACTAGGCGACAGAGATGTGCGATATGTCTGGGTTCGGACTGCAGAAGGAATAGGAGATTGCCGTATCGTTGAGTTTTGTCATCGTTCGGGAAGAAACCTTCTTGGAGATCCGCTGCATCTTCGAGGTGACTGGCAACTTCATTTTGCTTCAAATGAGGTTAGCAAACGGATGAGTTGATTAGTAGATGCTTCTCCATCTTACCTCTTCAAGTGCCATGCGATTCGCAATGAGCAACGCAATTCGAGAATCCAGATACCGCACATCCTTTTCCAGAACAAAGTTCTTCTTCGATTGTGACGAGATTTTGGATTTCAAGTCTCGCAAAGTCTTTTGTGCTGTTTCAATGAGTCAATCGGCGTACCCATCGCAAGGGGTTGCGTCTGCCTACCTTTCGCCAAATCATCCTCGATCTCTAAATCGCGCTCATTCGCACTGATGCTTAAATACAGAGCCGTCACGGAATACCTCTTGCTCTGTCTGGTGCTCCGTCGATCATCTTGTTGACTTGACATTGTGTTTTGCCTGGATACTGGTTGGAATGAGGAAGAAGAGGCGGTGGAAGCCCGAGAAGGAGTCTGTAACATCACTGACATTATTCGATGATCGCAAGACGCAGCGGAAAGTAAGCCCTCAAATTTCGAGGGTGGTGAGACGGCGGTAGCTAAGGATGGGCACTCAATGGAAGTCCCGCTGCAGTAGCACCTTTTTTTTCTTCTTCTCTCTCTCCCCTTCACGTTCTCGCGGCCCGTTGCAGGTTGTCTCAGTGAACAAAGGGGACTCGTCGAATGCTGCCGATAACAGAAGTCGAGAGTCGCCGATCTCGGTATATATTGCGCGTGATCGGCCTCGATGTAAGCTGAGTAGAGGGATGCTCGAGATCGCGTGTTGGTGTGTATGAAGGAGTGTTGTGTGGTGATGGTGGTAGAGTTGAGTTGAGATGAGGTGAGGTTTGAAAGTCGACCAGGCGATCGGCCTTTGAGGGTGGTTTATTGTGGTCGCAATTCGCAAGCTCCGTCGCGAGTGGGAATTGGGGGTCGCGGTATGTGCTTCGTCCAGCGATAAAGTAACGAATAAATTAGGGAAGGTGCTCTGTGTCTCTATTCTCTCTGTTTTCTGTTCTCTGTTCTCTGTTCTCCGTGTTTCCCCTCTATTTCCCCACGGCGCGATGTCGAGACGGGGGATTGAAAATTATAATGGATAATTGAGGGATTGATAATGCGATTGAGCGTAGTAGATGAAAAGTGTTTCGAATATAGAATCGAGTTAGAATGGCTGTCGTCAGCGTCGTTGTCGCACACGAAAGATGATGGAGCGGAGGTTTGGGTAGTGGTTTGGTAGTG
Source organism: Xenosphaeropsis pyriputrescens (assembly GCA_022609375.1). NCBI lineage: Eukaryota > Fungi > Ascomycota > Leotiomycetes > Phacidiales > Phacidiaceae > Xenosphaeropsis > Xenosphaeropsis pyriputrescens. Next base: position 26,767 of record JAGKQE010000068.1, read on the forward strand.
GTTTGGTTTTGGTTTTGATTTTGATTTTGGTGTTGGCGAGTAGTAAAGTAGTGGAGGTGCTCGAAGCGCGGAATTCCTAAATAGAACCCTGGGAGCTGTGAAGCGCTCTTTGTTTTCTACCTTTCTGATCTTTAGCTCCTTTGCTCTTTTGCTCTTCTTTTTCTTTCTTTTTTCTGGGGGGAAAGTAAAGGTGTTGATGGAGTTTGCTCTGTTCTACGATGGACCAAAAATAACAACGAGATAGAGTCCCAAAGCACGATGAAATTGCTGGCTTTTCTTTCCGCTGTTCTTCTGTTCTTTTTGCCCTTGACCCCTGTTTGATAGGTAAAAGGGTAACGACGTACTATGTAAGTCGTAAAGTAGATTGTTTTTGAAGGAGTGACGAAGAGGGGGAAAGAGGGGAGAAATTGATTTCTGAAGGACACACACACAAGCCCACAAACCCACACGCACACACTGTATTGTATTGTATTGTATTGTATTGTAGTGGCGGGTGAATATGTGGTGTTGGAGGTGGTGCACCAGTGCGTGAGTAATAGAGGAAGAGAGGGGGGGAGTGAAGTGAGTGAGGGAGCATGAGAGAGGAGGAGGAGGAGGAGGAGGAGGAGGAGAGGGAGGGATTGGGGGATGAGGGGCGTGTGGGCGGAACAAGAGGGAGGAGAGAGGAGGGAGATGTCTTGGCACAGATGCGTGTGTGCGTGCGTGCGTGCGTTCGTTGATGAATGGAAATCCAATATGTATTATGAATGAATGAATGAATGAGTAGGACTGAAGATGGAAGACGACGAGTGAGCACGTTTATTCGATAGCAAATACATGCAATTTATCCACCTGACTTGGGAGCGACTTGAGGAGAGGAGAAGAGAAGAGAAGAGAAGAGGAGAGGAGAGGATGAGAAAGTCTATGGGTATCTTGAAGGAGCACAAGTTCTGCAAATACATTATTCATTCACTCGTGCATAAGGTACGCACTACTTCTCACCTTACACACTACTTGTACTATGTACATAATCTTAACAAGAGATGTAGACACAGACATAATATCTCAAGTCAAAAGCAAGAACGAGAAGAAGAACAAGAACTCACTCAATCACTTGTACCCCATACATACACAAAACCATCTGGACTGTACGGACATCACAATACACTTCCACTTCCACTTCCACTTCCACTTCCACTTCCACTTCCACTTCCACTTCCACTTCCACTTCGGCCTTTCGACCTCCATGACCTCAAGCAATATCGAAGTGGAGAGAGAGAGAGAAGACCCCTTGGAGATGGAAGAAGCTATGGTATGACGATGGCACTGGACATCGATGCTTCGGACTTAAATGGCCTGACCCCGGAAAAGGACAATGCAGCTAGGTAAACAAGCCTTGCCTTGTCATTCCCTTTGCTCTGCTCTATTCCTCTTTTTCATTGATCTCAAAGAAATCAATTTCAATTTCGATTTCAAGATCGAGATCGAGATCGAGAGAGAGAGAGTATTGACCCTCTTCTTTTCTATCTGCGTGTCTCTCTTTCTTTCATTTCTATTACTCATGAGATAAGTACTCATCATGCACACATAAATATACACACGTATAGTCCAGTCAGTTCCTTTCAAGCCCTCCTTTCCATTGTATGTATCTACCTAGGTAAGTATGGATATGCACATCCAACATCCCACTCCCTCTCGAAACGGTGGAGGAGTGGCATCTCTTTCTCGAGCTCCTTTGTCCCTCGGATGGACCCGTAACAAGCATCTACCAAAACAGCATGAAGGAACATCAGACAGACACTTAATATATGATGCATATGAGTGAATGAGTTCATTTGTGCATGCGTCACTCTCTTGATTGTGTTGGTGATGATGATATGTGTGCTACAAGGAAGAGGACATCCACATAGATACATACAGTATATACCTACATATGTACATATATGTGTATATATACATCTACTACACATCAATACAACATCGAACAACGCCCCAATGATCAACTACAGGATCAAATTGCACTTGGAGATGGCATGAGATGAGATGATATGATCCCCCAATTCCAAAGCACATGGCCTCTTTGTTTTTTGCAAGGGGGCACCGGGGTTGTTGACAGAAGCGATCAAAAGTCAATTATATTGCTGTCAGTGGTCGTCGGTAGAGTCAAGCTGTGGCACACTGGTACTCCGGCAGTGGGATACCTTGAAAGGACAAGAGATGGATGGGCACATAGAGAGAGGATCATAGATATAATATTTGTAGTCAGATACAGAGGATTGAACTTGGATATGTATGTATTCAATAAGTACGACTCTATACACTCTATACATCTATTAATCTATACATCTATACATCTACACGTGTCAACATCAACTCACCACTCATCTCATCACTCCAAGTCCTCATCCCCCAACAATTCCCCATCATCACCATCAACAACGGAAAGACAGGAACAAGTCCCAAGTAATAGTAAGTAACGGTGATCACACGCAATTGTACAGCAGGGATGAAGGGGGGAGATTAAACAGGGGTCATGTCCACTTTCCTGGTGGGGATGGCTTTTTCTGCGTGTCGCGCCTGTGCTTAATACTTTAGCCCTGGTATTAATGCAAGTTGAAGTTGAAGTTGAAGTTCAAGCTCAAGCTCAGGCTCAAGCTCAAGTTCATGTTCAAGTCTGGTACCGTATAACCCTCCATAATCCATAATCCATAATCTATGAGTAAGCAGTACTTACGACTTACCTACAAGTACAAAAAGGTGAGTAGTATGAATACAGTGTGGTGGTTTGTTTAGTGTTGAGTTCACTAGGTACTGAGTTACCTGGATATACATTAGAATCGTTGAAGTTTGGGTGACTGCTAAGTCGTTAGGTGCAGTACCAAGTGCGTGTAATCGGACCTCTTGGTTTGGAGATGATACTCCGCGAAAAAAGGACCTTGATTGTATTTATATTTATATTTATATTTATATTTATCTTTTGTTTTTCTTCTTGTTTTTACCTTTGTTTTCGTTTCTAATTCTATCTCCACAGAGTACTCCTATATTCATTCCCGTTATACATGTCCTTCCGATTGAAAACTCTGGCATCGCTGCGCGCACAGATGTAGGTACCACAAGTGATGATGACAGCCAAGTGAAATGATTACAAGCACAAAGTCCAAACATCAAACATTAAACGCCGGCCATGTGCAACTCGAGTGCATGTGCAGAAATGTCATGTATATATTCCTATATATTCATACATATTCCTACATAAATCACATGTATGTAGTACGTGTATGCATTCAAATAGTCCATCTACCTCTTCTGTTTCATCTATCTATATCTCACCTCACTTGCCCGCCTCACCATACACGTACAAGTGCAGACTCTGTATGATGAACCAAAGAAGCCAACAAAACACAGCATAACAATACTCAATCTATGATACTTTACAACTTCAAGACTAGGTACAAGTACGTACAAGCATAGATGCACTCTCCATAAATACCCCTCAAGGTCCAGGATATCTCCAGCTCCACCACATAACGAAACACACAGATCACAGATCACAGATGACAAATCACAAACCACAAATCACAAATCACAGATCCCCAGCACATGGCGACTCATCACAAAAAGCCGTAACCTAACCTAACCTAAACCCAACCCCAACCGTCGTTCATTTCGCTGTGCATATGTACATCCATGAGGAGGAGTACATAGGAATATGATGTATCAATATCAACATCAACATCCATATCAATATAAGCCTCCGAAGCTGACAGATGTGTGTCCGAGCACTTATATAGATAGTACACGCTTACAGCTAACTTTTCAGGACCCCCATGCCTCGTGCCTGGATTTAGGACGGGTGGGATAGAGTGGTATCTAGGTAGGCACCTAGGTAGGTAGCACGTATGTATGTATGTATGTATTAGCAAGCTGGTGGGTAGTCTTAGCCCCTGGTCTGAGTCCGAGTCCGAGTCTGAGTCCCCCATCATCAGCAAGATGATATGTACTCGGTTAGTAGGCTCAAGATACAGGAAGAGGTAGAGATATTAAGTAGACACGGGGAGAGAGCGAGAAGGGTAGAGAGAGAACTGAGGCGTAGAACGAAGACGGAAGGGGGATCTTGTATTGTAGTTGTTCACACGATTTCTGAACATTTACTCAAGGACACGGAAGGTTTCTCCTAGAGAAGTGCAAAGTCAATGTCAAAGTCAATGTCAATGTCAATTCAATTCAATGCAATTCAATGCAATTCAATGCAGTCCCCGCATGTCTTGATCACTGACGTTAATGACAAGAGGGGCAGTCCAGACAGAGGGAGAGGAGAGGGAGAGGGTAAAGGAGAGACACCAATGAATGGGGCATGCGTATGTCTCACACTATGCCTTAATCCATGCACGACGACATTGCCCAGTGCTCGTCCATAGAGTACAAGTAGAGTAGAGTAGAGTAGAGTAGGGTAGGGTAATAGAGTAATACAGCGTCGAGTGCCTTGCCAGGGGAAATCAGTCGTCATGAACAAGACCATGAACCTGACCGGAGGATTGATGATGATCGTTGTTGAGTATGTACGTCAAGCTATCAATACCTACACTTGACGGAAGATACCCAATACAACAATGTAACAATATAACAATATAAAAACAAGAATACCACAACACAAGACATCCTTACCTACATATTCCATAATCTGGGCATCAAACCCATAAAAGACCACCCATGTTACAACTTACAACTCCATATCCCCCGCATTCGAATTCACACAAACAAGCGCAAAGCGGAAGCTTCTCCTACTCATCCTCTCCCCGACCCCGACCCCAACCTCAAGCCGCTCACGTCGACTCCTCCCATCACGAAGTCAAAAGTGAGCTGATGCACAACGGGACCCCCCCCCCCCTTCCTCTCCATCCCGATCGAGGAACGCAAGTCGCTTTACCTCGACGCCAGTTCGCAAGGCGTCGATTACCCATCATCGTCAACAGCATGGCGTGGCTAGACGGGGAGGACATCACGGTTCATGCACAATGTCTACTTTGACATATACGATACCTGATATGATATGGATGTTCATATCCATACGGAGAAGTTCCTGGACATGAACTTGAGCGCCGAAGGGGCATTCTGATCTCTGGTTCTTGGGCATGCTTATGAATAACGCAGCAGGAGGATAGATTGGTTCATTGGATCGACTCCTAGCCATCTTCATCTAGCCCGTCGGCCAGACGATCATGAATCGAAAAGTCCGGTGCCGGCTACTGTTCAAACTATCTCTGGACTTGTTCCTGACTACCTACGACTACGACAACGACTACAACTACGACTACTATGTACACGGCCCTGCATCTGTACCTGACAGACATACATACTGGACATAGATACATAGGTAGGTGGGTATGTGAATAACGCCCAAGTATGTACGTGGTACATAGCACCTACACCACTCCATTACTAGAACATGAGCCGCATAAAGATACCCACCTACCTACCTAGGTACATACTCTACAGCATCTACAGCATCCACGAAGCACATAGAATATCTCATCTCCAGAATAGGTACATGACACTCACTCCAGACAGATCAACAGACGCAAGCCCATCCCCAGCGCCAGCAAAGCGGAGCAAGTAATCCTCCGAGGCACGACCTCCACATACCTGACCCATCCCCATCCCAATACTAGTATCCATATCCATAATCATCCCAATCCCCGTCCATCCGACCAAACCCGCACCTTAATTCCCAGAACAGAAACGACATGGCCCAAACGGGACAGCGAGGGCCAGATACGGTAGCAGAGGACAAGGGTACACAGCAGAATGGAGAATTGCTGCGTGGAGACGACGGGGGGGGGTAATTGTGTACGTACTTATTACTCGTTCCTTGCGAAAGGGGGTGAGGAGGGGGAGGGGGAGGGGGAGGATGAGAGTGAGAGTGAGAGTGAGAGTGATTGAGAGTCGACCGGACACGACCGAGGGGTACGGACTAGGAACTAGGAGGGATTGAGATTGGGCGGGCTTTCTCGGCTAGGGAGTGGGCACTGGGCACTGGGCATTGGGCATTGGGCAGGCTTGGGCTGTGGCTTCGCTTTCGTCGGGGGATGGGATGGGATAGAACAGGATATGATATGATATGATAGGATAAGGATAGGACAGTAAGTATGGGACGGCATGGGATGAAGAGCATCTTGGTTGTGTAGCTTGGACATGACTTGACTTGACCGTCAGGGTGTTCCTGTCGTATATCGTATGTACAGTAGATATGTTTTCGTATGAATAGTGGTTATCTGGTACCTGTGATTGTGTTCTTATCTCACTCAAAGGTATATACTTGTACTATACAAGTAACAACACAGACAAAGCATCTCCCTGCGCCATGGTCGAAGTGTACGCAGTATATCATTTCCTATAGCCACAAAAGATCTCGAGCCCTTCGGTTCAAAGGAGACATTGTTCAAGTAGATACCATGCACGAGTACAGGGTACGAACGTTTTACCTTTCACTTGGAAGAGGAGAGCGAGATTCACACATCTCAATCTCGGGCTAAACATTGATCGAGAGATCTCAAAGTTTACGTCGTGCCAGGGAAATGCACGGCGGGTGAGGAGCCTTGATACCCCAGAAAAGCATCAAGTTGAGTACATACGTACCTTGGTGGGGATGCTATTGCTTAGGTAGAGTTCACGAACGAGAGGAGGGGCAGATACATACATATGTACATACTGTACATACAGAGTATCAACACTCCGGAATCATAAGCAGAAAGTATATTTTAAATAAGAAAAAACCCGCGGAATATGGAGTAACAACTGGGTCAGCTACTGTATGTACACACCTGTGTTATCAAGTCATCTATCTATTCCATTCCATTCTGCATATCCTCACCCATCTGCTCCGTATTCACCATCAGCACCGCACGACCAGCGCCCGATGTACGAAGAGATGCGCCTATAAAGAACAACAGCGCATTCCAGCACGTCGAAACTCAACGCCATATCAGCATGCGCGCACGCTGCATTGCATCTACTTGGACTTATGTGCCCCGTACAAGTAAGTATACAGATCCGAGACCACGCTTGTCAATGCAGCAGCGTAGCAACGACTCCGACTCCAACACCAAGCATCTGAATCTGGAGGGGGGGGGATGGAACAGACCAGCGAGACGGTCCTCTCCGTTCGCTCAGCACAGTCCCTGTGCGGGTGCTAAGTAGGTATGGATGTGTGCGGATGTACAGGTACAGGTAGTTAGGTGAAGGGAGAATGGAGGAAAGATGTACAGTTGATCTTGGTGGTTCGGTGCGAGATAACAGCGTATCGTGGAGGGCGTGAGAGCTTGCGTACTGGGCAGGGTAGCTTTGTTTAGAATGAACCATCCGAACAGTTCAACGCCGCAAGTACATAATATGTGAGACCAGACTGCGTGCGTTAGTGGCCGTGCATGCACGATACCCGTCTCCCATGCATAAAAAGGCATGCCGAGATACTTTTCTTTGAAGAGGCTCCTCTGGCACGGATGCTGTACTACCTAATGTGTACGTAGTATGTATTTTTGTATCTACATGGTGAGACGAGATTGAGCGCGCGGAGGAGGCTTAGGGGAAAGGTAAATAAGAGGGAATCGGGCAGCAAAGACGTGAGGGATAACGGGGATAATAGGGACAATGGGGAAAACAATGGAATCGACGTCACAATAGTCGATCCGGATAAAAGAGGTGGCGTCTTTAGTAGGTATTGATTTGTACGCAATTATTAGACTCGAGTCAGGAAGATTGTGGAAAAGATGGTTTTGGGGTGAGGGTTTGTGCTCCAGATACGTTATCGTACTTCTCCACTTGTCTCAGCGTGGGAACGAAAGAGTCTTCTCCACCCGGAAGCGCATCACCAGCGCCATCCCACGCACACCCACTTCCCGCCACCTCTCATGGTATCATTTCCTGACCTTTTGCCTCATCCCGCGCGTGAAAACCACATGCAAGAGCCAAAATCGACGAGGGCCGCTGGTAATAGTCGAGCCTGTCCAGTGCTTATTATTCAGCGCTTGAATGTGAAGCTCTTCCCTGCCTTCTCTGTTTGTACGCGCCTCATTCCCTTGGGGGCGTCCATGCTTTTCGCATATGGATTGAAAGGTTTTTGACGTTTCAAGCCACTCTGATCCGTAGGTTTTCCCTTGCCGTGTAGTACGGATTCGGCCTTGGAGTAATCGAAGGGTTCCTCTTCATCATTATTCATGCCCGATCCGCCTTGAGCAGCCGCTCCGGCCGCTGCCTGCTTCACTTTCTTTTGAGCTTTGCGTTCTGCTCGTCTAGCCGCCTTCCCCCGCGCTCGTTGCTCTGCCTCTTCGTTCAGAGAAATATCGTACTCGCCTGTCGCTTCCGGCATCTCTTCATCATCGTCTACCGCTTCACTCTTACGCTTCCGCCCAGTCTTGATAACGAAAATATCATCTTCAATCGGAGCTACAGCTGGAGCTTTACTTGGGGTGTCCTGTGCCGCAGCCGCAATATCGCGAGATCGATCAGTTAAGGCGCTTTGTGGGGTCGCGAAGACATCCGAAGTAAGTTGGGGCAAGGGAATAGCTAGCCTCAAACTCTCCATATCCTTGGTTGGAATCGTTGGTGGGTCCCAGATACTGCTGCCGAAAGCACTACCCCAGAATCGTGACACATTGCTGCGTGACACAGGCTTCTCGTCACTAAAATGTTTTGGCACAGGACTTTCCTCCTCTGATGTTTCCATATTTGCTTTCGCAATGGCACCAACAGAGTCTGGACGAAGAACATCCATCATAGACGGACCAGTCTTTCCATCTTCGATTGCTTTTTTGATGATTGCGAGTAACTCCCCGCTGCGGGACTTGACGCTGTGAGAAATTGGATGTACTGTACCAAGAAGTGATACCATGTCAGTAGGCAAGAGCTTGGCAATGCTGAAAATCACATGATTTGGCATGACAAAATTGATGCTATCATCATCCTGTCTTGCAATGCAATCTCTCCAGGCGTGAATAGCCTTGAAGACAGCAAATTGTTCGTTTGATAGGAGAGCTGGGGTCTTCAGCAACAAGTTGAACCATCCTCCTGCGCCCTTGCCAGTCTCGTAGTCGTATATTTGTGGCTCGTATCGTAATAAGGATACCTCCTTGGACTTTTCTAAAACCAACTCGATCTTATTCTCTTGAGGGTTCTTTGGGTTTGAACTTTCGATCAACTCGTTACGCATCATATCGTAGATATACAGAAGATAGTGTGTATCGGCTCTTGCATAGTAATACATCTCTTCAGGAATGGGTCTTTCACCGAAAATTAGTATAACTAGAAACGAAAAATGGGAAATATAGAGTGCAAATAATTTACCTGATACGCCAATCGGCCATTTGATATTTCTTGTCCGCATCAAAATCGATAAATCTCTTCAGAAGATATGCAAGACTACCGCCCGGGTATCCAAGCTTTCTGCTGGCATGATGCGTATCGAAAAGTCCAACGATGTATAACCCAAGATCTCTCTGCAACCATACGATATCCATGAATGCGCCATGGAATACCTTTACGATGCTAGGATCGGCAAAAACCTCGTTCAAGACTTGAAGATCTTCTCTCCATGGTTTCAACGTATCGACAATCCAGTCCTTGTCGCGGGTACTAATTTGCATAAGAGAGACGAGACCGACATATGATCGTGCGTCATGATGTTCAAGATCGACAGCGATTTCCTTTGCTTGCTTGAGCTCCGCTAGCATCTCTTGCACAGCTTCTGGGGTATCAACAAAAGTTGCCGAAGTGGTCTCGATAGGCTGATATGGAATTGGATCGTGTTTTTCGTAGATGCTCTGAGGATATTGTAATTCCGTGATTTCCGTATCGTAAGGATGAGAGTATTGTTGATGTTGATTCTCATCTGTGTAGCTCACCAGGCTCTCTTCGAGCGATTTCTTCGCGTGCGGCTTTGTCTTTAGGATCGGTTTCCATACTACCGAATCGTCGTTGAATGGCTTGTTCTTGAAAGCGAGTTGTGGTTTGACCAAGTTTTGAGTACGGAAAGATCGACCAAGTTGGGATGGGTGTTGTTTCTTTACAACTGGTGGAGCCTGTCGCACTTGTTAGTTTGCTGTATATCATTATTGTAGAAAGTCATGGAGTCTGACCTGATCGGCGACTGAAGGGCTCTGTCGTTTGATCACACCCGTATATTCATCGAGGCAAGTATCGGCTTTCTCGAGTAACGAATCTACCACATCCACCACAGCGCGCCAATCGTTGTCAACATCGTCCACATCCTGCAAATCCGGCACTCTCAAGTCGGCAATAGAAGCGGCGGACTTGATCAAAGAGGTAGAAAGTGCAAGGAGTCTGGCGCTTTGCTCGTCGATGGCCTCCCCAACAGCAGGATTGAGGGACCTTTGGAAACCAAGATCTTCATTAGAAACCTGCCCAACCGTACGAGTAGTTGCAATGAGCGCGGCCTGGATCAACTCCTGCATGGACTTGAAATCCTGAGGATTCCCCATGTTTATGGAGTATTGCTGAGTCTGTGAAATTCGTGGATGGAAATTCACTTCGTCGGCAATCTGGAGATTCCAACGATAATGAAGTTCTCGAAATCTTAGAATATTCGCGGGACGTGCAGTAGCGAAGAAGAGGCAGAACGAGGCTAACGTGTCGCAAGGTCAGCCTTGTCTGTGGCTTGTGGGTTGGACGGTGGCACTAGAAATGGATCACCAAACTGACCAGCTCTCTCTCTCATCCTCTGCTTGTCACTTTTATACCCTTTTCAACCGCATACAACAATGTCTGCTTCTCTGGCCCCAGAATGCAATGAAGTAAAAGAGTAGGCTTGTTAATGAATACGTTAAATGATTTGAATGATGCTGACTTTGTGAAAGGCGATATGATACGTGTTTTTTAAGCTGGTACAGCGAGAGTATGTCGTTCCCTGCTCATGAGAATCTTCCGAGGCTGATGACGTGCAGAATACTTGCGTCAAAAGAGCACAACGGATGAGTGTGAACCTCTATTCAAGGCCTATAAGCAGTGTCTTCAGGTTTGTATCAATGTTAGCTTCTATATCATGTCAAAAACTGACGCCGGTTGATTGAAACAGGGTGTGCTGAAGGAGCGTGGTATTGACAAAATGCTCGAGGAAGCACGAGAAGATAGTAAAGAGAGTGATGCTACATATATGAAGCGTCAGTAAGCAATGTGAGGAAAACCTGTTGATCTCAGCATCTCTATACAGGAGTTAACGAACAAATGTAGAACCTTACCATTCTACTTTATGGACCATCAGCTATGGCGTTCGCATGGGGTTTGACATGTAGTGGCTCAAGTCAGATTCTCTTGCCACTCAACAGGATGCATGTATGGAGTTTTTCTTCTTCCTTTCTTCATGAGAGGCATTCCAAAGTCTCCTCTTTGACGTATTTGTATATATACACATGTATGAAAAACAGGGTACTCCATGTACTTCAATATGATAATGGTGATGGATCGTGCATCAGTCCGAATAAACTTGATGCATAGGTAATAGGTTCAAGTAGAGCTTGAGCTCCTTCTTATCATCAGCATCGCCAATTCTGCTTTCCTTTCACCTTCCTCTACCTAGATATCTTAGGGGTGTTTCTGTCCGTCTATTTGACTTCACGAGGAATCAGGTCTTCTGCATGTGTACATATCAATCCACTTTATCTCCTGTGGATCTTTAAATACTTACTTCCTCCCATAGAAGCGAAGCATCGTTTGTCACTTTTCGTCATGTTAGGTAGCTTCTGAGTCGCATTGAAGCCTTCAATCTGCTGTACAATTACTTTCGCCAAAGCTTGTCAAACCGCCAAGAAGACTGTTGCGATCACCTTGCTATGACAATACCTACCTACCTAGGATAAGGTACGAAGTTGTAAAGAAAATCCGAATTGAGGTACTGTACCTACCTGGAGACCTGGAATAGCTGCTAAGTCGTAACGACGTAAGGTACATTTTCAGCCTCAGCGCCATCAGCCTTGCTTCCCCCCGTTCCCCATCTTCAAAAACTCCTTTAATACTCACCATGCCCGCCCTTCGCTTCGTGAACACAGACGCAAGCAGCTACCTATTTCCCCAGAATTTCAGAACACTTGACTTTCCAAAACCTAGCATCAGCACGGTGATGATTCAGCGGTAGCAATAGATTAATGCACCCCTTCTCTGTTCTCACCCTTGGGATCTTCGTAGCGGGCTACATCACTGCGAGGTGGGACCTAGTCACTCGACTTTATGAGTTGGCCATCTTTGCATGGGATCACGGTGTAGTGGTAAGGTTGTCGCAGTGTCCATTATGACAGCATCGTGCTAACCAATCCCCAATTGCAGAGTCGCGCAACGAAAGGTTTTGCCATTCTGTCCTTGTTTTTCTTTCTCTTCATAATCCCGGTGGAACGATTGGCCTCGAGGGAAACATATTTGGTTTGTTAGCATATCCTCAACGAACCGCACAATTTGGCTAAAAAAAGGCACAGCATCCCCGTTCCGGAAACGCTGGCATATCTGCGCGTGAACAATTGCGACGACGCGGCTCTTTTTAGTTGATTAAGGCTGTCATGCCAGAGCAGGATGGGCTAATGAGGATATTCTGGCCATTGGACATACCTAGAACAGAACGCTCTGGGGTAATAGTTGGGTGGAGGAACTCTGAGCTCGATGTCTTCGTTGTCGCAATACTCGAGGAGGTCAATGTAAGCTGCGCATATCGCACCAACGTAGCACAAGCTGATACTTGATAGACGATTAATGTCGAGAATGCCTTGAAGGTTGGCACGCTTTTTCGAAATGCCAGTCATTCCATCAGTCGAATTTTTCAACTCTGTGGGCAGCATTCGATGTTCGTGCTGGGGACTATGAACACACCGACCGAACCAACAGATATCGAAGAGGATTATATATACGCGACTAGTCGTTCTGGTTCGAAAACACCGCAGATCACATGTACGAAAGCCAGCACTGTACAAATTATAATGTTCGAAAGACCCCTGCCAACGCGCATGCAATACATATCTTTATCGCCGATATCCTTGGCTTTGGGCCATGATGCTGAGAAGACGGAGCATGCTCCAGGAAGTATAGATGCTGAAGAGGAACTGCAGGAAGCCAAAAAGCGGAAACGTACACAAGACTTGGTTGAAAAGTTGAAATTTCATACAGTGACCAAGCACCCTCCGTCGCAAAAGGAGCTGGCGTTGCCCAAGATCATCAATCAAATCAATTGTTCTTGGGAATTGCAGAAGCTTCTGCAGAGAAATGTTGCTCTGGTTGGCACCCGTGTCAGACGGTCTCTGAGTGTCTCAGAAAGAGTGGTTGAGTCTGCGGCAACAATGCGAAACTATATCCTACAATGTTTATGGGATCTTGTTACTGTCTGGGTTTACCCTGTTATACGACGTTGCTTTATCATAGCACTCATGTGCCATCGATTTGTTGCGGAGATGCTCTTGGTTGTGCTGGAATGGCGACTGCGTCCTGATTATGCAGCACTAAAGGATATATCGGCTACAGCACAGCAGGTGGAGATACGGCTACAGCAATTTTGTTATTGGCCCATGCAGTATGTTACACTGCGGAAAAGGAAAGGTGATTGGGAGAGTGTGACAAATAGCCACCCAGAGTACATTCGTTTCTACAATAGTCTCTGGCTTGTAGCTAATGATGTGATCATCGGAATCGCCCTTGGATCTTATATTATCGACAACGCACCTTGGGTTGCTGAACAGATAAGCGATGTACTGGACACCTATTCTGTAGCAGCTTTGCGAAGAACGATATCATGGTTGATGGATTGGCCTGCCGGATTAAAGTTAAACAATGAACTCGCAGCCTTTTTGGGCGACTTGTTTTTATGGGTCATAGACTACTGGGCGAGTAAGTGATCCAATCTACTCTCGAGCTCTGAGGAGCATACATGCTAACAGTATCTAGATTGTCTTGAAGCTCTACGGCCTGTTCTTCCTCACGTCATCTGGTTTATTGGCTTCTCAAGCTTTGCTGGTGCCTCAATGCCCATTGCTCTCTTTTCCGACCTCCTTTCGGTATTGACCCTCCATATTTACTCCTTTTACATGGCATCTGCAAGGATATTTCACTGGCAACTTACGATAATCATTTCTCTGTTCCACCTTTTCCGAGGCAAGAAGCACAATGTCCTACGAAAACGAATCGACTCCTGCGACTATGATCTTGACCAGCTCCTCCTTGGCACTATCCTCTTTACTCTCCTCTTTTTCCTCTTGCCAACAGTCATTGTGTTCTATCTCACCTTTGCGTCCGCTCGAATGGCCATCATATCCCTTAAGGCCGTTTTGGACACCTTATTAGCTTGTCTCAATCACTTTCCACTGTTTGCACTTATGTTGCGGCTTAAAGACTCGCAACGGCTACCAGGTATGTCTTCAGAAACGTTTTCAGTTTTTCAATTAGATTTCTAACCCATAATCAGGCGGAATCAGATTTGAGCTCCTTTCTCCATCACCTTCGATATCCGCATCCTATCCAATACCCACATCACACATTCGTCTCCACCCCGTTCCTCTCCCATTCACGACAATGTTTGCCCAATACTTCCAATTAGGTCATCGAATTCGCAAGCACTATCTGTCCCCCAGTGTTCTTCTCTGTCTAGCCACCGGAAAATTCGTCCCTCCAATCCATCGAAAAAATCTTTACAGCTTGCAATACAGCATGTTGCCAGGTCGCCGAGCCAGCATATCCAGTATGTGGATGGCACTGACCGCTAATGTGGAAGAAGTCAAAGCAAAACGGTTGATTGTGCCTTATGGAAAGCGACCAGTCAATCCCAGAAGGGGGACCACTCAATATCGAGGTGGCCTTTCTGGATGACAGATTTTGTAAATTTCTGTTATGACACCTTAATGTTAATAAGATTGGACAGCTTTTATGCTGTCTTGTACCTACTCGTTGCTGATACTCATATTCGACACGTGATGGTAACGCCGCTGGACCAGCCCATACAATTGTGAATCCGACAAACTCCATCAATGCTTTCCATTTGCACCTTTCGATGTTATAATAACGCCGGCAAAGCAATCACACATATATATAAAAAACCCGAATATGCTGTAGGTCATGTTCATATTTGCTCACAACAGCTGATAAACATGAGAGCCCTGACACCTTGTGGTCAGGTCGACCGACGTAGGGGGTTGAGAAAGGTTCCTTGGCATTTGAAGCGTGGAGTGAGAGTAGCATTGTGATTTCATGGAGCATGAAGAGTTGAATAGTTGTATTCTTGCTTGGTATCAGTAAGGGGCTCATGCGGAGGATGGCTCGTGTCATGATATGTTATGGGCGCTTTCCACTTGGCTTTCTTGTTAACACATTGGCATCGTGCGCTTCAAATAACATCGGGTGTATGTAGGTGTGTAGGTCTACTTGTTACCTATTGATACGGAAGTGTTCTGAATGTGAGAAGCCGGCAATCATATTAGATGTTTGGATATTTTGAACATGTTTGTTATATAAGAACCTTTATAGTATATCCATGACTAAAGTCATTGTAAGGCAGAGCTTCTCCAGCTAGGATGACTCGACAGATATATTCCCAAGTAAAGTCTAGCCAGTAATCGAGAATACAGCATTTTTCAACTTCAGGAACACTGTTCTAGCAATGCTAAGCAGCTTAGCCAACAAAGCCCCGAATTCTGAGGAGTATGTACATAACCAGTCAGCTCCTATCACGCACCCTCGGCGTTCAAAAACCATAGTAGAAAACTCAGTTGTTGCTCTCTGGAACAAAAGTGAGCATTTCCTAAATAAGATGGCAGCACTCCCGCATCTTCACTTTATATTCTGCGATAACCTTTCAACATGCAACAACAGTAGTGGCGACCGTTTGGCGCAACGGTTCAGGTCAAGCCACTGTTGTGAGGAGGTCATCGGTTCTAGCTCGGAAGTAAAGGCCCTGGGGGCCTTTCTGTAGCAACCACCCCATCTAGACTAACGGAGAGCAGATGGGTTGGTTGTGATTCTTTTGCTATTTTTATATATGCTTTGATTTTTCTTGATTTTGTTTTGCTATTCAACGGGTTGAGGGTTTTGGAGATTTTGGTTCGTTGCTGCTGCTGTTGTTGTTGTTTTTGAGATTCGCGTGAGGAGGTGAAGTGCTGTCGTGTAGAAGAACTTCACTTAAGTCGTGGCGTATTTTCCAAGATGATTTTCCTCTTTTTGTATGCTACTCGTGTTCTTTTGTGGCACTTTATTGCAAAATTCCTCAATTCTATAAGAATCATGGTAAGTCTAGACCTTTTCTAAGTTTATATCTTGTTCTTTATCAAGTGACCTCGCCTGGCTTCGTCTACCTCAGTAGTTTTTTGAAATTTCTTGCCTATTGCCAATCGTCAACATTGATAATTGCAGGCAATCTACGTTCTTTACGAGAGAGCTAGTTAGTCATTCTGAAAGCTCTGAAAGCTCTGAAAGATCCGGATGTCCCTTAACAGTGTAGAGCTAACGGAATAGCAGAAACGTGACATATAGAGAGTAATCAGTCGTTATAGCTCAGCATAAAATCTGGAAAAGCTGCGTAACAATTGCAACTGCAACTGCTCGCTGGGTATAATAGTGTTTGCAGAATCTGCTTACGTCGATGTTGTGTTCAAGAAAGTTATCTCTTGAGACATGCAAGAGTTCACCGCAATTCGAACAGCTATACGTCCTCTTAGCGCTTTTTGTTCGTCACCAAGCAGCATTGTGTAGTAAAGCCAGAGGTGAAAATCCACAAGACTCATGTTGACCTTTCCTTTCTACTTTATAGCTTCTCCATAGCTTGACAGCTTCTACTTCCTTAACCATACCAAAGTTCCAGTACGATTAACAACATCCCTTCACTTCGTCAATGAAACCACAAATCCTAGTTCATATCTGTCCCTGATAGAGCATTTCTCAGTGAACATGGCCACTTCCCACCCCCTGCTCCTCAGGTCTCTTTCCCCCGAGGTCAATCTTCTTGAACTCCATTTTACTACCACCCTCCGTGTTTGTAGCTTGAGACTTTGCTTCTCCTGTCTCTTCTCCGTTGCTCCCCCTGCGGAAGATATTCAACAAGCTGCTTCGACGCTCACTAGGTGGACTACTCGATAAACTAGAGAAGAGACTGCTTCTCCTGCGACCTGTATCACCCTCTTCGAGCTCCGAGCTAGTGACTCGTGTAGAGTTTAGAGTTTCGGAGGGCTTGCCTGTGATGATTAATATATGTTCAACACACAGAACAAGATCAATGCATAAATCGAGACAGATACAAGGCTAGGTGAGGATGCATAGACATCTGGTTGAATCGACTTCGTAGATCATTCCTGAGACTATGCAAATGAAAAAGTAGTATTTACGAATATTGCCCGCACCCCCAATCCCATACGAGACCTTCCTCTCCTCGACATCGGTAGCTCGAGACATGGTAGTGGTATGAGTGTTTGTGTTGTCAATAAGGCCTTCAGAACTGGACTGTGTAGATGACCGAGGAAATAACTTCGATGACAAGCTTGGCATTTAAATAATCCTATCAGACTTTCTCTTATGCTTATGGATAGCTCAGGTATGGATGAATGAAGTAAGATCGGAGAATAGCCAGCAACCAGCGATTTCTTAGCATCTTATACCCATCAGTTTTCGAGTGCTCTTGCTTCCAAAGTTCGGCATATTTCCCGATCAGCGCCATATGCCGTCTTTCTCTGTTTTCTGGGAAACAATTCTGAGCATTTCATAGGATCGTTGCGTTTGTGAATGGGTGCGGAAGGCGTTGAAAACAGCGCGGCGATGAGGAGACATACAGTGAAGTTTGATGGCTGTCCAATGAGTGAGATCAGCCTTATCGGGGCCTGCCAAGTGACGCCAGTGGTGGCGATCGATCAGGACAAACCTTGGGCAGGCGACCAGTAAGTACTATGTAAGTAGAGGGCGGGGTTGTGTTCAACCTCATTCATTGTTGCTTCACGTGCTTGTGTTATGGCATGATTAACGGCTATGACATAGAACATTGATGTCTCTCCGTTCGATAGATGCTGTACATAGTACATAGTAAATGTCCAAGGGAATGTATCATTTCATCTCGTATGAAGTGACTTGAGAATCGTGTAGGAAATCAATGAAAAGCAGGGGCTGGCTGACCTCATTTCTCGTGCTGCCAATTTGTGGAGATCGACGTCACATTCATTCAGTGATAAAACATCAAAAAATTCATATCGCACCCATATGCCCATAGATGGCAATGATTCAAAAGTCTCCATAACAATTGAATGTTTAGAGTCGACGATCCTGCAAACAACGTCGTGCTTGTCCAGATCCCAGTCCAACCCATGTCATCCCAACTCCACTCTCCAGCACCTCGATCAGACGATTCACCATTCCACAACTCCAACTTCAAAATCCCCATAACCAATTCAAAATGCGCCCCAGCAACGAGATCATAATATCCGGCGCCGGCGTCTTCGGCGTCTCAACGGCCATAGCCTACAAAACCCGCTACCCATCCAGCACCGTGACACTCATTTCCCATTCCCCCACTCTTCTCCCCACGTCCCACGACACTGCCAAGATCATCCGCCGCGTCTACAATGTCTCCGACTACGTATCCCTCGCTTCAGCCGCGATGGCTCGCTGGGACGACAAGCGGTATGCGGCCGTGTACCATAAATCCGGCTGGTACGTATTTCAGAGCTCTGCGCCAAAGGCCCTAGCTCCTGGGTCGAGGGTCGTGAGTGAGGAGGAGGTAAGGAGTGTTCATGGGGGCATTCTGAAGGACGCGAGGTTGGATGATGTGGGGTTTGTGGTTGCAGATGAGGCGACGGCGTGGGCGGAGGCTAGTAATGCGTTGGAAGCGGAGGTGAAAAGAGCAGTTGGTTTGGGAGTCGAGGTTGTTGAGGGGAGGGTGGGAGGCATCAAGTGGGAGGGAGAGAAATGTGGTGGTGTCGAATTGGATGGTGGTCAGGTGATACCTGGGAGTGTGGTACTGGCTATGGGCTGCTGGACACCGACATTCTTGGAGAGCGTAGGGCTCACTGGTAAAACGGGAGAAGCTAGATGGGTTGGGGTGAGTGTTCTTGGAGTAAAAATCACGGAGGATATGTATGAGCGGTACAAGGGGATGCCAGTGCTGGCGGTGCGCGGGGAAGGTGAGTGTTTTGCTGCGTCTCTCTTGCTTGTAATCACTTTTCGACTTGAAATCCATCCGAGCTCTTTTAATCTTTCATACGCATTCGATGTCGACGTCGGAGTATAAGATGCAGCTCCGAGTGAAACAATTGTTGATTATATCTGATAGGGGAAATCATGCCGCCAGACTCGAACCGCATAATCAAAATCAACAACTCTCGCTCCTTTCTAATTACGGATCCTTCCATCCTATCGAAGACCCCGGACGAGAAGTCCCCCTTTTTTGATGAGAATATGGACTTACTCTTGCGGCTCTTGCCAGAGCTGACAGGTGTTGAAATCGCTTTTCGACGCTATTGCTGGTTAGTCTTCCTTCCTTCTCAGTATGTTGTGTTCTGGTACAGGACAAGTAGTGTTGTACGTATATACCAACTAATAGTAACAGTGACTGCTTGACCAAGACGCAGGATTTCGTTATAAGTCCAGCGAACAGAAAGGAGGAGCTGTATGTTGCTTACGGAGGCTCGTTTCATGGATGGAAGTTCTTGCCCAATATTGGGGACTATGTAGTCGATATGATGCACGGAGAGTTGGAGGCTTCATGGAAGGAAAGGTGGAGTGGGGAGTTTGAAAGCAACGATCGGATTCATGAGAGTGTGATTCCTAAGAGGACACTGGAGAAATACTGAGCAGATAAAAGCCATGATTGAGCTTATAAAACTTGAAATAAGTAGAGCCATAGCTTGTCGAATTCTTTCGTAGAGACTCACAAAGTATATGCTAAGTAGCGCCGTCCATTCCTTGCCATGACTGAAGGCCCCCAAACGCCAGCAAACCCCAAAGTGCAACAAGCTACAATGCCTTGATGTTTTGAAAGAAGGGATTCTTTAGCAGCTTCTCATCGCTCTTGACCAACTCTCGCATTCTCTGCACAACAGCTTCACCACTTAAGCCCTCGCCATCGCACTGCTCCTTCCACTTGATCAAAACTTCCTTCAAAAGCGCACTGCCTTCTTCTACATCTTTCTTCTCGTACTTCACGCTCGTGCCCTCATGTTTTGCAGTGAAATCTTCCAGTTCGTCTGCTTTCCTCTTGGCCATCTTGACCACCTTCTCGGGAAACCTGACCAGCTCCGCAACATGAATTCCGAAACTCTGGTCACAAATCCCCTCATCTACTTTGTAAAGCAAAGTCACCTCCCGCTTTACGTTTTCGCCTTGAGTATCGCCTATATGTGCCACGACGTGGAGATTCTTAACCTGCGGATAACTATCGACGAGAGCAGTCAGTTCGTGGAAATGGGTAGCGAACATGGAGAAGCATCCTATTTCTTTGATGATATGCTCAGAAATCGCCCATGCGAGGCCAAACCCATCGTATGTGCTTGTACCTCTGCCTAGCTCGTCAATGATAATCAAGGATTCGGAGGTGGCTGATTTGAGGATGTTCGCGGTTTCAAGCATCTCCGCCATGAATGTTGAGACGCCTTTGAGCTGAGAGTCACTGGCACCCACTCGTGCAAGAATGCAGTCGAATATGGTAAGCTCCGCTTCAGAACAAGGAACAAAACAACCGATTTGGGCCATTAAGGCTATGACTCCAATCTGACGGATATAGGTGGATTTTCCACCCATGTTTGGGCCTGTGATGATGAGAAACTCGGAGGTTTCTCTGCACAATGACACATCGTTCGTGATGAATTGTATATCATCTTGCATTTCCATACAAGGATGCCGTGCTTCCTTGAGAATCGTGTTGCCAGTACCACGTGGGTGCATCTTAGGACGAACGTAGGAGGTCGGTGCATGTATCGAACAATGTGCAAAAGAAACAATGACATCTAGGTGGGCAAGGACACCGGCAAGTTGTTCAATAACTGGGCAATATGATGCTGCTACACCAACGACTTCATTTACCAAACTGCTTTGGGTACGATTGTAATTATCAGAGAGCTGATCAAACTCCCGACGCATTTCAGCAAGATGGCGAGTGGTGAAGTAGACGCCGTTCTTCTGCGTTGAGCATTCTTGGTATTTTTTGCTGTTGCGTATGCAGCCCGCTTCGTTTCTTGTCAATCGCATGCACCACCCGTGAACTTTATGATTCTCAAGGAAGAGCTTTTTATCGGCTTCTTGATTCAAATCCCTAGCTGCATCACGGTGCTCCTTCTCCATATCGTATTTGAGCTTGTCGAGCTTTTTGCGAATGATGCGTAGACCCTCATCGAATTCTGGCTTGATGATGAATTCATGGTTGTCTAATGCATCCAGATCAACTGTTGTCTCAACCATCTCTTGTAGCTTGAAAAGACTGTCAGAGTAATCTCGGATTTTACTCGTATAGGCCTCGTCCAGGGCGTCTTTATATTGCTCATCCATGACACTCTCGAGTGTATTCAAGAAACCAGGTAACCTGATTACAACTTGATAAGCCCTCACGACGTCCTCGAGATTAGCTAATTTTCTCTGGAAACGCTTAGCAAGTCTGTATAGATCAGGTATTGAGCGAAGATGATCCTCCTGCATTGCCTGCCGGAGTTCGGTATCGTCAACAAAGGTCTCCACCAGCTGCTGTCTCTTCTCGATCTCTTCTAGGCTCATCAATGGCTGCTTTAGCCATTGTGCAAGGAGCCGGCTTCCCACCGGGGTCTTGCAATGGTTGAGAAGACCATACAAACTCATAGTCTTCGAACCGTCTCTCGGACCTGGCATGAGATTGAGAGCCTTCAACGCCGATGCATCTAGCTTCATGAACTGTGATAAGTCGTGTTGGTAGAGTTGATATTGTCCAAAGTTGGATGAATCTTGGAGAACGCCCAGGTATTTGATCAATGCTGCTGCTGAGCCCATTGCGAGCTTGAGATCCGTTTGCGGTAGAGATCCAGCTGAAACTTCATCCTTCAGAAGTCTAGCCAAGTCTTGTTCAATGTCTCTCGTACCAAAATCTCCAGGGGTTCGTTCCGAAATAGCAATGCCACAGCTATCAATGATAGCTTTCAGCTTCGAAATTTCGGCATCCTTGGAAGACTTGTCCACTTGAAGTAAACACTCCTTCACGCCCAATTGAATCAATAAACTTTCGAAGTTGGAGTACAAATCATTATCAAGGAACTCTGTTACGCCTAGCTCTCTCACACTGGCATCAGCGAAACAGACACCAACATTCCTGGCCTCGCTCGCCTTTGCGGAAACCTTGACAGCAAGTATGATAGGTGCAGCATCAATATGCCCGCCCAGTTCCTCTTCGATGTCCTGAAGATTGCCAGGTGATGCTTGCTTGGTAAGCTTCCAGCTCCCACGACCAGTATTACTCCAGATCTCGATTCGCTTGCCCAGACGGAAGAGAGCATCACGGATGAAACTTCGGAAGACGGTGACAGAAAGTGTAACGGAGGGAAGACCGGTGTGATCATTTTTACCGAGTTGTCGTAAGACCGACGTTGTTTTGTAAACCTGCAAGTGTCATTGATAGCCAAAGCAAATATCGACAGGATTCACTCACAGTGCGTGCAATTACGGTTGCATCATCTCCATGAGCTGTGTACCAGTCGCTGCGATCGAAGACCCTCACAGTGCCATCATCTTTTGCTGGAAGGCCGTTGAAGAATCTGATGAAGCCACCTTCATCATCCACCTAAGCATTGGTTAGTCCATAAATTTATTCTAATATAATAGTTGCATACCTTCAGCTCTGGACGTGCAGACATGGTGGGAGTTGATGCAGTTAAAGCAGGTAGATTAGACCATATGATGATTCTCCGGTCGACGTATTCCGAAGAATCACAAAGAGTTGGAGAAAATTTGTTGAGTTTGTGGGTTGATACTGATCATCAACATTCGAATCTGTAATCGATGGTAGGGTAGACGCGCCTTACGCGTAGCAACTCACGTTGATGCGCGTGAGAATAAAGTGTGACAGCCTTGTATGTAAGGCTGACAGCACCTTCGAAATCGGAGTATCCATGAATTCATGAGATCATCGAGTGACTCGCCCGAAATAATTCTCAATTCTTGAAAAAGCACAGCCAAGATGTCAAACAAGTCTGCAGATTCGAATCCGATGCCCAGAGGCCCTCCTCCTGGAGCAACAGAGCCGCCTCCACACGTTTCCCAACCCAAAGTTTACGAAGTCTTCAACGCCCCAAGCAATGCGAACGCCTTACCTGACGGCTCGGGCCAGAATACTGCAGGAGCAGTGTCGAGATCAGCGGGGCCTGGCTTGGCAGATGCCGTGAAGACTGTGAAACTGGAAGATTTTAAAGAGGTTCACAAGTATCCTTGTGTGCGAGAGAGTCTATTGACCGGCCTTGGAGCTGGGTTTGGTATGGGTGGAATAAGAGCTCTGTTGAAAGGTAATGAATACATATTTTGAATCTCATACAATAATTTCAAAATTGCTGACTTTTTACAAAGCACCAATACCAAAGGCATGCAATTGGGCTGTGGGAACATTCTGTTTCGCTGGAATCGCCAACTATGAATTCTGTCTATACAAGAGAAGATTAGAGAAGCAATATATGAAGCGGGCAGTTGAGATCATTGACCGAAAGAAGATAGAGAAAGAACAGGAACTTGAGAAAAAGAGAGCGGAAAGAAGGAAGGCGAAGGAGGAAGCCGATAGATTGGCGGAAGAGGCTAAGAAGTCCAGTTGGAAGTTCTGGTGAGGGAGTGATTTCAAGGATTTCAAGCATTGCATATTCGGAGTTCTTTTATGGCTGAAGGTTGTCTAAGTTTGCGATCCCCGCAACTTTTGTCTTTCAATGATGACGAAAGCATTAGACGTCAGTCCTTTTGTTCTGAAGGCGCTTGTACGGATACAAGAATTTGATTGCATGCCCGCAACAATGAATATATCTAGCAGGATGGGGGGGGGGGGGGCATCTGCTGATGATCTACTAAACCTCGATATATTAAAACACACCTAATGAAAATCAACACTGCTGCCGTGCGCAGTATTGAAGCCATCTAGGTCTTTCATTGAGCATCTGGGACATAAGAGATGCATTTTATGGTAATGAAGTTTACAGTATTCATAATCTTGTGTCTTCGTAGGTGAATGAAGATAACGAACAACCCAAATATTCAAGGATAACAGCCACAGGATTACAAATTGGACATATGATATGTCTTTTTGTCTTCCAGGATGGCATATGTAAGATGGAAGCAGCCATACTCATGGGGGATTAGCCGATGTATCAAATGTGACTTGAATTATTGCCGACGACTTGGCAATCTATCAACCCCTCGTGCTGGTCAACGGCTTCCTTTTTTCATGTTTAACTCCGAGCTCATAATACAAATATATACAAAGACACATGTGAACTCCTTTACATCGAACGATCATGTTCAATCCCAGTCAGCCAAAGCACTTCGTTCGTATCTACTGTCTACCTGTCACAGTGACCCCTGTATGAGCCCTCCAATCCAATCTATGCATGAAGTAATGCGGACTCCGGCGATTCGACATTTCTCAGCGACCACGATGCATCTGACAGACTCCTCGTTTGGTATTGCATCGTCACTGCGGGGAAAGCTTCGGGTGTACATGAACAACGAAAACACATACATATCTGCTTACATTTTGACAGAAATATAACGCATGATTGTGCCGATTTCCGTTTGAGTCATGCTCAGTCCATGCAATTTGCTGCAGGAAGCCGAATCCAGTTCTTCGATCTCGAGATCAACATCGGTATATTCATGTCTGTCTTGCTAACGACATAAAACGAAGACCTTCATAGACCAGATATTATCTCTCTGGAAGTGCATATCGTGTACCAACGATCCAAGTAGGGCAATCTGAAAAGCGGTTTGAGGCTTCATTCTTGAAATGTTGTATCTATGGTTAATACAACGTGAGTATGGTGAGTAGAATGAGTTTTTGTGGGGTTTTATTTGGCTTTGGCCCCTCAATAGTTTATGGTTAAATGGCCCGCTCTCTGTGGATACGGGTAAACTCCCGCAATTCAAGCTTCTTGCGACGTCCTCTAAATAAATCCTACAAGGGGTACTGATGTACCTCCAATGCCGGTACATCTTTATGCAATTGTGCCTCCGAACTTCATGCTTCATCAAGAATACTTTGATAAGTTTGCATGACACTTGACATAACGCATTCTCCGCACCCATCTAACGGGTACTTTGGGCATTAAGTACTCTCGTGCACAGTTTATCTTCAACGTGGTTGTGTTCTTTTGTGAGTGCACAATTGTATAATTACACGTACAGCGTGCATTCGGAGCTCCCACTTCCACGCGGCAAGATGCATCATGCGGCCGGATGTGGCGGTACGGAGTTTGATAGAATTTTGGTGTTGGATTTCGACTCAGTATAAAGGTGCTGTCTTACGACTTTTGTGTTTGGGTGTCAAGGTCTCCTTGTGGCCTCTTGAAATTCTCATACCTCTTCTTTCTATTTCACCAACCATGCTTGAAGATATTCCAATAACCCCTATTCGAGCTCTTGGGCTTGTGACTGCATCGGTATAAAACCCAATTTCAAGTTGAAGAAACCCAAAACTGACAAAGACTGATAGTTGTTTTTGTACGCTTTCGCAAGATGCATATATAATCTCTACTTTCATCCTCTTGCCAAATATCCCGGACCAAAGAGAGCTGTTATATCGGATATCTGGTATGCTCGAAACTGGTAAGCTACCCAGGTTGATCTCGTCCAACAATTCTCTAATCCCAAGAAGGATTGACGGTAGATATCCGCATACCATGAAAGCTCTGCATGAGGAGTATGGAGATGTGGTTCGAATCGCACCAAATGAACTCTCTTTTGCTACTGCACAAAGCTTCCAGGACATATATGGTCATGCGAACAAAGACCACAGACCACTCTTGAAAGGGAAGTTCTATGATCAATTTGACCTGGAGCCTAGCATCGTGCACGAAAGTAAGTGTTGAAAATTAATTGTATTTTATGGCAATATAGTACTTACCAGTTGTTTAGCTGATCCGGTGAAGCATCGAGAAGTTCGCAAGACCCTCTCGCATGCTTTCAGCGCCAAGTCGCTGCGTGAACAAACTAATATTGTTCTCAAATATGTTGACCTGTTAATGAGCCAGATTGAGAATCTGGCAGATACTGCACAGGGTATCAACGTCACTGAGGTATGGCAGATTTATTTGACACGATCGTAGTTGAACAGTACTATACTAATTCACGTTTAGTGGTATAACTGGATAACATTCGACATCATAGGAGAACTGAGTTTCGGAGAATCGTTTGACGCTTGCGAAAAAGGTACGGCGTCACTTGAATATAATTCACCAACGACAGTATCTAACACGAAGCAGCTGAATCTCATCCCTGGGTGAACCTCATTCTTCAATCTGTATATGCAAGCTCTTACCGAGATATATTCCGGAGGCTGCCATGGACGGTCTACATCGCCAAATGGCTGATGCCACCCGGACTCGCCGCAAAGCGTGCAGAGCACCTACGATTGAGCCGCGAAAAGGTAGCCGCACGTCTGAAACGGGAGAACAACCAATACGACTTCTTCTCCAACTTTCTAAGCTCCAAAAAGGAACACCAAGCGCGCGAGAACTTCCTTCTCACGCAAGCAAACCTTCTCCTTGTCGCCGGGTCCGAGACGACCGCGACAACACTCGCCGCAGTAACCTACTACATGACGACCAACACCTCGAAGCTCCAGCGCCTGCAAGACGAGATCCGCGCGACCTTCAAAGACCCCCGAGAAATCAACGGTGACTCCACGCAGCATCTCCCCTACCTGCACGCCGTCATCGAAGAAGGGCTCCGCATATTCCCGCCCGTTCCCTTCGGCCTGCCGCGCGTCAGCCACGGCGTCTTCATCGATGGCAACTGGGTACCGTCTGGCGCCACTGTCTCTACTTCCTCATACACCACGACCCGCTCGCCGGCGTACTGGGCATCCCCATCAGAGTTCTTGCCAGAGCGTTGGCTGCCGGCTGATCACCCATTTTATCAAAAACGCTTCGACCGCGATGATAAGAATGCTTCGAAGCCGTTTATGTTGGGTCCAAGAGCTTGCTTGGGCATTAATTTGGCTTATGTCGAGTTGAGAATTATTCTGGCAAGAATGGCGTTGCAATTTGAGTGGGAACTGAATGATACGAAAGTTAATTGGGAAAGGGATACTGAGTTGACAGGGCTTTGGAAGAAGCCTGAATTATATGTCAGATTCTCGCCGAGAGTGAACTGATGATGGGGCTAGGTAGAATTTGGATCCACAGTAATCTCTCTTGTGACCGACGAAATGCTTTTCCAATCTCCTAAATCAGTTCTTTGTTTGCTTCGAAGCTGCCTCCACCGAAATGCTTACTCTCTTTCTGAATAATGAGCCAGACTTAAAGGATCGTTCTGATGTCTTCGGTTGATCGTTATGTCACATTCTCTACTTTGAGGATGTATCATTCCATGCAAATGTGCATATTATTAGTCCACATATAGGAAATATTCAGATGCTCACTTTGAAATGTATTCGTTTTAACTTGAAAAACATGACTAGATATTGAATATTCAGCAGAAAAAGATATAGTTTAGCATGAATCATACCCCCCACCAACTGCAGCTCTCGCCGGGCATTTTGTGCACAAGCCTGTATGCAGAGTACATCGAGAAACCACAGCAACGCAATGGAAAGTTCGGAGCTGCGTTATTCTTGCTTTCATTCGCATATCTATCCCCAAACATTTTCACATTTGCTCCACCCAGACGCCGTGTGCGATACCGTTTTGCTCAATCCTCCCACTCCCACTCCCACTCCCCCTTCCTACCTATTCACAGGCACCCATGGATTACATGACAAAGAGGAGATTCGTGTCTGCACAGGTGTTAGCTCTGGACTTTCCAAAGTAGTATACTGTCAAGAAGGAAGTTGACGGGAAGAACGGATGGGTGGATATTGACTTACTCAGAGGATGACTACAGCTCAACTGTGGTTTCTGGGTGTACTTCGCGGCTAATTCATCTCTGATGCTGTTGAGTAACTGCACATAACTTTGCTGCGGGTTTTTCTTCATGGCAGCGATGAAAGCCCAGGACATGGCGCCAGTAGCCTGCGCCGCAATGGTGGCATCGGCTCTGTATCAAAATGATTAGTCAAAATTCCCACAAGGCAAATCCATTTCTGATATCCGAGGGCAAACTTACGAGGTTTGATCATCCTTACTTCCCGACCACATGATAACATCCGCAGGACTCGTCTTGGTTTGTACGGCGCGATTATACGCGTCATCGCCTGTTGTAGCCTTCTTGAAGAAACTCATAACGTTATTGGCCACCCCACTCATATCGCCCCTGCTGTAAGAAGAGATGGCACCGAGTAAGCCTTGGCCAGCTTCCTTGGCCAAGTTTGGTTCCTTGAGAATTCCTTGCGTGGAGTAGATATATGGGAGATCAAGGGCCGTTCCAGAGTGGCAGGAGTCGAAGATGGCCGTGAGACGTACACCGGGCTGTAATGGATTGACCATGATGCGATGCATCTCGTCATCAACGATGTGGCCATTGGTACGGAAATCCACGGGGTAGATGACCTCATCGTACCCATCCTCCTCGTCGCCATCCAAATCCTTGGTCTGGCCTCCATGACCAGAGTAGTGAAAAAACAAGGAGTCGTTAGGCTGCGCATCCTTGACCAACCAGTGCATGGCGCGGTACATGTTCTCCTTTGTAGGCTGGCTCATAGGATTCTGCTGATCGTCGGTCAGAAGGACCATATCCTCTCGCGCATACCCAAAGTTGTCGTGCAAATAGGCAGACATATTCTTGACATCGTTGATGCATCCTCGCAGCTCGCCTCGTTGCCCGAAATAGTTGATTCCAACCAACAGGGCCTTCCTTTTACCCGTACAGTTAGAGTATTGGTACGAATACCCTTGAGGCGCACCCTGTCCGAAGTTGTGTTGCCCGCTAGGTGGTGGTGGAGGCGCATTCGGATTACCGTTCATGTAGGCGTTGGAATTGGCTGAGGGTGGAGCTAAATTCGTCAATACTGTAAGTGTCGTGGAATCTCGAGGTTCATACCTGGTCGACCATACTGTGGTTGGTTTTGGGGAACCCCACCATATCCGCCGTATTGCTGTGGAGGAGGCTACATTCCATCAGAAGCTGTGAATGGACTTTTTCGAGGGGTAGCGACCTACTTGAGAGTATCCATATGGTCCCTGTGGTGGAGGAGGTTGGTAGCCGCCGTAGCCTGGTTGTGGAGGAGGGTAGCCGTAACCCTGCGGAGGCCTACATCACAATCAGCATGATGATATCCAGCAGATGAAGCGCGCGATCTCGTACGGGTGGTGATGAGGTGAAGGACTCTGGTACTGATTGTATTGCGGTTGTCCTCCGTAACCGCCCTGGCCTGAATGGCCTTGCCCTGGATAACCTTGTCCTGGATAGCCCGACATGTTGGTGTGAATACCGCGCTCTGCGGCGAGTTGATCTACTTTGTTAAGAACCTTGTTGAACAATGACATGCGCGAGGGTGACAGCAATGCTTTGCGTGTACAGTATTGACGGTAATGGGTGTTGTGTATGTATGGAATAAGAGGCTGATGTTCTCGAGGTGAGTGTTGAAAGTGGATTGATGATGATGGTGAGTAATTGCGTGTGTTTTCGGTGGGTTTGCACAGTAGATCTAGATCTGAAGCTTGCGTGTTTTGAGAAGCGTGAGGTGGGGTAATCGGCGAGTGAGCGCGGAGGACGTGAATGCGGAGCTGTAGAGAGAGATCAATGTCAAGACGACGAATGGATGATTGTTTTCTTTTCTTGCAACGGGAAGAGATGAATAAGTAGAATGTAGTATGAATACAATTCTAGAACACAAGTTACGTTATGTTGTCTTATATTAGGTTGTCTGTCTGTGTGTATGTTGCCTGTCTCCAAAATTGTGTTGTCGGAGCAATTGATGATAAGGGACGAGGTACCCGGGGAACTATTAATATGAGATGGAATCAACTTCAACAGAACACTTATCGATATTCTATCTCATCTCGACAGTCGAATCTAGAGTCTTCTAGTCTTCTAGTCTTTTAGTCTTCTAGTCCCCAGTCCCCAGTCCATCTCCTCCTCGACGTATAAACAACAACAACAAGGACAACAGCAGGCATGGAATATTATCTGCAAGTAACTATGTACAAGTACACATCAATTTGTTCGCAAGTTGCCTCTCTAATATCATCTGGGTATATAGGTACACAACAAGCGGACAGGGTGGCTTAAGTAGAAGAGTTCCAATCGCTCATGGCCGAACAGCGACAGCGGTAGCAAGCAAGTGAGGCTGATCGCCGCTAAAGGCCCAAATTGCAAGCATAGGCACCTTACCTCGGGACCTTTGATGCTGCATCGAGCCCCGAAAGAACAGCCAGAACATGCGATTCGCAAGGATGACGACGGAAGCAGCTCATACTTACTCCACATCTATTCCTCGACTAACAGGAAAAAAGAGAAGAGAAAAGAGGAAGATAAAAAGGCTGGGTTTATGGTCACGTAGCACGTGCCTATGAACGTCCGAGATATGAGCAGAGAATGGTAGGTAGATATTTGTTTCTTCAGTGATAGAAAAGCACCCTCATGCCCCGACTGATGCCCGACAGATATCAACTTGTAAATAGATAAATGAATGATGGACGGATCTACCGGCAGCATCCGAGAAGGGGTGGGTGAGAATGACAATGAGAATGAGGTGCATGATGATAGACAGGGTCTCGTCAGCCTGAGCCTCGGGTACAGTCCTCTATTCTACTCTTGATCTCGATCCCTATCTCATACTCATACTCATACTCTCTCATACTTACAATAGGTGCTCATGCAATTCATCCAATACCACGATAACAATCGAACCTTACACAGAGTAGCAACACGCCATCCCCGTCCCTACAGCGCGTCTTCGAGCAGAGCAGAACACCAGAGTAACAAGAAAACAATGGCTCCCAGGAAGAACCCCGTTGCCGCTTGAAGCGGCGACGCCGAAGCCCTCTCCTTCAGCTGGAAAGCCACAATGTAACCCCTCGTTCGCGGCCCCTCGCGCCACCATGCGGGCCACGACGGTGAAGCCACCGTATGAGTAGCACTCGCAGTCCTTTGCACAGCACAGCCATCGTGCTGGAAGCGTCAAGGACCATTTGCTAAACGCCATTTTTAGAATCGCTGTTCATGTTATGTATGGCAGGGCAAGAGTAGGAATGGGATATCATTCGAGACGAGTGATGGACGATGTTGTGCGCTTCGAATACTGCAAACGGAGCTATATTTCGGGGGAATATACCTAGCTAGATGAATGGGTATTTTGGTGCATGATGTGATTTTAGGTGTCTGTATTTATACTCTATTGTGTAGATACATAATACACTTGTAAGTGTAGACGGGTGGGGGATTTACTCACGTGTAGATAGATGTTCTTGCCTGCTGGATGAAGACCTCGTGGGAAAAGAAACTCATTAACGGATCTTCCTCATTGATCAATCACTTGGTATTATTTTCATGAATGGCAAACAATAGAATGCACACAATACTGTTTGTGTTTGACTAGACTTATTTGAAATGTGCAGTTGGAGGCTCTTGATAGCCACCAATACATGAGCAGAATGCCACGTATTTGTGACATGTACAAAATCCCAGAGAACGAAGTGGAAAGTACAGCAGTCCCCAACGCCACATTATCTTTTGATCCCTATCCTAACTCCTTTCATCTCAATTTACTGCTCGGCGTTTCTCCTGGCAGATGCTTCGGCCGTCAGCTTCAGTGCTCTTGGTGCATCATCCCTTGGGATGTACAGCTCTACGAATTGCAGCACATCGGCAGCGTTGAAAGCCTTATCCTCGAAAAGCTTGTTCGTCTCGTCTTTCGTCTTGATTTGGAAGGTCTTGGCCGTGCCCTCCTTGGCACCAAAGAAGCTGATAGCTTCCTTGTATCTCCATTCTTGAATGTCATTATATGCGGCATCCATACCGTGAATGAACCGCTCAATGGTGTAGCCATCGTTACAGATGACGAAGCTAATAGATGTTAGACGTGCTTCATCGAGGCAAGTAAAGGTATGCGACTTACATAATTGGCTTCAATCCGAGACGGATCATCGTGCTGATCTCCTGAGCAGTCAATTGGAAACTTCCATCGCCAACGAAGAGAATTGTTCTTCTGTTGCTGTTCGCATCCCTAGCAGCCAAAGCAGCTCCCTGACAAGCTCCGACAGAGTATCCAATACTTCCCCAAAGCACTTGACTGAGTGCAGTAACGCCCTTGGGGAACTTCGTCTCCCAGATACCAAAGTTGGCAGTTCCGGTCTCAGTAACGACAATATCGTTCTCCTTGAGGAATTCTCCCATGCGTGGCCAGAACCATGCTTGAGTGATGACATCGGACTTGTCGGTATTCGCGACGACCGAGTTTTCTGCCCTTGGGCCTGGAACAGCCTTCAATTGCTTGAGATCAATCTGTTGAATAACCTTTCGGAGAACCCCACGCATATGGGTTTGAGGATATGTCGAGTAACGGACGACAATGTGGGTGCTGTGGAAATCAATAGTGTTGAGTTGGGAGGTCTTGTAAGAGAAACCAGCTGTAGAATGTTAGAGCTGACTGTATGTGGTATGACCGAAATGATAGGAATACATACCAGTGTTGAAATCAGACTTGATAGCGCCAATGGTCAAGATCAAATCCGACGCCTCGACTCTCTCCTTCACGTCCGGCTGACTGCCATCTCCAGCATAAACACCTCCATAGTTGGTATGCGTCTCGTCAATAGCACCCTTACCCATGGGCGTGACAAACACTGGAAGGTTGGTCTTTTCAACAAGAGCATGGACTTCATCCAAAACATTGTGACGGATAGCACAAGCATCTACCAAGATGACTGGGTTCTTGGCATTGTGAAGATACTTGAGAACAACATCAACCACATAATCCTCCTTACCAGGGTCATTCTCTGGCAAGTTAAGATCAATAGGTGTGCTCAGTCTGTCACCCTCAACCTTCTTTTGTGCCATATCTGTTGGCAGAGCAATGTAAACTGGTCGACTTTGAATCCAGCACTGTTGCAATGTGTGGTCGATGAGAGTAGCCGCCTCAAGTGGATCCGTCAAGTTAGCCATTGCGCATGAGATGTCCTTGTTCATATCATAAAAGACATTGAAGTTGCCGTTTCCAAGCGTATGGTGCAGCATGGCACCATCTCGCTGCGAACTAGTGGAAGGTGTGCCGACAATGTGGACGACGGGGACATGTTCGGAGTATGCTCCAGCAATAGCATTGATTGCTGAAAGCTCACCTACACCAAAGGTAGTGATGATGGCGGCGAGGCCATTGACTCGGGCATAGCCATCTGCGGCGTAACCTGAAAGACCATATCAGCTCAAAAAGCTCATCGATGGAGATGTTTTATACGAGACTTACCGGCGTTGAGCTCGTTGCAGTTTCCTACCCACCTCAGTCCGGTTGGTTCCAGGTAATCGAGTGCAACAAGATTGTAATCTCCTGGTACACCATGGACGGACCTGACACCCATTTGGTGAAGGCGAGTAAAGAGATATTCGACCAAATCGACGGGCTTCTTGAGCTCGGAAGTTCTGATATCGGTCGCCATGTTGAAGGATGGATTTGTGCTGGCCGATAAGTTGGATGAAAACAAAGAGTTTGTATCAATTTGGTAAAGCGTGAATGCAGAAGTGCTTGAACGAACGACGGAGGGTTGGCTTGTTATAATATATACTAAATGATGCAGCTCTTGATCTAGATTGCACGTAGGTAGGTAGGTAGGTAGGTAACGTCGTAGAGCAGGGGCAGCCGTTTGTTCCGCCTCATGTGCTGTACACAGTGGTGCAGCATTGTAGTGGGCTGTTTCTCAGTCGGCCTACTTCAACTGACCGAGACTCGGACATCCATATGATTGTGACGTAGTCGACCCTGGCACGTTCTCGGCCCGTCGAGAAACACTAAGATAGAATATATGGAGTATCACCGGCGTCAATGCTTAAACTAAGCTGCATTTTCTTTTCCGTTACTATTTGTGGAGTAGAGTTCTCCAGCTGCCATTCGTGGTTCATGCTGGTTGCTACGCGTGTCACGATAAATCGGCGTCTTAATCACTCGCCTTCATCAAAAGAGCCGTGGTGGAGTGAGAAATATATGTATGTATGGTCAGTCTTATGCCGTTCTTCCGAACAACTCTCGAGTGTCTGTGCCCGGTATCATTTGCGTGTTTTGTTTTGTTTTGTTTTGTTGATGTTTTCTGACTTGAGATCTACAGCGACGAGCCGCCGGTTGGTTCGCATGTCCTCAAGACTTTAGACAGCGGGACTCTGCTATTATGTGATATGATAGAGATGGAGGACTAGGTAGTCTTCAAATTCGGTCCATTTCGAGTCAAGACAGGCCGCCTCTCGTTCAGTACTGACATTGTCTCCCTAGGAAGTAATGGCCGTTCAGCTACTTACAGCAAACTTCAGCAGCATGGAACAATGGGTTGAAGTACGAGTATTTCAATGGAAAAGTAACGGATATCATTAAGTCATGACTTGAGAAGAAACGAAGTCTGGGGAATTGCAATCCATGCCCAATCCCGATCCCGATCCCAACCCCAACTCCAATGCCTGCCCCCAGTACCCAAACGCCGGCCATAAAAGACTCCAACAAAAGTTGATATACAAGTACAACCACGGCATCCGACTTACATCTATCTACACAACTCGCTTCCCGGCCTTCTCCTTCTTTCGCATCACCTCGACGCGCTCGACCAGCCGCTCGTGCACCTTGCGATGCTTGGCCCATTGCTGCGCGCCCTTGCGCATACGGACACCTGCCATGATCATGAAGGCCACGCTGCGCAGCGATGGTCGTGTTTCTTGGACAGTCTTGTCCGGTGTGATGCCCATCTGCTGTAGCATTTGAAGATCCGCTGCGTTGCTGGTAGGATGTCAGTAGGGGTTGGTGGGATGGGGGAAGGGAGTGGAGAGGGGAAGAGGTATGAACATACCAGGCACCAAACAACTCGACCTGGAGCAGCATAAACTTCTTGGCGAACGCTGCATCGGCCCTCAGACCCTCTTCGCGCTTGCAACGTGCGCGCAACCACTCAATCTGCATAAAAAGCCCACGCAATTCCTTGACATGTCTTTTCTCGCGCTCTTCAGCCTCCTGCAGTAACGACTCGTTTCCACCGTTATGACTAATACTCATATTAGGGAATCGAACGCCGCGGACGAGGCCCTTCTTTTCTTTCTCCCAGGCCTGCTGCTCATTGCGGAACTCCCCCTCAAGAGAGGCAAGTGCGGCATTGGCAGCCAGGGCACGGTCACGTTGGGCGGCACGCTCGTCGCGAATGCGGCCGATCTGGTTTCGTAGATGCGATTCTGACGCAGAGATGGCCTCGATGGTCGCGTCGCGCTCTTTGACGATCATTTCGAGCTCTTCAGCCTGTATCTGGGTTTCGCGTAGCATGTCGTGCAGGTCGCGTCTTTCAAGCGCCATAGTGCGGTCCTCGCCACTATTTCTGCGCTCAGCTTGTAGTTCGCGCTCCACCCGTTCGATTTTGTTGCGGAGACGCTTCACGGTGGACTCGTTACTGGTGTTGAGCACCAAGAGTTCCTCTTTGGCGCGGACAGCTTCTTCTAGTTGAGCTTGAAGGACTTCGCGCTCATCTTCCCATGCGTCTGTCCTTGCCTGAACCTCAGAATTCATAGCGCTGCGACTCTTGGCGCCATCGCGCTCAATATCACGAATCTGTTTGCGGAGATCCTTTATGGTTTGCTGAGCAGTAGAGAGCTGTCGACGAACTTCTACAAGCTCAGATTTGCGTGCTGAGCCGCTCATGGATGGTGACTGAGTTTGGTGCTGCGTTGTATCCTCGTAGGTCTTGTGTTCAAGATCGGAAATCTGGCGCTTCAGATTGCGAATCATATCCTTGTAATCAGCTTCTCGCTGGATATACTCGCTGATCTGTGCATTGAGACGGGACTCTTCGGCACTGGCTTTATTGGTTTCTTCTTGGAGCTCCTGCTCAAACTGTTGGAGCTTTTGCGTGGTAGCAGACTTCTCATCACGCAAGCGACGAACTTCATTTTCAAGCTTGAGCTTAGATGTACGCAAATCAATCTTTTCTTGATCCATTCGGAAGGTCTCCTCCTCGTGATTTCTCATCTCCCGGAGCTGACTTTCAAGCTCATCACGTTCAGCCTGGACTTCTGCAACCGAACTGCGAAGAGCATGCATTTCAAGCTTGTCACTGTTCACCTTTTCTTGCAGCGACTGCCTTTCTCGTCGGAGCTTCGAAAGTTGAGATTGAGTGTCTTCAAATCCAGATGCTTCAATCTTCGCTAGATCTTGCTTGGCTATTGCCAGTTGTCGTTTGAGATCATCAGATTCCTCATCAAATGTGCTTTGAAGAACCTCGACCTCATCTTCAAGTCCTTCCGCCTTCTCTGCGATTGCTTTCTGCTCGCGCTGAGCGATTCGAAGATCCTCTTTAACAGCGGAAAGCTCTGCTCGCACATCCTCCAGTGCCTGTCGACGACTCTGAACATCTGTATTGAGCTCTTCAATCTGTCGGCTAAGAAGTGCTTCGTCACGTTGGTGTCTCTCCTTTTCGCTATCGAGTGCCTCTCGCATTTTGGACTCCTTGCTTGAAAGTGTACCTTCCGCAGTTTGTAAACGATCTATCGTGCGTTGAAGACCTGCAGCTCGCTCCTCTGCCCGTTCGCGCTCAGCCTCAATACCTCGTTTCTGTTCACCCCACTTATCGCTATCATCATCGTACAGGCGTTCTTTCTCACGAATCTCGGCTTTGAGGTCCTCAACTTCATCGTTGAGCTGATCCATTTGAGATCTGTAATTTTCTAGCTCTCCAGAAACACCCTCGTTGCTCTCTAACTTGTCTTCGAGAGTCTCGATGGTTTTCCGAGCTGCAGCCAAATCTCTCTGCAAGCTGCTCGATTCTGATGTTAAAGCGTCGTGACGAGATTGCAACAAGTCCTTCGCATCGTATGTCTCCCGCAACTCGTCCTGTAGTGGTCCAATACGCAACGTCGCCGATTCTTTTTCGGCCTGAGCTATATTCCTCTCCTGCTGTGTCGCCTCCAGGTCATCTTTCAATTGTTGAACGAGGACCTCACTATCATGAGATAGGCCTTCAAAGCTTTCCCTCAATTTTTGAAGCTCCTTCTCCTTATTTTCGTAGTCCACCTGGAGTGAAGAGTATTTCTCTCGCATATCCTCTAGTTCGTCTTGTAACCTGTGATTTTTCTCCTCGATCTGCCTACTCAATCCTTTGGTAGCAACCGATTTGTTGGCCATTTCGTCTTGAAGTTCCTCAAGATCTGCCTCTGCACGGTTCTTTTCGTTGACTGCCTCGAGTCTTTCATCTTTGGCCTCCTCGAGTTCCGTTTTTAGTCGTTTGATATCGGCTTCCAATTCTTCAATCGTCTCGTGGGCGTCAGCAAGCTCTTCGGCTGATGTAGCCTGCTCTTCGAGCTCAATAACCCTACTTTGGGCAGTCTTCATGGCGTCTTCAAGCTCCGAAATATTGTTGAGGTTGTCATCAAGTTTTGCTTTGAGGGCTTCGATCTCATCTTCATGGTCGTCCACCGCTCGCTCCTTTTCGCGATAGTCTGCCTCCAAATCTCCCAGCTCTTCTCGCAGTTTCTCAACTTCTGCGTTCTCTCGATCGGCATCCTCCAGTTGACTTCTTAACATGCGAACCTCATCCTCCTTTTCTTCGAGACCTCTTCGAAGGCTTTCCAGTTCCTCGTTCTGGCCTTCGCTTGCATGCCTTCTCTTTGACTTTTCTTGCAGTTCGGTGACTTGTAGTCGTAGGCTTTCAAGGTCCCGCTCTGCCATGCCTAAGTTTCTTTTGTATGTGTGCAATTCTTTCTGTATCGTAACCTTGTCAACCTTGAGCTCGGTATTTTCTTTCAGAGCAGCTTCACTGAAACCTGGACCAGCTTTTCGCAACGCTTCCTCCAAGAAATGGATCTTGAGTTTAAGTCCGAAGTTCTCTTTTTCGATTCGGTCGATAACGTTCTCTTGTTCCCGTAAAGACAATTGATTGCCATCCTGGAGGACCCCGGGGGCATCTCCACGACGGGGTAGAAGTGCCATTGGGGTCGACGCAGCACTACTACTGTCGATATGAGGTACCGGGGTTTGCGCTATGTAGGAGTCCATTCTCGTGTCGTTGCCATAAACAGAACTGCCCAATTGTGGGACAGGGCTCAGCTCTTCGGCAACATTATCAAGCCCTCCGGGTCTGAGGAAAGCCGGTGTTCGTGGTATTCCATTTTCCTTGCCAAGTCGTAGGGCACTGTTTCTTGTTGCACTTTTGAGTAACGGTGTAAATTCTCCGCCCCCAAAAGCATTTTGGCTATTTTTTCGATCACCAAGGACGTTGCGATTTCGACCAGGGGTCTTGATTGCGCCTCGGCGGCCAGCCTGCAGTTGTTGGAGAAGATTATTGTTGTCCTTGGATGGTGATTGAAACGATTGTTCCTGAGATATATCGAAATCCGGTTGGCCCAAGTATGTTGCATCTCCGAGATTCGTACGTGGTGTGTCGAGACCAATGCCGGGTTGCACCATTGTGGAGGGCTGTGGAGCTTCTGAGCTCAAGTAGCTGATATTTAGAAATACAGGATTAATGTGGTACTCGTAGTATAAAGGGCAATGTCGTTGCCATAGGGCTTTTCAAAGAAATTTGAGGAAATATTCGGCGGCGCGTCCTTGTTTGTCGGTTGATGTTGATGGGGAAAGCTGTTCGCGACCTGTGGAAATGGCTTTGTTTACATTCACTATTTAGCGCTAGTGCCTGATATGTTGTGTATGACAGTCTCGTCTTCGGCACAAACCGCAGACCCCTGCCACTCCACCGGGCGGGCAAAAGAGAATCGAACTGCATCGTCATTCCCGCGATAAATTCGAGCTCATCTTTATCTTGCGCCAAACTCTCCCACGGCGTCCAGACAGTATGGAGCCTCCCCAAGATGACTTCAAGTGGTTCGGAGAAGGCTTTGATGGGTTTCCCAAACGATTACCGGACGATTGCGTCGAATATATGCTTTTGTTCATTGATTCAACGCTGAGCCAGAGGGAACTAAATTCACGACTCGAAGCAGTGCGAAAAGAGGCTACGAGATTGGAGAAGGATCTTTTGACGGAGTACATCTGGCAACGTGAGAAGTTTGGTTTGAAGCTGAAGACAGAAAACGGTATGCCACATAATTCATTACTCCATGTTACATAAGCACTAATTCTGTTTTCTCAGGCTCCTCATATCTTCATGGACTCACCAACTACGGCGACTCGGTCGAAGACGAATGGCTTATCGTGTACCTTCTTCGAGAACTCAGCAAAAAATTCCCCGAATTATGGATCAAGGTCACCGATACAGATGGAGAATTTCTCTTGATCGAAGCTGCCAATGCGTTGCCACGATGGCTCAATCCGGAAATAGCAGACAATCGAGTTTGGATTAACAATTCCTCCCTACGAATAATCCCACTCGCTGCTGCTGGACCCGCTTCAACTGGGAAAACAGCGCCAATCTCTCGACCACTTTCGGCCGACGAAGCTAAGAGGACTTTGGAGACCGCCGCGCAGACGCTCATACATTCTCCGTTGCTTGAAGCTGAAGCATTCTACCGCCTAAGGAATTATCCTGCTCAGATCAACGCATCACTTCATCATGCATTGGTGCGCATCCCAAGGAAACTTGCGCAAGTTATACATGCATGTCCATCATCCATATCGTACGCTGTCGATGCATTTTACCTGAGAGACCCTGTTGCAATGAAGCCATTGCAGACAGCATCTGCCAAACTTATATTTCCACCAGAAGATCTCGTTACGCTAAGTATAAAATTTACGAAGGTGCTATATGCTCAGGTCAAATCCCAGCAATTTGCTCCACCACTGGCATGGAAATCCATCTTTGCAGAATTCGAAAAGGCGATGACATCCAATACGACGAAGCAAAAAGAATTGGCGCAAATAGAGATGGGCATGAAAGTTACTTCTGGTTATGAGATGATCGTTTCCGATTCTGCCAAGAAAGATGATCGTATATACCGAGAGTTGATGATTAACGTCGACGACCTTAACGAAGATCTTGAAGCTGGGACTACTGAAGTGCTACCATCGGATGCTGATATTGCGTCATGGCCACAGGCCGGAAAAGAAGACGATGAGTCGTGGCTTGATATCAATTTCGAGGATTTCGAGAAGGAACTTCAGGGTAAAAATGGCCAGAACGGGGGCAAAGTACCACTTGGGGCGTTTGGACCAGATGAGGCTTCAGGATTCGGAGACGCCAAAACGCAAGCAGACCTGAAGAAGATGGTTGAACGTTTCGAGGCCTTTATGAACGATGAGGACGCTGGACTGGACGGCGCCGAGATGGACGATATGGATCACGACAACGACGAGGATGATGACGAAAACTCCGAATACAATAGCGAGGACGAGGACAAAGAAGTCAGTTTTGATGAAAACGAATTTGCTCGAATGATGAGAGAAATGATGGGTATGCCTACTGACGAAGACGAGCAAATTACCAAGTCTGCGTCAGCCGGTTGCGGTGGAGGTTCAGGCAAGGTTGAAGAACTGGATACCGATGAAGAGGAAGAAATTAACGAAGCCGAGGAAATCCAAAAGGTCATGAGGGGAATGGAAGCAGAGCTCAAAGAGGCTGGGGCATTAGATCTGGATCAGAAGCCGCGGAATCCCGAGGCACTTGTAAATGGCAACACGAAAGGCAAATCCCCAGAAGAGCTTACGAAGAAGCAGGATTGGGAAGATGATAGCGATGGTGAAATCGACATTGATTTTAACCTTGCAAAGAATCTTCTTGAGAGTTTTAAGAGTCAGGCGGGCATGGCTGGACCTGGTGGTAATCTCATGGGACTCATGGGTATGCAGCTACCCAGGGACGAGGATGATGCTTCTACTGGAGCCAGAAAATAATCGTCCTCCGGAAACAAGAAATTTGCATTTAGAAGAGAGGTCATATTGAATTAAGGATGACATATGGCACAGAAGAGCAGGGCTGTAATGTTTTGTTCGAAAGGGGCTTCATCTCTGGACGCAGTCCAGGATCAGGCTTTGAGTATGTCCATGACTTACTATCCTCCCCTTGATCGACCTTGCAGCTGTCTAAGCTAGACAAAGAGTTTGTGAGTTTCTTCCTCGCTTCCAGCTCTCTTCCACTGCTGCCAACCTGCGGTCGAACATACTCTGTTACTATTTCCATAATGGCTCGCCAGCAAGCATACAGCAGCAGCCTAGCCTTCATGCCTTTCTCTCCCATCACCTGTCCTGAATTTTGTTGGATCTTCCATGCCTTCAAACAGTTCTGTGATGGTTCTTCGAAATGCTTCAACACCATAGGGTCACCAAAGAGACCTTGACTCCAATTTTGAAATCCATTAATGTGAACACCATGTGGACCCCCATTAGTTATTAGTAATTTCTCACTGTCTTCTGCGTCGAGCACTACCAATCTCGGTAGTAGCACCTCGTCCAGCGCCCACATCGACATGGCTGCATGCCACCGGATCCTTTCATATGGGAGGTTCACGGACATGTCTTCTCCATCCCGCAGGACACATTCCAACAGCGATATGAATGCTTCGGTCCAATTCTCGAAGCCTGCTCCTGCGCAAACCTCTGACACTCGACCGAACTTTGCCGTCGGTGAAAGTATTGTGGAGATTTGGTATTGGAGAATGTCGAGTTGCATACGGGCTTTGAATCTCTCCGCTGCCGTGAGCTTCTCGAATGTTGCAGAAAACGGCTTGCTCTCTGCCGACGTCAATATATTGTATGAAGCCCCCAGGTCCGAGGCGGTCGAGGAATGCTTAAGCAAGCTTGGAACTATCTTTCTGAGGTCGACGGGGATGTTGGATTCGGCGAGGAAAGACAGAAGGACGGCTTCGTCGTATACAAGATTGGACTCGTGCCGAAGTAGGCGGACGTTCGAAGCTGCTGGCATGGACAGGTTGACGAAGTTCTCCGGATGCGATGTAGATATGCAGAAGAGTCTCATGGGACATTTGTTGGGTATAGGCACAATGGATTGAACCTTGACTCCAGGGAAGACATGTTGGATTGCCTCTTCTATCTTTTTGCTGGAGAAGGGCGTAGTCATAGTGATCATGAGGTGAGCGGCATGATCAAGACCATTCGAGGATTCGAAGCAACACAACTATAAGAAAGAGAGAATAATGGACACCGCTTCACTGAAATATATATATATGGTTTTCTCCATGCGTATACATCTATATATACTGTACTCAATACCACACTTCGTATGTAAAAGAAGGGTTTTTTCGGCATTTGAGTAACGTTTCGCAGGGAAATGTGGAGCGAGGGAGAGGTGTATCATGGATTCACACACACACAACGTGCTGAGCATTCTCGCAAGATCCTGTCATTGGCTCCAGGTCAGCCTTCGACGATGCGAACCGTGCTGATGGAGCTCGTTCGGCAGTGGAGTAGGTAGGTAGGTAGCTCAACACCACTAAGTAAGTAATACACCAACCACCGGCCGCGTAATTTGACGCTGTGGTGCTAAGTACTTATGTATGTTGCACGGCGAAGAGGCCGAATGCTCCCATCTGAATTGTGAATATTGCTGTTGTACTCGGATACTTATCATCACAACCATGCGTACTCACTCCTATCCCTATCTTGTCTTTACACTTTGTTCGAGGAAGCGAGAAATGAAATGCAGGCAGGGTACGGTGGAGGGAGGAATGCTACTTGTAGAATAGGCGCAGAGCATACCTCATATGTCGTCGGTCTGCTCCGAGCTTCGATGGTCTCGGCTGAGCCATTCCACATATGGGCCATAGGTAAGTATCGATGGAGACAACAAGAGCATCGCAGCTTCAGACAGGTGTACAGCAACGTCGATCAGGCTCAAGGTTTTAGCCGGAGACCGCATTGTTGACAGGGGAGCTGGGAGCGTGTCGCTGTAAGGAATTTGCTCCGGATCTACACGGCTGAATTCGGCGATAGCTTCTCATCAATTCGTGAGTCAAATCGTATGTACAAGTACATACATACATGGTACTCATATGCATATGCATACTAGGTAAGTACATACTTGCTTGCAATTGAGGCGTCAATGCTTCGCATGTACGGAATTCTTAAGTAATACCTAGGTAGTATTCTGCAAATCAGAACATTAATTATGATGAGGGATATCTCACCATTTCTCTTCCGTAAGGTGCAGATAAAGTACTTTTGTCTGTGTGACTTTTCTCAAACATACGTCTTCATGCATACTTGTACGCAGTACACTCACCCGTCCTATTACTACGTAGTTTATGGGGTGGTGTATACAATACATAAGTATCTACAGTGCTATGTATAGTACATACATGTCTTGAGAATGAGGGCCGAAAAATAGACGTCCAGAATTATTGTCCCCTTCTCCTGGAAAGCTTATCCTCAAGCTTGCTGTACGAAGGCAACAATACTTAGCAATACACAGTATCAACACTAAATCGATCAGACAGGAGTACTCTACGATGTACCTTACTTCTGTACGTATGTGCGGTGTACAAGTATGTACTCCGTACTATCATCGATATCGTTGATATAATATCACTGATATCACAAAACCTGCGATTCCAAATCCCCAATCCCCAAGCCAAGCCAAAGCCCAGCACCACAATCCTCCAAGCGAATAAAGCCCGCACCTAAAGTCGTCGACAGCGGCACATCTGTACAGATTCATGCTCCAGCCGAGGATCACAACTTCCCAGCACTTCCAGAACACCACGTTCTCTAATCCTCGCCTGAGTTTACTGAACGCGGCTAGCTCATATCCTTTCCACGATGGGAAGCCTTTCCATTGGCTGCTGCGAAGCGAAAGAGCGTCAAGGACATGC
This sequence comes from Xenosphaeropsis pyriputrescens, assembly GCA_022609375.1. Taxonomy (NCBI): domain Eukaryota; kingdom Fungi; phylum Ascomycota; class Leotiomycetes; order Phacidiales; family Phacidiaceae; genus Xenosphaeropsis; species Xenosphaeropsis pyriputrescens. The sequence goes on from JAGKQE010000068.1 coordinate 70,732, forward strand.
GAACCTGCGGATCCTCGCCTGGCCCTCGCCTCTTCATATGTACTTGTACAAGCAGAGAGACGATGAGAAGCGACGAAAGATTACATGAGGTCAAGTGAGGCGAGACCTGCCTGAAGAACGACAGAAAGGAGAAGGGAGAGGGAGATGGAGAGGAACATAATAGATATCGACGTCGAGAAGACGGGGAGAGCCGTTGAGCGTTGAGTGACCTGCAGTCCTTCTATGTACATATGTACTCCATTACATGCATACCTTTCCGACCTTGAGACCCTGCGGCTGCACAGACTGATGCACATTCGGGTGGCTTTGCAGTGCTTCGCTACTGAGTAATTCATGCGAACAGACTTGAGCACACGGGCACTGTGAGAGTCCGAGACGAAGAGATATGGAGACGTGAGTTTGTGGAGTATGCACACAGTACTAGAATACGTACAGTACATACATACGAAGAATCGCCAGAGGTTATCCCTAGCGAGCCGAGGGCTTCGGCATGGAAATATGTACAAGTAGTGGAAGGAAGGGAGCGGCTTAGAGGCGCAGAATCGGCTGGAATCGGGGTGAAATATATCGGCATAAGGTTGGCAAGCTGGATGATATGTGAATGGCGGTCTGGCTGGTTGATGGCTTAGCTATGGTAGTATAGAATGGAGGCAATGTGTGGCGCTGTGAGCTCCATAAGGAGATGTGAGGTTATGCTGCGATGCATTTTGTGAGTGCAATTTGCTTGACTGCGCATCTCCTTAGAGCGTCCTAGTTGACTTTACCTTCGTTCTGCTTAATTTGACTTGACTTTACTCGCCTTGCACAATGCGGGTCTGGAAGGTTGGAGCAGCACCATCTATGTAGAGCATATCATACATGATATACTTGTAGTTTTGACCAGACTCGGACATGCGTAGAGCGAGTCAGGTTAGGAGGCGGGCAGTTCTCTCTTATTATATGAGTGATTAGAGCCATATGATCAACCTAGACATCTAATTCGATTTCTTTTCTTGATTTAGTGGTACTGATTTCGTGATCCCAAACTGTTTGCGAAAATTGTGCTCTTCTCTATCCTAGTTGTGAATGTCATGCCTGCAGATCCATGGCTTCCTGCTTAACTTGCTCTTTAACTTCATTCTGGATGATCTCAGAAAGATCTTTGGCCTCCTCCTGCGCTTTGATCTGGACCTTGAGTTTTTCCTGAACATCCTCGTGATTGGCATCTTGCTTTTTCCCCAGCTCTGCTGCCGCCTTGACACCTGGGTGCATGATCTCGTGTAAATTATACCTTTTCAACCGCACGAAGTTCTCATTCGGCACCACACAGACTCCAAGGGATGTCTAAATCGTCACTTAATAAGTGGAGGCTCACTTGACGGATTGCAGAATACGCATGTACATACCTGATAGATTTCAACTAACACCGTCAAGTCAGGATTTCCTAGATTCACCTGATGGTAGGAAGAGATGCAAGAAGCGACTTGCTTGATAACGGCATCTCTCTTCAGCGTGCTGTGGTTTCGGATACTCGGACGAATCGCATACTACGACCATCAGCCAATGTTTCTTCAACTTGTGATAATGACAACTTACAGAAGGACCAGCGCCCCTCTCACCCTCACTCTTGCCCTCCTCCCGCAGTGTGAATGTCTTCGCTAGCACAATCCTGCATACATCCTCCAACCCACGGTCTGTAGCCCTCTCCATAGAAGTCATTGGTGTCAGGCGATTCAAGAACCTGCTTTGCACTTTACCCTCCAGCGCCGCCTCACAGATCTGCTCGACGAACTTGACGGGATCGATGCGCTCATCGACCTTGAAGAACAGTACGCACTGCACTGACAACCTGATAGACTGGAAGAGGCGTTTGGGCGCATCCTTGCCCCGCTTGGTCATCTCTGCCAATTCATTTTCTATCGACGCTTCGATGTCGACCTCCTTCTCGTCGTCCTCCTCAAATGCTGCGGTGTCGCTGAGCCCATAGAAATCCTCGGCGCACTAGAACGTTGTCAATCTATGCTTGTGGTTTCTAGACAGCCCGCTCTTACCTTGCTGAAAATCTCCTTGATCTCAGCGGTCGCTTTGCCCTCCTTGCCTCTTTCACATGTCACCCAGATTCCTTGATCGCCGGGTTCTATTCCCCGTCTTGACTTCTCGTCCATCTTTGTCTTTTGGTGAGGTGTCTGCCATTTTCCACCTGAGCCGCCCTGTATTTAGATTAGATATTGTACATTCAGAAGGTAAACTCTTCGAGAAAGTGATGTGAGAAGAAGAATAGCAGGCTTTGCATCTCGATTCAAACTTGTGAAATCAATCGCACTGCGGTATTTGCGCACGTGACTTTGAATAAAACGGTAGTGATGAAGATACGATGCAGGGGAATGATACACACCTTGCTCTTCTTGGCTCCCCTATCGTCCCGAGGTGCTGAAGAGGCCTTGCGTTTATTACTGTCAGCCATGTTTGTGGTGGGTTGAGTAGATTGAATGACCACGGATCCAGCACAGAATTTGGTTTTTGAATCTCCGAAACCCTTAATCTTGAGGCACCAATATCTTATGCCTCGTATCTTGAATGGAAGGTTTAAGCTGAAGTCAAATATATTTCTCGAGACACTGATTTTACCAGATTAATTGTTGTCGATGTATTTTCGGTAGGATTTACTGTTAACCTACTTACATGGGTTGGTTCGAATGGTTTAATAGGTCAGAGCACCTATTCATTCTTAGAATGAACTGCGGGACGAGTGCTGGGGGTATTCCGACAGGGTGTAACTTCAAGACGTCTTCCGTCTCCATCCCGCATGCAAGGAACCAATTTTTGGATGAGAGAGCCGGTGTGCTCAAATTGAACGTACTATGATGAGTACTACTTCCATCACTCTATCATGAGACTTTATTAGCCATTATAGTTCTCAGGAGAGTTGAGCTCTTGATGTCGCTTCCCAGATAGCTTCAGCGGATATCATATCTCATTACTCCTCATCAGAAGGCTGGGTATGTCTTCAGACACTGAACATAGGAATCGAGATCGAAAACAAGGTTCTCTGATGCTGGCAGTTTGTTCTCTTAGTTCTAACTACTATCGCAACTGTATCGCTTACATTGCAAGACGGTGACACAGGCTTGACTGACATTTTCTAGAGGACTATCGAGACGTCTGAACCTCATTTTGGGGGCTAAATTACTGTCTAATTGCTGAATTTTCTATCTCTCAATTTCTGTCAAGCTTTGACTTGTTTTGTAATGCAAAGCGTGTCTTGGACTAAACGCGAAGAACTGCAAATTAAATGAGATTCTCTCTAGCAGCTATGCAATTTTCGACTTCTACAGTATTTCACAACGTACAGTCATTCCAAGTCTTATTAGGACAGATATCCACACGATAGTGAGTATCTGACAATAGCTCTGCCTCACAAAATTCCTTGATAGTCTTACCAGTCCAATTTATCACTTGATGGCAGGCCAAGACCTTCCTGCCTAGCACCTCTATCAAGCTTACGGCAAACTATTTCATCATGTTAGCATAGACCTATAATACTCTCTCAGCCAGGGTGAACTCACAATTATCATCGTCCAGCAGACTTTCGTTAGCATCTTTCCTTGCGGCAGGCTGCAACTCCCTACCTTCCAACCTCTCGAGGTATCGATGGGATTTCAAGAGCTCATGAATTTTGGACTGAGCTTGAGATTGATCTGAAGATGTCAGCATGTGCATAGTCACTACGAGGGGGTTTATCATACCTTCAGTGAGTAGATATGCCCCGTCCTCATACCGGGCTTGCATTTTCTCTAAATCAGAGACTTCGTGGCGAACAAGCTGCTCGAGTTCTTTGCCAATAGAGCTGCTATTGGATGATCTTCTCGAAGGCTTTTGATATACTGTCACAGAAAGAATGGTAGTCGCCAATGACTTCGGTGCAAGAGCTACAGTGATGAAGCTGGCACCTTTATTGACGGAATACATTGAGGCAGCACAAGAGAGTGTCATACGCTCCGTCTTCGCGTCGAACAAAGTTGTAAACTTCTCCAATATCGAAGGAGTCTCGTTTGGCTCCATGAGGCTTGGAAAGGCATAGCCGGCTGCGCAGGTTAGCCAATTGAGAATATTCGGACAAGAGGATCCTTACAAGCCAATTTCCAGTTGAAATTCCCTTCAACTTTGCACTCAAACACTTTCTCTGCACTCGCCAACCCCCGCCTCTGCAGCCTTGTATCGTCCACACAAGGCTCTACCTCACGGTTCTCCGCCGCAGTCTCCAAGCAAACCCACACGATGCCTGACTTGGAGACAACGACACCGATCTCCCACAACCCATTCTCTTCCTTCCGAAATCCCTCCACGCCATCAAATTCTGGCGCCTTCACCAGTTTCCCAGTGGTGTTGTAGCTCCAGCCATGATACCTGCACCCAAACATCAAAGCCGACCCGCTCTCCTTGCGCGTGACCTCATACGCGCGATGGCGGCACACGTTATGGAAGCCCCTTAGCGTCCCATCCTTGCCCAATATCAAGAATATTGAGAAGCCACCGATGGAGAGTGTATAGTAGTCTCCCGCTTTACGAAACTGCGAGCGTAATATTGCGAAGTGCCAGCCCTACAGATAGTCAGCTTCAGAGCGGGGATGAAGGAGGAGATGTGGGAGGTATTAAGTACTTTGCTGAAGAGGGCGCGGCGTTCAAGCTGATATGTTGATGTGTTAGACCACCAGCCCACTGAAAATGCACTTTCTGTTTGTACTGTACGCTCTTCGGGATCTGGTATGGTCGGGTAGTCAATAGATATCTTGTCGCTTGTGGCTTTGTGGTGCGGCTGGTATTTGAGATTCGAGTTTAGATATGGCACCTGTTTGATTAGGAGATTTCGAAATCGAGGGAATACAATCAGAGTCAGGAAGGCGGCTGTTGCTGCCATGCAGCAGTGTTGCAGGTCGAAATTCGCCATTTCTACTAGACAGCTCTTATTCTCGGTTTCTTGTAAGAATAGCTTCTCATCGACATCGTCCCGCCGGTGCATACGCCCTCACATATAGCAGCAAACTCTACGGTGTATTTGGTGTCCATACTGTTTATAGCTGCCTATCGCAGTAAAATATTGATGATATGACGATCAAGAATATTTCTGCAAAGGGTGGACTTCTCTCTTTCTCATTGGTCCTGCGGCCTACGGGATGATACGGTTGCTTGCATGAGTTGGGCCGCATGCTATAAATGGTCACACGCCAAATCTCAAATAAGAAGTGGAATCCTCGACTTTGGGCCAGAGTGTAAACAAAGTACTCGGCTTGACTCTCATGGATGGAATAGATATGGATGTACTACATAATAGGGTTGGTTTCCCCGCCATGAAATTTTGATAACGGTGGAATCCGGAGAGGAGATAAACGATAAGATGCCGCGATTGTGGAGAAGATACCTATCCTCAATAGGCTGAATGACACTATCAGGAGTATCTTTGAATTGTAGCATCAAAATCATGGTCGAGAGATACTCCATATCGACTACTCCCTACGCACATCTCAGAAACCTGAAGGTGCCCACTTTTGCCTGATAAGTAGCAAGTTAAGCAGCTTCAACGGTAGCCGGCAACACCACCTCCTTAGCACTATCAACCCCGCTGCCATTCTCCACCGCTTTCTCCTCCTCAGCATGCTGAACATAAACCATCTCCTTAACTCTCTGCTGATAAAATCTCACTCCGTTCTCCTTGACCGGATTAAGTATTCCAGCATGATAAACACCCTTCTCCAGATTCGTCTGCGCCTTCTCACACAGCTCGAAATCCTCAAGCGCAACTTGCCGGACGAACTTGAAATATTCCTCAAACTCCTCATCGCTGCCTTGGTGATAGTAATCAAATTCCATCCGACTGACCCCTGGGTCCGCGGTGGGACATGTGCGGAACGATGACATACCTCCCCCATACACATTCAGTGTACAGATGGGGAAGAAATACAGGAAGAGCCCGTCATCTGGCTTGCTGGGATCTGCAATATGCTGAGAAAAGTTGTGGTGATTTCTGTTTAGCTTGTCAACACAGGTCAAGATCACAACCTGCCTCAAGAATATTCTATACTTACTTGACAGAATAGAATGTTGGCGGATAATATTTGCTAAAGGTGGGGTGCGTGTATTGGCAATGCAGACACTCTTGATACCCATCGATCCTTGCATTTGTTAGCAGAGTATGAGTGGACCCCTGAATTGCTTACATCGTCTTCCAGTTGAATCTGCCTTCGTAAGAAATCGACCTCCTGTGCGGCAAGCGCGTGAAATCCACTCTGTTGATAAGCGGTTCTAAATCAACGTAGAACTCCTCAAACGACGGAGCATCACTCGACAATGCTGCGAAGACGAGCCCACTGGGGGTGATGTGGCTCTGAATTTCAGTATCCTGTGGCAGTCAGGACATGAATCCTAGAAAACTGAAGAGGCTCTACCTCAAGTTCGCCGAAGACTATGATTCCATTGCTGGATACGTTGTCAAGTGCTTCCTCGCTTCTGTTCTCCACGAACACTTTCGCCTGCGCGATCTCATACGTGACTCGGCCCTCCGAGCCTCGTGTCTGAAAGCGTGTGACGGGGCCAAGCAGATGCCAACTCTGTAATGCGTCAGTAATGTGCGGAATGAACGGGCATTCCATCAGCTTGCCTTGAGGAACACGGCGCGGCGCTCGAGTTGATATAGTGCAGAGCTGCAGAACCAGGAAGCTGGCAGCGTTTTCGTGAGAGCTGACATGATCGTATTGATTTGTTTTTCTGAGAATTATTTGGCGCATGTAATAATTCAAGCTCTTGACGATGTTTGTTACTTGAGCACAAGAAGGGCAAACTTCAAGATAATTATGAGTATAGGGCTCATTTCACAGTAACAGCTATATTTGAGTCCTCCGGATAGCGTGAGACTCAAGATTCCAAGGATTATTAAAACAGGCAGTCTAATCCAGAAGTCATCTGAACTGTTATCTCGTCAGATGTACATGGATTTGCACAGGACTTGGGAGGGTTAGCTATTCCTCATGTAGCATAAGTATGAATTCATGATCAGCCTGCCGCTTTATCTATTGGCGGACATAATTAATGGGGATTGAAACATAGTATCATGAAGCCCTCTTCTCGTCTTGGTGGATCCGCAGAGATATACATAAGTAAGTATATTTGTACATGTGCTGCCAGGTCAAGTGTTGGTGTCCCTCTCCACTGGATATGATACCGCTTGTCTTTCTGTGGGGAAGAAGTCCTTGCCCCACTGGTGAGTATCGTACAGCGATGTGGTCTTTGATTTGGGGGTTCGTTTCTACTTCCATGTCTACTTCCATGTCTACTTACTTGTATATATTCAAGGAACCTTCGCTGCTGGAGTCTGGTGATGGAAATCTGTACTTCAAATCTCATCCTTCGATATGATGAGATCGTTGTGTTGGGCAGAGTAAGTCAAGCAAGGTACCTAGGTAGTCATCAGTGGAGGAGGCATTTGCCATATGGAGTGAATTAGTAATACACTTCTCGACAGTGAACAGCACAGTAAAAATGTCCGAGTGGCTGAAATTTGACTCCTGTTTTCGCGAGCTTTCCATGTCAATACTGTCACTGACTACTTGTAGATTCATGATCTCGAAGAGTTGAGGCCAAATACGTCTTCCGTCACAGTTGTCGACGTTGTTTTGGCTGGGTCGACGGCGTGATTGTTGTGCAGACTGAACTTGGAATCATTAGTCCTCAGCTTCCCACAGGCTATGGAAATACCTAGAGTATAGCTTGATGAATGTTCTCCGTGAATTGGTTATGAAGCAATTTGCGGTAGTTAGGTACTCAAGTTCATAAGGTGAGACCTGAATACCTCTCTACCTCTATCTGAGGTCTTGTGACGTAGGTCACGACTAAGCCCTACGAAGCACCTGATGAGTGTCACTCGCTCACTTTACCTGAAGGTAATAATTATCGCCCAACGAAGCCCAATGCTTTGTATTTTTCACCATCACGCCGTCCCAGCTACCCAATGTACGTACAAACATTGAATGGGACTCCTTCTCTTCTTCCATATTCATCTTTTCCATTGGCATTTCATCGGTTCAAGTGCATATCTCTTATTCACCATGAGCATCGAACACCGATCACCAGTGCACCAGCCATTCTCGCTTTGCTATGAGGTACCTATGTACATATGTACCTTACTTGAGGGTTCTGTTGGCATCAGCATCAGCATTAGCATCAGCCTCAGCCCAAGCCTTAAAATTCCCCGACACACACGCCCTTCCCCTCGCCTCTGTCTTACTTTATTCCACTGTCCATCAAGTACCGGCGCCATTCCTTCGCATGTGGCATTCCACTGCTTGGACTCTTGGACTCTTGGACTCTTGGGCCCTTGGGCTCTCGGCATGCCATGGAGATGGGCTGATGCAAGGAACAACTGTTCTCCCCACGTGGAATAGGTGGAATCGCGAAGCTTCATCATTTCAGTGGGTGCAAAAGATCGGGCATCAGTATTGGTTCTGTTTGAGTTCATGCTCTGACAGAGAGACCTTTCTCTTCCTTGGCTGTTCGCAAGACATGTACTTGTATATACTTGTACATAAGTATAAGTTAAGGTAGGTAAACACGTAAGGCAGATACCTAGTACTTGCTTCAACTCGTTGCGTCGAGACTTGACTTGCTCTTGATCGACCCGACACTGACACTCCGCTCCACACGCGATCGTCCCGTCACTGACACGTCTCGGATAGTTGCCCCCCAACTGACTCTTGCACGCCAACTCGACTCCCAACATTGCAGGTCAAAGGTCGAAGGGGTCTAGTCTAGTCGGTTGATTCAATGAGCGATACTCAAGAGCGATGCTGCATCTACGAAACATTTTATTCAGAGTCGGAGAGCTCCTCCGTCACATCACATACGCCCTCTTCCATTTATGTGCGATGTACATACTAGATACATGTAAACATACGACGCCAAGCCATGTACATGTACATGGACAAGTATATACTGTATCTATAGGTATTGTGTTACAATACCGGATTCGATACAGTTATACACCTGGGAGATATACAGATGGCAGACGATGAACAAGCACGACACTCTCTTTTTTGTCTGTGGCTGAAAAGAAAAGCCTACGGTACCTTGCCTTAGCCTCGCCCCTCCACCCACACTCAGTCTGTGTCACTCAGTCTGTGGTTGTCTTCTAGACTTGTTCGTTACGACGTTACTCACCTTAATCTGCCGACCAAGACCAAGACCAAGACGGAGACGAAGACGGAGACGAAGACGAAAGCAAAGGCAAAGACAAAGCCATGAGCGAGAGATGAGGGGGCCCGTTTTCAGTAAGTACAATACATATATGTATATATTAATACAAGTGCATGTACAATTTAGTCTTTGCGCGAATTGCTTGTCTAGAACAGCTAAGTACATAGGTGTCTGGGCAATTTATTTCCACCGATAACGAGAAGAAAAAAAGACTGAGTGACACTGACAATCTCCCCCTCTTCCGCGCGAATAAGGGTATCAGGGTACTGTTCATATCCATCTTCGTACATGCATCATCATACACATATGTAGAGTATATTGAATCCATCGGAAAAATATCAGTATCAGTATATCAGTCTCCAACCTCATAATGCAAGAAGCAAAATAACAGAGAACAGATATGTACATCCCTCAGCACACACGTAGTTTGTTTGACCTTTGACTTTGCCTCTGCCCTGCCGCCAAGTGAACGGCCTCCAAAGGCACTCTAGAAGGTCCCGAGGTCGTTCGTGTTCGCGAACTTCAAACCCCCCCAATATCCCTCCCCCAAAAAAACAACAATAACCCTTGTCTTCGGCCACCGTACCCGCCCCAGAAAGTTATCTCGCATTCATAGTCAAGCTCCCTTCATCCCCCCCCCCCCCCCCCCCCAGAACACAGACGACACAGCTCGCAAAGCGGTCGAGGGCTTTAAAAGATGCGCGAGATACGATGAGGAAACGATCATTCTCGAATCGTTCGATCAATAGTGATTCCACAAGAGCCTCGGAGTCATCCCCGACTGGCTATCACCAGTCTGCGCGCAGTATAGAACATGATCTGCTTCTCAACGACGTGCCAACTTTTGACGTGAGCAAGTCCTCGAGCTCATTGCTCTTGCCTTCCTACGGCACAAACTCGCCTTATCCAACCATCAACGCCTCCTCTACTGCTGTCTACAACTCCCCCAAAGCTTCATCGACCACGAGACCGCGCGCAGCGACAACAGAACGTCACCCGCAATCCGTCACCTACCGGCCGCCATCGCGACCAGCCACTGGCGGGGCCATGTATCAGCCCGGCCAACGACATGTCGCAGCGGCCGAGACATCGAGACAATTTGCCATTCCACCACCGCCAATGTCTCCGCCGGTCCAGCAAGCTCAGCTACAGCAGGCGTCGTTGCAGCAAGCCCAGATGATCAATATTCCTCCTCCTCCTCCAAGACCTCATATTGCTTCGCAGCAAGTGCAACAGCACCCGTCTGTAATCCCTCAGCCGCTCCCAGGACCACCACCAGGACCACCACCGGGACCTCCTCCCGGGCCTCCACCGAATACCCAAACGATGCAGACACCATGGCAAGGGAGCTGGGGACGACCATATGGGGATAGAGCGTATCCCGCGCCCCCTCCTATAACATCTATGAGCGGTCCTCACCAGGCATATAACCCGAGTCAAACGTATAACGCATACCATCCGCCTCCTCCATCCCTACAACCAGGCACCGCACCTCCTCCGGACGAGCAAGTCTCAGCAACATACTTGCCAGATGGTAATTCCTGGGGCCACGGTGTTGGGATTCCTCCATTGGGAAAGCTCAACCCAGACAATGACTCTACTTCTTCCCTAGCCGATGCGCCACGGTTGACACCTTCGAGAACTGCTGCGGATAGTGCTACTTCTACCCCCCTGGATGATAATTCCGGCAGCTACTATCCAGATGCGAGGATGTATCAGGGCCACACACCAATTAGCCGGCAGCCAAATTTACATCTGCCCATCCGAGAAACTCCTCAGGATTACTCACCAGGCCCGCCAACTGCTACGATCAGCAACCCTCAGCTGACCAGTATGGCTGGAAGAATTGCGGCTCCAGGCACATCTACAGAACAAAACTCCACTGCTTCTCACGCTCCGAATTCCCCTAACGATCTGGCATCGCAATGGCCACTTGATCGCGTTCTGATTTGGCTAGCATCTAACCAATTTTCCAGTGACTGGCAGGAAACCTTCAAGGCATTGGAAATAGAAGGTGCTCAGTTTTTGGGAATGGGAGTCGGCCATGGAGGACGAGGGAATTTTGGAATGCTGCATCAACAGGTATATCCACGCTTGGCGAAAGAGTGCGCGTCCAGCGGGACGGGATGGGACCAGGTTCGAGAGCGTGAGGAGGGCAAAAGGATGCGGCGATTGATTCGCGGCATTGTTACTGGTAGAGGCCCGGAAGTATCAAAATCGACTCACGCACGGAAGGAATCCAATGCAACAAGCGTTCCGAGTGCTGGTACAGAGGGTGGCGTAGACACATCTCCGCATTTGACGTACCAGGAGGTTCACGTTACTACTCCTAGTACTGCAGGTGGTGATGGTGACAGTCCCGGTAGACAGCTGCCTTTCAGGCAGCCAGGTCCTGGATACAGTGCGAGGAGAATCTCAGGATCCAGAAGTGTCACTATGCCTTTGTCGTATACTGCAAGCAATACGTCACTACGAGATAACTATACGAATGCCGGCAAAACTGGCGAGGGTGATACGGTTCATCGTCGTAGTCCGAGCTTCGACACTGTTGAAGAAAAATCGAAGAAGGCTCCCACTCTTCACCTGGAACTTAGTGAAGCCCAGAATGGAGTTTCTTCGCCACTGCTTACAGCGTCTTCTACAGCTGGGAATCTATCGGCATCTCCTCATACTAGCAGATTTGGGCATCGTTCACGGGACAGCATTGATTCAATATCTTCTAGTACTGCTATTTATGGATCAGGAGTACCGCCAGGTGCAAGTCAAATTCTGCGTGGAGGGATGGGAGGTGCAGTGGGTGAAACAAGTCTCGTTGGTCGAAACCTGGAGGCTCGACGTCATGGTCATGAGAGCTCTCGTCCATCTCCACTGGATTCTGGTGAGCGGTCAGCTACTTTCGACGTTTCAACTTCTTCCAAAGAACCAAAAGGGGGATTCCTAAAGCACTTCAGGAAGAAGAGGACCAAAGATGAAGGCGCTTTCCCATCGCCAGAAGATCAAAATCTTCCTTCGCCAACCAGCCCTGCTATCAGCTTCAAGCAGCCTCCATTTGTACCTGGTGGCCGACTTCCAAACTCAAGTGAGACATCACTTGACAGGCCAATTTCCACCTATTCACATTCTGAACACGACAGACTGGCTGCTAATAGTCAGCGCGGACGAAGGAATAGCCCAGGTAGAAGTTATGTGCTTGCAACTCTTGATGGCTTGAATTTTCGTCTCTGCGATGTCACAGATGCTGATTCGGCCAATGACCTCCGTGCTGCCATTTGCCAAAACCTTGGAATAAATGATCCAGAATATTCACAGATATTTGTGACTGAACTTGGTAAGTTTGACCATGAGGATGCTCTTGATGATTCGAGATTGGTTGCATACAAGAGATCAAGAGCAGATCCAACCGGCAGCCTGAAGTTCTTCATCAGAGGGCCCGCAATGTCCGCAACTTCTTTGCCAGCTCCTGTCTCTGCCGGTCTAGGCGTACCTATCGATACGAAGATGGCACCTGGCTATTCTGCGTCCAACAGGCCAATGGATGAGGATGCATATGCGCGCTTGAATGGTGTATCACCTATCCATCGTCGTTCCAGCTCTTCGCCACCAAGTTCGCGGCAGAACACACTCAAGGACAAGCCGCGTGAGACCCCCAAAGCTGGCCCACCGGATAATGCAGCAGCAGAAAATCTCCGAGAAAGGCTAGCGCATCTTGAAAAATCGCGCAACAGCAGTGGTGAGAGCCTGCTTCCAGAGGCCGAACAGCAGGCTATCTTTGAAGCGGCCACCAACAAACACCGCTTAGAAATGGAGGCAAAGCGAGAGGCATACTTGGCATCAAGATTCGGATCGAAGGAATCGCCATTGCTCACTCCTGGAGGCTCAGCTGGTCCGGGTGGAATCATTGGACGGAATGTAGATTTTGACAAACCCCGAAATTCGCCGTTTGAGGATAAGAAGCAAGAAAGTCTGTTACCCCAAAGGAAGCCGCCACCGCCTCCAGCAGAGTCGGCAACACTAATCAAGGCTAATTCGCTAAGCAAACGATCAGGTCAACAAGCCAGGTCATTCGCAGCCGGTGCTGAAAATGACTCTAGCCGAACCTCTCCAGGAGAGTCTCCTGATGATCGAGGGGCAAATCGAAAGCCTGTACCGCCTCCCTCATCTTCGTCGCTTGGTGGAGCAATCAAGGGAGGCATGGTCGCTGGTGGCATAGGCGCTGCTTTGGTAGGTATTGGAAGGGGATTAGGTGGTATTGCATCACCTCTTCCTGAGAATGCTGCTCCAAACTCGGCTGCAAAGAAATCTCCTCCGATTATACCAAACTCAATGGCCAGTGTCGACTTTGGAACGAGCTCTGGGCGAAGCAGTCCGAGATCGGCCGGCGGCACTCCTGGAAGCTTGACCTGGGGTAAAGGTGATACGCCATTTGTTATTCCAGATTATGCTCAGAGTGACAGTGGCTACATGGGCGATATCCCCGATCCTCTGAAGGTCAAGATTCCAGCCGGGCTACAAAAGGCTCAACAAGACCCTTCGAGCTCCATGGTCAGCCCAAGCAGCGCCGAAGCCCCAACTTCTTATATGTCAACTCCTGGAAATCGTAGATCATATGGACCGAATGTCGAGTTCACCGAGTCAGACGTACATTTCGATAACCCTGCTGCGATGCAGCAGGATGACTCGGATGACGACGACTCGGATGATGGACTCTTTGCTGTGCCATTAGCGATGCTGAAGGCAAAATCGATCAGCATGACTAGCATCAAAAAGGAGCAAGAAAATGCTAGTGATTCGGATGGCAGAGGAGAACGTCCAAGTCTTAAGCTTAACACTCGAAGATCCAGAAAGGGTCTTTCAGTTACATTCAAGTCGCCACAGACTGCAAACTTCCCGACAATTACTGCCTCGGCGAGCACCCCTGAGCTCGAAGAAGAAGATACACACAGTGGGCAAAGTTCTCGCCGTGGCCCAAGGTCAGGCGCTTCTGATGGCTGGTCCGCGACCTCCAACGATGATATAAATAAGTTGATGCGCCGAGAATCCTTTGCCAGAGAAGATGTCTGGGCCAATCGTCCTCCCGCTGATGCGCTTATCAAGAACCTCGATGACTACTTCCCAAACGTCGATCTGGATGAACCGGTAATTGCCGATGCGCAAACTGCGTCTCCCCCAAGCTCTCCAACAGCAGTTGATGGGAGTCTGCTTGAGGAGACTGTTGCACCTTTACCAGATACCAATGCAGGTGGTCCATCTCGTGGGAATAAGTACGTTGATGGCGACACTCTTGGTTCAGACGAGTCAACCTTGAAGGCTCTAGAAAGACCGGGTTCTGTACAGACTGTTGCTCAACGTGTCCGTATATCTCATGCTCGTGGCCTGGGCAGGATGAAGTCTATTCGTGAAGTAGCTAAAGGTGCCCACGAGGCCCAAAAGCGCTTCACGGCTCCCACAAAACCTGGCGACAAATCAAGTACAATTCTACGCAGGAAGAGTACTAAGATGTTCGGTGCCAACATCGTGCAGATCAAGCCGCCTCGTGGCAGTATGATACTGCCAAAGATTCCGCAGGACCAAATTCCTCAAGATACTTTACCAAAGCGCCAGGCTACGTTCCGTTGGTTCAAGGGTCAACTGATTGGAAAGGGTACGTACGGACGAGTCTACCTCGGTATGAATGCGACCACCGGTGAATTCCTGGCTGTCAAGCAAGTTGAAGTCAATGCCAAAGCAGCCGGCGGCGACAAAGACAAGATGCGCGAGATGGTAGCAGCTCTTGATCAGGAAATTGATACAATGCAGCATCTCGACCATGATAACATTGTTCAATACCTTGGTTGTGAGCGAAGAGAGATGTCCATCAGTATCTTTTTGGAATATATCTCTGGTGGTAGTGTAGGCAGTTGTCTACGTAAGCATGGCAAGTTCGAAGAGCCCGTTGTCAGCTCCCTCACTCGGCAAACTCTTGATGGTCTAGCATATCTCCATCGAGAAGGCATTCTCCATAGAGATCTGAAGGCCGACAATATCCTTCTCGACCTTGATGGAACATGCAAAATCTCTGATTTTGGTATTTCGAAAAAAACAGATGACATTTATGGCAACGATGCCTCAAACTCCATGCAAGGATCCGTTTTCTGGATGGCACCTGAGGTCGTGCGATCTCAAGGCCAAGGATATTCTGCTAAGGTCGATATCTGGTCTCTCGGCTGCGTGGTCCTGGAAATGTTCGCTGGAAGAAGACCATGGAGCAAGGAAGAGGTTGTAGGGGCCATCTACAAGCTCGGAAGTCTCAACGAAGCACCGCCAATTCCGGATTATGTGAGCGCGAACATCAGTCCACAGGCAGTAAGCTTCATGTATGATTGTTTTACAATGTAAGTTCGAGCATACAGTCGCTACCAAAATAATTATATACTAACAAGACACAGTGATCCCTCGGATCGTCCAACTGCTGATACTCTGTTATCTCGACACCCGTTCTGCGAGCTAGACTCTCATTATAATTTCCTTGATACTGAACTATACGCTAAGATTCGTGGCGCTTACTAATATACCCCTGTAGTCCTTTCTTATATTTTTGATACCTCGACATTGCTCATACCAAATATTCCCTTTGTCAAAATTTACATTTAGCGTTGGATGGAAGATGAACCGGCGTATACCAAGGACTGGAATTTTTCTGTTTTTCTTTCGTTTCAATATTTCTTTATCTTTGGGGTGCGGAACGGCAATGGCGATGGATGAGAGCATTTGTGTTTTATGATTACGGCCGATTGCGAAATAGCGAGCGTGTTGTTGATGTTGCATAGTTGCGAAGAAAATGTCGGAGCGGGATCTTGGACAGGCTGCTTTCTAGAAGGATATTAATGAAAATAAGGTAGTAATAATTGTCAACTCATGATTGATATGTCCTCCTTTGTTGCGTTGATGACTGTTTATATGCTTCTGTGATAGTCGGAGTCGAATACTTCGACACTGGGCCTTTGTAAGATAGGATGTTGCTTTAATAGTCATTCCAAAAATCAAAATCATTGAGCCCATCTAAACGTTCCCTTAATATGATCATATAATCTTTGAGACCCCACTTCATGTGCAAAGCTGTTTGGCTATCGAAGTCTGAATGCCACCGAGCATTAATAGTTATCATTGTACTCTGCAGCCGAACCAGCAAGCGCTGTGGTGCCTGAGGCCAAATGCGGGTAAAATTGTCAGTGGTAGCTTTGGGAAGCCCTAAGAATTCGTTTCTTCAACGGAGTCGCGAATAACCTCACTTCTCCCCTCTTCCCCTCCACAACCAACACATACATCATGGGCGTACCTTTCGATTACGCGCCTGAAAGGCCAGAGCACATCGATGCAATCCTCAACGGTCTTGATAGATACAACCCAGAGACCACCGCCGTCTTCCAGGACTATGTGAACCACCAATGCGAGGAAAAGACCTACGACTGCTATGCCAACCTCGCGCTTTTGAAGCTGTAAGTTTATCATACCATCTCGCTCCCATTCGCCGGTAAACTGTAATCCTCGAGTCAAATGATGATCGTTTTTACCAAACGTTTCCTATTACCTGATGGGCGATCCAAGGGCTTGAATCACCCCGTCCAAACGAAATCAAGAAATTAGCTCTATCTGAAAGACTCGTTGTTATACTTTGCTTTATGAAAGACCTTAATGGAAAGCCAGTACTGACAACTTGTGCCTACTTAGTTACCAGTTCAACCCTCACCTCACCCGTGATGAGACCATCACCAACATCCTCGTCAAGTCCTTGACCGTCTTCCCATCCCCAGATTTTTCCCTCGCCCTTCACCTCCTCCCACCACACATCCTCACCCCCGCATCTGCCTCCTCAGCACTCCCAGCTGCCGGCGATGCCCCTCTCTCTGAGGCCGTCCAGAAGCTCAATGTCCTCAACAACCTCCTCGCCTCCGCCTCATACGCCGCGTTCTGGAGCACCCTCAACAGCGACGACCTCTACGCCGATCTGATCGCCGACGTGTCTGGCTTCGAGGAACTCATTAGAATACGCATTGCGCTCACGATCTCGCAGTCCGTCCGCGAGCTTGAGAAGTCGGTGCTCGAGTCCTGGCTCGGCCTGCCCTCCGATGCGTGCGAAAAATTCGTCAAGGAGGTCTGTGGCTGGCAAATTGAGGGCACCGCCATCAAGGTGCCGCTCAACAAGGAGAACGAGGCTAAGGGAACTGTGGTCAGAGAGAACGTCAAGATGGAGCAGTTCTCTAGAGTTGTACGCAGAGCTTATGAGCAACCTGCTTAATGGATTAAAGACCCTTATGCATGGACGGATGGGTGGCGTTATGATATGGCGTTTAGCATGGGCTGTGGAGATACTTCTGACAGATACAGATAGGTTGTGTCAACAAAAAAGATATATACCAACCTTTGATTCACGTGTTCATTTAATATTTTTGTATCTTGATGATTGTGTGGTGAGTTGTAGACAGCATTATCATGGAACCTAACACAAGTCAATAGATTCTTAATGGTCTCCTAGTTAAATAAGCAGTTGCGAATTGCCAGAACCTAGTAAATATGCCAACGATGTTTACGAGGCCGGCTTAGATAGATTTCGACAACCTCACATGCTCGTTTTCAAACATATACAAATTGTCACCTCCACGGAAGGTCTGACATCCCCTAAACCTGTAAGACATCAGTCGCTCTTGGGATTATACTGTCTCATGGATATTGCCATTGCCACTGTTCAGTAGTCAGAAGTGCAGACCCATGCATCATGATCACGCTTCAATCCCCATTCGTCCTGAATGATGCTTTTTTGGGTTGGAACGAACACTTCCACGTCCCTTGTTATGGTTGAAGATGTCATCAACCCCCCTTTCATACTAAGTGATCAGAGACAGCGCTGCTTAAAGAACGTTATAAATTTCAACTCGGGCATGCATTGTCAATAGCATTTAAGGGTAGATGGAATTGGCACTTGAAACTGATCGTGGTATCAATCCTCATCGGAACCTCTCTGGAAGCGATAGTGATATAAGATCATCATTCATAATTCATTAAAGTTTACTATCCCTGCTTTCCAACCTCTTCCCACTGTACCCCAGCCCATTCCTCCGCGTAGTTGACGCCATCCCTATTTCCCGAACAGTCCTTATTACACACCCCCAGAATAATCGTTCCCCATTCCATACCCTCAAGCCCCTCCTCTTCACCCTCCAACTCCGTAATAGCATGCGGAGTCAACTGCACCTCAAAAGTCCTCTCACTGCCACAGTTGCCACATCTCGGCATTCCACCACTCTTGACCTTCCCACTAGAACCACCAAGAATCTTTCCCACCTTGTCACTCTTACTATACAGCAGTGGTTGACCTCGGAACTCATAACGAATGACCTGCTCCGGATTCTGCGCCAGCCGGTCTGCGAATTTCTGGAACGTCTTGTCGATGGTGCTCTCATACACCTCCTTCTCCTCATTCCCTCCACTAGCACCTCCCGCCGCATCGTCAATATCCATAGCCGTAGCCTGCGGAATAGCCGGCTCATCCTTATCGAGGACTTCGTAATCGGCATCGGCAAGGTAGTACGCCGGATAGGCTGTAGGGAACGCCGAGTCGGCAGGCCATGGTTCTACCGGGCCAGCCACCTGAGCAGGCGGAGCATCATTGTTCAGGTTCAGCGCCGACGCGAAAGTCTTGGGGAGGTCGATGGCAGGTTGCTGTGGGGGCTTAGCAGCCAGCCCCGATATTTGCGGGGCGCCTGGAGCCGCAAAGGGGTTTGCGGACGGAGGAGTTGAGAAAGGATTGCTGGAACCGGCCGCGGAGAAGGGATTGGCGGCTGTCGAGAAGGGGTTAGCACTCGCCGCCGCGTTGCTCGGCCTAGCACTGAAGAGACTCTCTCCAATCTGCGGGACTGGTTTCGCAGGCTCCGCGGCCTTGGGCGCCTCTTTCTTCTTTTCCTTCTTCGCGGTTTGAGAAACGCGCACGCCTCGCACGGCCCGAACGCTGCCCTCTTTCCGTCGGCAGGTCTTGCGTCGGCAACTGAAGATGTATAGCCGGCGCTCATGGCCAGGAAAGAATTCGGGAAGGTCGCCATTCAATTGGAGGAGGAGGACCATGAGGTCGTTGCAGACTTTGCATTTCGCAAGGCCAGCGGATGGTGGTGTATTTGCGTCTAGCCATGACTATGTGTCTCATTGTCAGCATGTGCTCCATTTGATTTTGAAAAGTGTTGAATGGAATAGTAGGATGGAAACTCATGACATACTGGGCGGCCACCAATTTGACTGATCGTATCGTCTTCAGGATCCTTAGAAGCATAACCTAGGAGGACATTGGTTTCAGTGAAATCATTGTCCTCCCCACCAGAAGAGTCGCTATCATATGTAGCCATGATGTCAATATGCCAGATCTGTCAATCGATTCAGACTTCGGTGTTGTAGGCTAGTGGTAGAAGGTGTTGGTGGAAATGTTCGGCGGCAACAAATAAATTTTGAAATCGAACTGATTGTAATCGCCAACTCGGACTAAGATAAAAAAAAATAAGCGATTATCACAATCCCAGCCTTCTACCCCACCATCCCTCCACACTTGCGCTTCAAGCATCATGCGTCCCTGAACAAGGGAAGGCTAAGGACTTTATCATCATCAGTCAAGTCATACATTCCAGATATTCATATTCTTAACCGTTATTCATTTTAAGCTCTATTCTATACTTGTGCCAAATCTGTGAATTTAGCTCTTAATCAAAAGGGAGGAGCCAGTCATCTCCTCTGGCTGCTTCAAGCCCATAGCAGCTAAGATCGTTGGTGCAACATCACCCAAAACACCGTCGGTCTTCTTGAGAGACCATCCCTTTGGCGCATTGGCCATGATAAATGGCACCTTGTTGGTGGTGTGTGAGGTCTTTGGCTTTCCATCAGCGAACTTCATCTCCTCGGCATTTCCGTGATCAGAGGTGATGAAAAGGACATAATCCTCCTGCTTGCAAGTCTCATAAATCTCGCCAATGGCCTTATCAGTGGCAGTGACGCCAACGATAGCGGCCTCATAGACACCAGTGTGGCCAACCATGTCAGGTGGGGCAAAGTTGTTCATGATGAACTCGAACTTCTGCTCCTTAATACGCTTGGACATTTGCTTGGCGACACCAGCAGCGCTCATTTCTGGGGCCTTATCGTAGGTGTCAACGCTCTTGTTAGATGGAACCAAATCCTGGCTCTCATCGCGGATCTCAAGAGGGAAGACCTTTTCAACACCACCGTTGAAGAAGAAAGTAACATGGGCGTACTTTTCGGTTTCAGCAACGTGAACTTGCTGAACACCCTGGGTACCAAGGGTCTCAGCAAGGACGTTACCCATGTGTTGTGGCTTGAAGGCGATCTGGAATGGGTAGTCGAGCTTGTACTGAGTCATGGTGGTGAGAGTGATGTTCTTTGGGTATGGGAAATCCTCCTTTGGCGAGCGGTCTACGTCACCGAGAAGTTGGGTGATCTCTCTGACACGGTCGGATCGGTAGTTGAAGAAGAAAACCTGGTCGTTGTCCTTGATACGGGCCTCCTTTCCACCAACAATGATTGGCTTCAAGAACTCATCGTTCTCGCCCTTCTCGTAACGCTCCTTGATGGTCTTGACTGGGTCGCTGCTCTCCTCTCCCTCACCAGTGCACAAGGCGTGAAGACCGAACTCGACACGGTCCCATCTCTTATCGCGATCCATAGCGTAGTATCTTCCAACAACACTAGCAACCTCACCACAGCCTATCTCCTTGGTCTTCTCGAGTAGAGCCTCCATGTAGCCAGCTCCTGACTTTGGGTCGGTATCGCGTCCATCGGCGAAGAAATGAATGTAGACCTTTGGGATAGCAAGATCCTTGGCGACCTTGAGAAGGGCGTATAGATGATCCTGCTTCGCATGCTAGAGTAGAATTATCAGTAAAGATTCCCTCTATATCCACAATACTTCACTTACAACACCGCCATCAGAAATGAGACCACACAAGTGAAGACGTCCAGTGGTCTCCTTAGCCTTCTTGAAAGTAGACATGATAACATCGTTCTGGTCCAATTCGTTCTTCTTGATAGTCTGGTCAATTCTGACCACATCCTGCCAGACGACACGACCAGCGCCAATGTTCAAATGTCCAACCTCGGAGTTACCCATCAGACCTTCCGGAAGACCGACAGCCAAAGAGGAGGCCTCAAGCTCGGTGAAGCCATCGGCGTCCTTGGAGAAAGCGTCCATGTATGGGGTCTCGGCGGCGGCAATGGCATCTCCATTCTTAGGGGAGGACTCGACGGGGATTCCCCATCCGTCAATGACGACTGTACCACCAAAGAATTGTGGTTAGCCAAGCTAGTTCGAGGTAGATGAGGGCGTAGGCAATTGCCAGAATGTAGTCAGGTTTGCGCGACATGGCGGAGTTATACGTACTCAGAACAGCCTTCTTGTCGACTTGAACCATATTTACGAGTCAAAGTGTTTCAAGGATAATCCGTGACTATGATGAACGAAGCAAGGTCAGCAAATGCGCAAATTTCGAGAGGTCATGGGTTTATGTGCTCATGTTAGATTTGGACTCACTCACAAACTGCTTTAAAGCTATAGTGCAATTCTCAGGATGGGCGAGGGTAAGGTAAGAATATGTACAAGTACAGTTTGCGTTTTAGAGTAGGCACAGAGAGAGAGATTCAACTGCGGGTAGCTTTTAGTCGCTACTTAGGACCGATTGTTGAGAATAGTAGTGGGGGGAGGTGCTCAGTGGACGAAAGCAGAAAACGAGCCCCTCGTCCTAAGGTAAGCTCCGGCGCAGAGTCCGACGTCAGGCCGACCGATAAGAAGCTGCTTAATGTGGTGGTGCTCCTCTTCACATCTCATCAGATCCATTTATATTTATATATTTATATATTTATTATATACATACTTTCTTTCATGAGTATCGATCTGGCTCTCAGTCTCAGTCTCAGTCTCAGTCTCAGTCTCAGTCTCAGTCTCAGTCTCAATCAATCTCAATCTCAATCTCAATCTCAATCTCAATCTCAATATCAATCTCAACTTCAATCTCAATCTCAACCTCAATCTCAACCTCAATCTCAATCTCAGTCTCAGGCCCAGTCTAATATCAAACTCACCATCTACACGCGCTCATTGAGCGCAACTCCCTCCAGCTCGTCCAACCGCCACTACTTGGCACCTCTTCGACCGACACTCAACTCGCAACTTTGAGCACCGAGGACGACGATCCATCAATATCCAATGGCAGCCTCCACATCTCCGCCTTCGCGCGACACCCCCACAACATCCTTTTCAAGCTCCGCCCCGCCTTTACAACAAACTCCACAACCACCATCTCCGGCCTCCCTCGACATCCTGCCGCTGCTCACCACTATCCTCACACGCCTGCAAAAGTCTCAGGACTCTCAGAATGCTCAGCAGGCCGGTCTGCCCGCTGCTTCACCCCCACCAGAACCACCAATTGCTCCTAAGGATGTCGTTGTCCTTACCGATGGCATGAAGCAGAAGTTGCGGGAGGCAAGGGCGCAGGTTGCGAAGCTACCAGATATGGAGATGGGTTTGGAGGAACAGGAAGATATCATAAAGGAATTGGAGGGGAAGATTGCCACACAAAGGAAGGAGCTGGACAGATTGCGGGGTCTTGGTTTTACAAGTGAAGCTGAAAAGGACCCGATGGCAATGGACGAGACTTGAATGTGTTTGGAAGTTCAACATACAAGGAAGCCCTGTCCCATTCAGAATGGGAAGACGAAGGAGAGCCAGAGGCAAACGAGGGTTATGGCAGGCTATCACGGAGAAAAGCTGTAACGGCCATAATAAAAGCTACTAGCCAGTTCGACAAAAGGTCCCACGTGGCAGAGGGAAGTCAGAAATGAAGAGGTTGTATGTTGGATGGCTACATTGAGGCTTCTTTTTCTCTTCTCTTTTTTGAAGATAGGACAGCACCCCTAAGAGCCCATATTAAGAAGGAAAGAGAATACAAAGAGTCTCGCCTGCTAATATCATCCATACAAAATCAAGAGCTTACCAGTCATACATGACGCGTATCGGTCTAACTCAACCTTTATTGACTCCCACTGCTTTGAGTATAAGTTCCGAATTTGTATTCGGGCCGCCAGGCACAATCTCTTTCCAAACGCTTTCTCCCACTCTCTCTTCCTCTGGTAAGATACTCCAGTTCGGACTGTGTTCAGACTTCAGCCACTTGAAGTCATCAACTTGATCCCATTGATTCTTGACATCTCTCTCCTGAGGAATCTTCTGCAAATATGTTATTACGAGCCACTTGTCAAATGAACCGGTAGAACTTACGTAGCACTCCGGAATAGGAGCAAACCTGACATTGCTGCAGTCTTCAATGATCGGTCGACTAGCACAATGAAGATAGATATGCACATTCTTGCACTCATGGATTCGGACCTGTCTACTAGCCACTATAATGACACTGTTTTCCACAGCCGTCATATGCACTGCACCAGCAACGTGACCAGCCACAATAAGAGATTGGCTAATGTCCTTGAGTGCCAGACCTGCAAATGCAGCTCCGGTGGTAGATGGAACAGACATGTCCACGATACATCTCTTGAGCTTGGTCACGGACCCAGATGATGTAGCATGAGATGCCGAGGAAGGAAGGATAATATGGAGGCCATTGTGATCTGAAATGGAAACACTCTTTGCCTGTGAAAAACTCGGCTTTCGAATAGCGCCGCCAGCCGGTTTGGACATCTCCTCGTTGTAGTTTCGATTAGAGAGCCCAGAAGGAAGCTCCCCAACAGTGTCGGCATCTGCTAGTGGGGTCAGGGGGTTGGCAGGTGTAGTCACTACAGAAGACTCGTTGGAAGCCAAATTGCTCCCAAACCTTGGGTCGGTCAAACGGCGTGCAGCAGCAAGCTCGGCGGCATCATTGATAGAGATAGCAGAGCTGTTTTTGTTCTTGAACGTGAATCTTGACTTTGGCGCGAATTTGGCGCGCGTTTCTTGGAGCTTTTCTGCGAGGGCTTTGATAGTCTAGCAAGGCATCAGTATCAAGACACGGAACACTTTTCATTAGGATCAGCTTTACCCTAGAGTAGGTCATCTGGTCATGCGCTGGAATGTATTCTGCAGCATCTTGCGCCTCGGAAGACAATCTAGAGATGCCGGCCAAGCAGTGATCAATAGCATCCTGTCTCTCGCCACCGATGACAGCGTAGTCCTCCAACCTGGACATTTCTTCTTGAAGAGCTATTTCTTGTCAGACATGTATCTGTTGAAGTCAAGGTCCCCCCCCCCACTCACCAGTTGATTCCTCGACAAAATATCTCCAAAAGCGCGTCTTCATATCAGGTTGCTGAAAGGCCGCCACATCAAAATGGCCACCGAAAGTAGCGGGAGCGCTTTGTAATCCAGCCATATTGCAATGCTACAGTGTAAAACTTGTGAGGTGGGTGAGTGTGATAGTATTATGACAGAAACTCAAATATATGTCCTTTGAATCAACACAGTTGGTAGTGTTAAGCAATTCTGTCAAGTAGAAGATTTAAAAAAAGAGCTTCCCGCTCATGGGGATTTGATATATGCTTAGATGCGATACAATGACGGCATAGACGGGATTTTGGTGTGCCTTCACGATCAGAGACCAGAGATCAGATCATAGGCGCGCTCTTTGGTATGGATATTTGGTAGTGTGTACTTATCTTTCGGCCAGTAGAGTCCGTAACTTTATGCAGCTAGGTCCTAACCAACGATGGGCCTGAGGGGATATCCGATACCAGTAATGAGATCCCCAGGACTCGACTTCAAGCCGTGAAGTCAGAATGTCTACGTAGTAAGTACTTGTACAGCGGTACCTAAGCAGAGCGATAGGATACCTAGGTAACTAAGTACTGTGGAGAGAGGCGCAGACTTTCTTTTTGAGGTTGAGCGTGCTGATGCAGGACCAACAGGCCACTTTCTCTCTGTTTTTTGTGTTTGTGTTTGTGTCGTGGTGTACTATGTACTAATTCGAATTATGGATAACTGCCAATAATGCACCAATAATGCACCAGTGCATTGTCTCTTTTTCCTTATGGCCGTTGCGGGGACGGAGGCGGAGGCGGAGATGGAGACGAGTATCAATACTTACATAAGTACTCATATATACTCATACTTGTACATATGTATGGATGGATACATGCATGCATATCACAGCAAATGACCGCTCACCCCATGTTCCCACCCCCTCTCTCCCATCTCACATCTTCCATGCGCATCAACCTCGACCAACAGAATGAATGCTGATCAGCACTATGCACGCGTGACACGGCTGATCAAAAGCAACCAACTCGATATCACTGGCATTATTCTACTATTTAAGTACCTACTGCGTACAAATTATGGTCAGCAAAGCTCCGATGCACTCCACGCCATCTTCATGCATCATTTCGGAAGAGGCTTGCAGAAACACGCCATGTATTCGAGCATCTGCACTGCCGAACTATGTACTAGATAGGTAATAGAGGTAAAGGTCCAAGGGCGCCGACGACGGTGGCGTATGCATCTTGAGTAGCAGCTTTTACGTCATGTGAGCACTTCCCATATTATCATGCTGTCACGAAAAATACCCATATGAAAATACACGACTGGGTGCTTCTGGAGATGCAAAAAATAAAAGGCCGTGAAGCCTATTCAATTCACTCGCTCATTCACTCTTTCCAAAGAATGCTAGTAATGCATATGGGATAATAACAATGATAATAGCAACAACAAACCCCTTGAGAAGACGCCAACGTAAAACCCTCTCTCGCATAGAACCT
The DNA here is from genome assembly GCA_022609375.1 of Xenosphaeropsis pyriputrescens. Lineage (NCBI taxonomy): Eukaryota > Fungi > Ascomycota > Leotiomycetes > Phacidiales > Phacidiaceae > Xenosphaeropsis > Xenosphaeropsis pyriputrescens. The sequence continues at coordinate 96,721 of JAGKQE010000068.1, forward strand.
ACTAAGTTCTAATTCTATGAAGCCCACCATCCATATGCTCCAGCAATAAAAGTACCTGGGTGTAGAACAAGACAAAAGGAGCAATTCTCTCACCCTCGGAGAGGTGATGAACCTCCTCCAACTCCAATAAACTCCATCTTTGCTCCCACTGCTATTAAACAAATTATCAAGTTCCAAAAGGGAAACCTCCAGCGCCACCACCAAACTTGAAATTAAACTGTTGTCCACCTTGTCTTCCGTGATTGAACACAAATTGCTGTCCTCCGAACGGGCTGCCTTGGAAGGGTTGACTGCCACGGTTCTCTTGATCGTTCGGGTCATCGCCTCTATCAAATCGGGCACGCAGTTCTGGGTCGCTGAGAACCTCGTACGCTTCGTTGATAGATGCCATCTTCTTCTCAGCATCCTCTTTTGAAACGCCATTCATGTGTCTCTTGTCCGGGTGGAATTCCTTTGTCATCTTTCTATAGGCACCCTTGATTTGGCGCTCATCAGCATCATGTGCAACACCCAGCACCTTGTAATAGTCCTTGCTCTTGCTGCGCTTTAGTGCGATCTCTGCCTTCTGTTGTAGGCCTGGAAGTTGGGATGCCGATGGATGATGTTCCTTGGCTTCATTCAAGATTCTAACCGCTTCCTCGTAGTTTTCAAGGTCCATTTGTCGTTGCGCTTTTGAAAGAAGACCATGGAGAGAATATTCGTACATTGACAGTGCTTCGTCGCAGTATGGGATGGCTTTTTTGAGACTGTTCATCTGTTTTGACAATTAGTTGTCCGATCTCAAAGCCCAGGTGTTTTGAACCATACCTCGTAATATGCTTCACAAGCCATCTCGACAACTCGAGCAACAAGATCGTTTGGTGCCTTGGTAGGAATAGTCCCTGCTTCTCTCAATTCCTTCACATCATCTTTGATGTCTTGGATAAGACCAGACTCGTCTCCCGACGGGATCAAAAGCTTCACCCCAGTGGCGTATTGGCGCTTTTCAAAAGCTTTGTTGACTTTCGCTAATTGCTTTTCCAATTGTTTCTCGCGTTTGTGAAGCTTTTTGCAGACCTTGGAGTCGGGATCGGCATGCAAACATTGCTTGATTTGTTTCAAGCCCCTCTCAGTATCCCTAAGCGCGTAGAACAAAATCGAAGAGATTTGAATGTGAGGTTCCGTCAACCCTGGCTGCATTTGCAGCACATGTGCCAAATCACTGATGCCCTCTTGTACCTCGCCCTTTTCGAATCGACAATGCACTCTTGTCTGTCTCAAACTCAAAGACCTGCTGGCAACCATGATAGCCACGCCAGCGTGTTCCACACATTTTTCCCAGTCAGCGGCATTGAAGGCATCAGTAGCCAGAGCCGCAGCTCCCTTGGCCTCTTCTATCTCCAAGACCTCTTGGCTGCCTGCTTTGCCGGCCCTCTTATAATCGGCCACAGCCGCATCCCACTCGGCATGTTTTGCTCGAATCTTCGCTCTCTGCAGTAAAGCGCCTTCGAAATCAGGTCTGATGCTCAAGACCTTGTCGAAGTCTTTGGTCGCTTGTGACATCCGTCCCAGACTAAGGTACGTGGCACCACGCTTGAAGAATGTAAGATAATCATTTGGGTCGCGCGAGATGGCGACATCGTAGTAGGTCAAGGCATCGTTAGTCTCGCCCTTTGCAAGATGGGCGTTGGCGGAGGAAAGAAGTGAAGAAATTGGAGTATCCGTTGGAATTTCGGAGGGTGAGATGGCAGAAACGAGAGATTGGGATGATAGAAGAGTAGCCGCAACCGTGAGAACGGAAAGATTGACATACATCTTGGCGATATCGGGCCAGAGTAAGCAGCTGTTTTTTATTAATAAGTCAAATAAAGATTGAGGATAGAGAGCGTGGGACGAGGATAGGTAGAATGAAGAATCAGCATCAGCATCAGCATCAGGAAGTCAGGTAGGTAGTTGTGGTGTTGCAATCGAGCACATGTTCCCTCGGTAGGTAACTATCTGTCTACTTCTTGGACTGTGATTGGGCGCACCGTGGCATGATTGAGTGTTCTAGAATGCCAGCCTTGTACTAGCGGCTTGTTGTGGGGCCGACCTCGGGTCCGGCCGTCGCAAGGCTGAAAGTAAACAACCGTTAACGCCAATGCATAGGTATCTATCTACGGTACCTACCTAGGCAGATAGATAGCCAAATACATCTGCAACCTGAGAGCAACAGAAAAGCATATTTGCAACCAAAAAACAAGTACGCAACGTACATTCAACCAAATATGGCACATCTATCTCCGACTGCCATCTTCTCCCCCTCGATAGCTCGACAGCAACTCGCAGCAGCCAAAGAGTGGTCTTACATCGATTCTTGGCTAAGCAGCAAATATCACCCCAAAGCCTCACCGCCATTCGAACGCAATGCCGATACACTGAAGGTGTTGCTGGCACTTGCATCATACAACGAGGCGGCAGATGAAGAGTGTGACCTGTTGAACAGAGTTGAAGGAAAGGCGGTACAGGAGCTCAAGGAGTCTGAGGCGATAGATCCACATGCGGAGATACTCGACGCGCTGGAAGACGCCCTTACGAAAGATGGACAAACAAGTCTAGATGTTCTGGCTTCTACCAGCGTTCTGTTAAACATGCCTACAGCTCGCACAGAGGATTTAGCGAGAAGGATGATCGACCTGCAGGCTACATCGTTCTCGTTGGACCAAGCAAACGATCGCATCACAGCTCTTCAGGGGCACTTGGATCGAGAAATCACAAGACTTGGTCATCTCATTGAACAGTTGAACAGCGAGGCTTTCGAGGCTCCGGCAGGCATTGCAAAGGAGACGTTAGATACTCAGCGTAAATCGAAGGCGATTGCATCAAAGCTGCCCACCCTCCAAAAGCAGGTTTCCACTCTTTCCGCTACTAGCGGTACACCGAAACCTACAATTCATGATGTCCAAGGAGAGGAGGAGAAATTCACGGAATTGTTAGGCATGATTAAAGAGTTGGATTCGCAGGTCAAGAGTTATCACGGTCTACCGCATGACATGGACTTAGCTAGGTTGGAGGTGGAGAGCTTGAAGGTCGAGCTTAAAGAGCTGACCAGAAAGAGAGATATGATGTTCGAGGGCTTAGTCGAAAGAGAGAGCCCTAGAAAGGATTATTGAGATTTTGCGTATTGTATAGATTCGCCGATGTGTAGACACTATCAGGCAATGATACCACGCACTACATAAGCTATAGTCATCGCTTCTGTCTTCCACCTGCCATTCCGCCACCAAGTCTTCCTAACCGCCCCAAGCTTGTTCTCGTCTTATGGCTTGGCGTAGCGGTCCCCGCAGTTGACGGACCAGATTCTTTCACAGGCGGAGTTGCTGCACCCTGCATCCTGGATAAATCCTTGAGAGCCTTTGCGTCAAGCTCCGAACCTTTTGGGTCTCCTAATCCCACGTCGTCCTGATCACCTCCTGGTCTCTGCGCTCTCCTCGCCCTCTCCTGGACTGCCTTGAATTTCTCCAACAACTCGTTCCACTTGATGCCCCCTTCTTCTCGGCCTTTGAGTCTGTTTGGTCTATCATAATTCGAGGATCCAGTTGGTGTCGGTGTGCTAAAGGAAGATGGTCCATGAGTCTCCGTCGTGATGCTTTTTTGACGTTGATGAAAATTTAAATTGGAAACCGCCTCCACCACCACACTATTGTTACGGGATTGAGAAACGGGGGGGACATACGCTCGTGGTGCAATATGCAAATAGCCTATCGCGCTTACACTATTCAGCCGGTTTTTCAAGGCTGCAAAAGCAGAAGACTGTGGTAGAAGCATCAACAGCCCATACAGGCATTTGTACAGATGTGGATGCTTCTCTGGCTCGAGTAGTTGAAGTCGCAGATCTGTGGTATATTAGTAATACTTAGGGAGCAAGAAGGATGACTTTACATGTGAAAACTGGGGATTCAAGTAGTTGAACAAGCTTGTCGATTTGTATGAGCATGTTCACGGTCATTTCAAGCTCGGCACTGCTGCCGTTAGCAACGGTGACAGTAACATGTTATAGATCACGAGTCTTACAATATCTGAAGCAAGTTGTATGCCTGCTCATAAGCCTGCGCAAGAAGACATAACGAGAATGTGGCGACAGCATTGTAACACCATGATCTAAACAGAGCCACAAAGAATGTCTGCCCATCCTATCAAAAGTTAGTGTTCACGTTCAACCGTCCATATTGATTCAAATACCCGTGTTTCCAGGTTTCGAAGTCGTTTTCGAAGTTCTGCAAGTTGAGGGGCTGTGATAAGGTTATTGTTAAGGTTTTGGACCATGATACTAGCAAATTCAAGGTCTTCTTCTTTCTCGATGCAATCCGCCAATGTACGATAAATTCGCTCGGCGCTAAGGCTGACACAAAGTTGTCTTATAATCAGGTTTCCTCGGGTCTCGAGTAGTTTCCTATCGGTAGAGAACAGCTGTAATAGATTCACCATGAAGGATGTGAAATAGTCGTCTTCACTGTTGCGTGAAATTTGTGACAGCAATTGAAGATCCCTTTCGACTACAGCTTCCGCTGGATCAGACAGGGTCTTGAGCAGTGCAGGAAATGTGCCGTCATTGAAGGCGAGGACTTTACGCGGAGCTTTTCTGTGTAACATAAGAAGCCAGGTAAGCGCAGCTACCCTTGTAGCCTCATGATCATTGAGAAAGAGGAGAGTTAGTGAATTAACCGCTGCAGCGTAATCAAGATCGACATGCTCCTGCTCTGGAGGAGTAGGTGATTTGTATGCTGGAGGAGGGGTCTGAGTATCAAGCTCCCTCTTAGCATCTAACTCACGTGAGCTGGAAAGAGACCCTCGAGTATTTGAGGAGTCTCTTTTATCGTTATTGACAGCGTCTTTCATCATCGAAGTTGGTGTCTTGGAGGGAATAGACGTAGTTGGTTCGGTAGACGCTCCTTCATCTCCCAGAGATACAACATAGTCCATGAGGGATGTGTTGACTCTTGCGGCAGCTTGCCTGATGGTGTCGACTCCGCTAGCCATGGCAGGCAGCAAATGGGCAAGAATCTTTGGTGCAAACGGCAGAACTTCCTCTGGGCATATATCAAGGAACTCAACTATCCATCTCAGTGACTCAAGAAGGCTATCTTCTTCCAAAGGAGAATCGAGGTTCGCAGTAAGAATCTCGAGAATTTCCTTGTGGTTGACCTGTACATCTTGGCCTGGGATCCAGTCATCATCGCTACTCACATCCTTTTCATCGTTAGCTGTCAAAGAATCACTATCCCCTTCATGAGATTCTTCTGGGTCTAGTTCGCCACTCAGGCTACCTGAAGAGTCCGTATGTCGTGCTCTACCATCACTTCGTGATCTTCGACTGTCCTCAATTCCTTTCTTGACACGTGAAATACGCTTGATCTCAGACAGAAACCTCTCCAGGGCGCCTTGCGTGGCAACATGTACATCACGATTGGGATCACTCAGAAACCGGAAAAGGCCACCAAGAAATTCTGGCAGATAGGCCACCAATTCTAGATCCGGAATAGAATCAAGTAAGGTAATCCATCCTACTAGGAAAGTGCGAGTGAAGGGGTTGAGGACGTATATACGCTCCTTGAGAAGAGGAATGAACCGAGACAGCGAAAACGCTGTAGGATAGTCAAGTGATTCCTCGTCGGTCCTCTCATTGTCGTAGTTTTCATCGTCGTTGGTATGCAACACTGACACATATGTGGCGGCGGACTCTGAAACAATATCTTTCACCAGTCGATCCAGCAATTCCGCGCCGTTTTTGACAGACAGTTCGGAGTCGGCGCCAAGCTAGGAAATATTAGCTGATGTCACTCCATACAGAACTGGTCAACATACTTTGCAAAGTGCATCAAAGATATCATTGAAATAAGGTAACACCTCCCCTTTGGCAACCTTAGCAATGTTATACATACTCTCACAGGCGTAATATCGAACACGTGCATCTTGATCTGTAAAGCAAGCCAACACAGGCGGTACAATCTCATCCAGGTATCGTGCTAATTCCTATAAAACTCGGTCAGTTGTGCTTATCAAAAGTGTTTGCGCAATACAACATACAGGACCAAGAGCAATAGCTGCGGCAGCAAGACCAATGAGTCCTCCATTTCTAGCATGAGGTTGATGGACAGCATATGCATAGTCATTGCATAGTTGTTGGATGATCTTCTTGATCTTCTCATAGTCCTTGTTCAGGCTGAGTTCTCTAATGATGCGCTCGAGACTGTCAAAGTCAACTTAGATCACAGAAAGCATGTGTACGTATGTGTGTATGTGTATATATACATATACGCATGTGACTTACTCGAGAGCGCCGACCTTTCTCTTATCGTAGAGCTTGTCATTCAGGGCACGCTGAATACTAACATCCATGGCGATTGCTAGAGAGCAGTGCTCAGGATTTGGAGAGCAGATCAGTCCTTGCGATTTGCTTGTGTTGTTATTCCGTATTGAACTCAGAACGCAGCTATGCTGGCATGGACTTGGTCCAATCAAGCTGGAGGAAGACAGGCCTTTTCGCGCTTCAATTCCCTGTGCGCGGAGACCCTCCCCAAGCTTGGGTCGAGTTCAGGAGCGAGTACAAGGGCCTCTTAGGAACAAACCAATCCGGTCGTTGGTGAGCAATGGTCAAGAAATCATGATCATTGAAGCTTCAAAATTAACAATTGAGAGAAGTGCAAGAGTTTGGTAGTTTGGTAATTTGGCAGAAAGGTTGGAGGAAGACGGGAGCACGAGAGCTACCTAGGTATGGATGTGCAGAGGTTGGTGTGTGAAGCAAGTTTACCTACGTATTACAGTTTCTCAACAACGGCGGGCGAAGCGTCCCTATTCCTGCCGCCCTCGGCCTTAGTCCACGATTCACCAACCCCACGTTTAGCTCAGCTCAGCTCAATGCAACTTGTATGCCAAGATGCGAGACATGTATGTAAGGATCTACATACAAGCACGTCCATACTATTCGTGAAAGACTGATTTTCTCTATTATTTATACCATTCACCGTTTAGGATTGCTAGATGTAGATTTATAAAACCTGTATTTGCCAGCTCAGTATTGGGTCTCCACCTATGATTCTTGCCACTTATGTGCCTATGTTGACTTAAATTTGCCTTTGTAAGATTTCAACTGCAAGACACATATTTGATGAACAGGATGAGGAATATAAATATTTGGAGAATCCACTACAACCATCCTAGTCTGTATCCACCTGGAAAACAGCTTTGGATGAATAATTTATACATACAAATACTAGTAGCCCAGACAGATGGTATGACAAAAATCAGTGCATTCAAATCTATCACTTCTAATTCTTTTGACGCAAAACATCCTTTAAAAGACACTGATGCCAACCTGTATGCGAGGCAACAGCACAAAGAATCAATGACTATGCCCATGCAAAAGATCGCCTCGTTCAGCAATTGTCCGCTGGCATTTGGCCAGAATTGTAGCCTGCTTGCCAATATCACCCAGCCTACCAATGACTTCTTTGTTACCATCCACAAAGCTGAACAGCGCATACGGGATGCCGACGTCCTCACAAAATTCCTGCACAAGCTTCTGTGCTGCACGAAGATTGTGCCTCGGCATACGAGGGAACATATGATGAACAGCCTGGAATTGTAATCCGCCATGGAAGAAGTCGAGCCATTGTGGGCAATCAACATCCATGGTGGTGCGAAGCATCTTCTGTGGGAATGATTCTGCAGGCCCCATCTCGGCTGTGCTCATGGCAAAGTGGGATAGGGTAATCTGCACATGTAGAGGTGAGGTGACCATGTGGCTGACCATAATGAAGGCAAAGCGACCCCATCCTGAATCAATGGTCTGGTAGACGAGCTTATAGCCAAACCAGTACCAGAAGAAGACTTGGCCTGCGCACTCAAACCAGCGATGCCACCATGCAGGCCCCTTTCTTGGTCCCAACCCTCGGATGAGATATTCCCACGATAGAGCATATAGATTGAATCGACCGAGAGTGAGAACTGGGTAATACAAGTATGCTTGGTAGCGTACAAAGAACTTAGCGAAGACATCATAAGGCATAATTCGGTCGTAGTAAGTGGATCGGAGGGAATCGAAGAACCGATGGGAAATAGCAAAAAAGGGAAGATGCTCAATATCAGGATCATGTTCTGGAGAGTTAGTGACAATGTGGTGGACGTTGTGACTTCGCTTCCACCATCCAAGAGAAAGTCCCCCTAGGAAATCAGCAATTATAATTCCAATCGCAGAGTCGATGGTGAAATTGTGCGTGATACCCATGTGTCCTGAATCATGCGCAGTGAACACAAGTTGATGCCAGAAGCAGCCCAAGAAGAACCCACCCGTGCCATACCAGCCCCACTGTACACACTTGAGCATCATAGCGAAGAAAAATGCATAGCGAGCACATTCTACAGCATAAGCTATGTAATTGCAGTTGAAGAGTCCTTCTGCCCGAATGCGGTCGTGGAGTATCCGGTATTTGGTAACAATCTCTCCTTGAGTTTCCGAATCCAGCGATGGATATTTGACCAGATCCAGATCGAGTTCTTTCCTTGTTCGCGCATCGAGATACGAGAGACCTTCCACACCTTCTCCATCCGTGGCCGAAATCGATGAAACAGATGAAATGGAGGAAGATCGTGGTGCCTCGGTCTTCGGGCCTCTCCGTTGACGAGTATTCCTGTCTTCATTATCAAATACGGGAGATGGTGCTCGTGAACTCTGTGGGCTCGTTGACTCGGTGTCGCAGGATTGCTCAGTACTCTCGTCCTCAACCTCCGTGGACAGACGAAATGTTCCCCCTTGAATAGGTGGTAAAAAGTTCTTCCACCGGCCCTCGATTATGCCTATTTGGTATCGTTCCATCTGTGTTCTTGCTTCGGAAGAATGGAGACTAGTTGTTGGGAAATTCGGTCAGTCTACAGTTCTCAGGATCCAGTATCAATTGCGTTCTCAAGTTGGCATTGCCAGCTCTGACTTACGCGGTAACTTCGTCTGTTGCGTCTCTTCCCACCATGTGTTGAATGGCCAATTCTCCTCCAGGATGATACTTGAGCCATGGATCAAGCTTCAAAACCTTCTGATTGACGATGATGAGTGTACGGCCATCCGCTATCAGACCCTCGATTTGGCGGCGCGACAAAACTGTCTGCTTCCGCTCTGTACTTTTTGTTGAAAGCATCCTGTGAGACTCGAATGACTGAAGGGGCCGAGTTGTCAAGATGTAAAGAAAGTCGTTAAATCATCTGTAGGTGGCACAACTTCATGGGATGTTAAGGAGAAAGGATTACGAATTGAGCGATTGGCAAGCTGGTGGCCTGGACTTTGTGGTCCGATACGTACTACTTATTTGGGTACTGTATCGTACTCTATGCATGTACGAGAAATGCGGTGTGGGGACCTGATCGAGCAGTGCCAGGATGTGCACGCACCTGGGAGGGTCCACTGCCAAGCAAGAGTCCGCCTCCTGTGCTCCGAATGCTCAGCAACACATTAAACCGTCACGTGACGCTCCTTTCCAACCTTCTGGATGTATCGCTTTGAAAAGCGCATCAATGATACTGATGACATTATGAATAACCATTGTAGTACTTCCTCCTATACGATCACAATTTGGTAGGAGACAAATTTTGAAACGATTCTGCGAATTTCATCGCACCACACGCTTCGACGCTTGGACTCATGTATTCATGTAAGTTATAGTTCATGGATGCAAAACAGTGGAAGGATCTAGGTATCAATTGTTTTTCAAAGGTAGCCGCTCATGCTAAACGTATCTTACAATGTACACGCTTCGCCTGATGCTAGCACCACTCGTTTATGCTGCCATTTAGGCGTCTAGTGTCCCAGCAACAAACACCCCTCAATAAACAAACCACCTCATCATATGTGCATTTAATAGTGAATGGCCTTTCCGTAGGTAGCCATGGCGGCCTCCTTGAAAGCCTCAGCCAAGGTTGGATGGGCGTGGCATGTTCTTGCGATATCCTCGCTGGAAGCACCGTACTCAATGGCCAGAGTGGCCTCGGCAATCATCTCACCGGCGTTTGGACCGATAATGTGGCAACCAAGAATTCTGTCAGTCTCGGCATCAGCAATCATCTTAACCATACCCTCGGTGTCAAGATTGGTCTTTGCTCTGGAGTTGGCAGAGAACGGGAAGGTTCCGATCTTGTACTTGACACCAGAAGCCTTGACCTCCTGCTCATTCTGACCAACCCAAGCAACTTCTGGGTGAGTGTACATAACAGATGGAATAACACCATAGTTGACGTGTCCGTAACCCTTTTGGATGTACTCAACAACAGCAACAGCCTCCTCCTCTGCCTTGTGTGCAAGCATAGGACCGAAGGTACAATCACCAACGACTCGGATATGTGGAATTTTGGTGCGGTACTCTGAGTCGATGACGAGTCTACCCTTGTCGTCAGTCTCAAGGCCAATGTTCTCGAGACCAAGACCAGCGGTGTATGGTCGTCTTCCGATAGCAACGAGGACAACATCAGCGTCGAGCTAAACACAGTCAGTAGCTGCCACATGATCTTATATGGTCAATTGCTTACAGTCTCCTCCTTGCCACCCTTAGCAGCCTCGACCTGGATGGAAACCTTCTCGCCATTGGCATCTCCTCCCATAACCTTGGTATTAAGCTTGAACTCCATACCCTGCTTCTTCAGGATCTTTTGCGCGGATTTGGCGATCTCAGCATCCATTCCTGGACCACCGATCTGGCCCAAGAACTCAACAACAGTGACCTTCGCGCCCAATCTCGACCATACGGAGGCCATCTCGAGACCAATGATACCACCTCCGATAACAACCATCTTCTCTGGGACCTTCTCAAGAGCGATAGCTCCGGTGCTAGTAACAATCCTCTTCTCATCGACCTCCAGTCCTGGGAATGGGGTGGCCTCGGAACCAGTGGCGATCAAGATGTTCTTTCCAACAATGGTTTGCTCACCACCCTCGGTAAGGTTGACCTTGACCTCATGCTCGCCGGTGAAAGCAGCAGTACCTTTGATATATTCGACGTTGTTCTTCTTGAAAAGGAACTCCACACCCTTGGTAAGACCAGAGACTGCGGTATCCTTGGACTTCATCATGGCAGCAAGGTTGAGCTTAACATCGCCGACCTCGATACCGCGGTTCTTGGTGTCGTGGAGAATCTGATGGTAAAGATGAGAGTTGTTGAGGAGAGCCTTCGAAGGTATACATCCAACATTCAAACATGTGCCTCCTAAAGTTCCGCGCTTCTCGATACAAGTGACCTAGTTTTGCAATCAGTATAGTTTTGTCGGCGCAGTTTTGCACGTTACGGAGCTGTTTACCTTCATGCCTTCTTGACCGGCCTTGATAGCTGCGACATATCCGGCAACACCACCACCGATGATGACCAAGTCCTTCTCCTCTACTAAACGTTAGCCTCGACCTCTTCCATGATTTCCGAGATGACTGACCGGCCTCAGTGGCGTAAGTGCGCTTCGATGACCTTGCGATGGCGGAAGGGGCGACGACAGACGGAAGGCTGCGGGATCACTCAGTATGAGGCATTGAGAAGGATATGGGGTCAATTACCTTGACTGCTTGAAGGCAGACCTGGCGGTCGCTCTTGGTACCAAAAGAGAGCGGAACATTTTGATATGGGATGTGCAAATGATGCTCGAGCAGTCTTCAGATGCTTGGGTATTGAATAGCTTTGGGGAGATGTTTTAGTTGAGGACTGTGTGCCTGAGGCGAAAAGGACTAAAGCTCGGAACTACCTCTTAAGTGGATCGGTGGAAATGGAGCCTTTGAGATTTTTGAATAAGCAGATTACTACAGGCTGAGGTCCTCGCCGTCAAACAGTTATCAAAATAAAAAGACAAATGACAATAACGACAAGAGAAACTGTCCATTGCTTTCAGTATTTTGAATGAGTAAATGGTATCATTAATAACAAGAAACCTGTGCCCTTCTCCACAACCAAAGCCGATAACATCCGACCCGTAAAACTCCTTTTGGGATTTTCCTTACACAACCTCCACTGTGCCCGACACAACTGCTGCCAACGCGTGACCAGCAACTTTGCTTGCCCATTTGACGGTTGCTTTCTCAGCTTTACCCCCAGCAATGTCCGTCTTGCCTACTACTTTCTTGAAGAAATATTGCAATCCTCTACAAAGCTGCGGGGTGTCCTTGGCTTTCATTACCACGTGGATGACTGCCGCTTCATCCCTCTTGTCTGTGGACTTGGCTTGGGACTGAAGCAAAACCGTGATCAACAGAACTTCCACAAATGTCTGCGTTTTTGGTTGAAGGTAGCTGAGACTCAGGTTCTTCAACACGCTGAGTCCGAAGGCTCCTTCGACAATGAGATTGCCGTACATCTTGGCCAGGTTGACAATTTGTCTCGTGTCCATTACCTCACTTTCCTCCTCCCCGTCTTGAACCTCATCATCATCTGTCTCGCCCATCCGCTTAAACAGGTCCCACAAGGTGAACTGGAAAGCCATTTTCAACTTCCTATCGCCACACAATCTCTTCCCTATAAGTGTATAATAAGGATTATAGAACTTGTCAGCGCCAGAACAGTGCACAAGCACCTTTGGTATTTCCAGCTCTTGTACCTTCTTGAGTTTCAGTTTCATCAGCCGCAGGTATGCATCTTGATAGTCAGATGCTGACATGATCGTAATAAAAATGACTCTTCGGATGTCTGTGTTCATGCGCTGTTCTTTCGCAAGCTGAACTAGATCAGAAGTTCCAGAATCAACAGCTGCACTCTTTTTGGTAGATTTCGTGTCCAGTTTTATAGAAAATTCTTCGTCGTTGTCGTTGTCGTTGTCGTCATCGTCATCCTTACCAGCCCAGCTGGCACCAACCAGCCACCACTTACCTTTCTTGTCAGACTGTTGTATGTCTCTCAAGCCAATCCGTAATGGCTCACTACCCTTTATGCTGCGAGTGTTGAGAGTCCCGAGAGTCTTTTTCATACGGATAGTGTGCTCGGACATGATAGCAGAAGCCGAGGCACCTGTCTTCATTTTGTTGTTCTTAAGATCGTTGATTGTTTCGATCATGAATTTCGTTCTGACCGAAATGTTTTCCTCGCCGACTTTCACAACAGCAGGTCGAAGCATCGTCACGATATCTTTAAGTGATGATGGATCATCCTGACGGAGTTGCGGTCCTGAAATCCTGATGATTTTCAGCAGCAGCTCAGCATTGAGCTCTGAAAGTCTATCCAAGAAGAGGCGAATGTAATCGAACATGAGATTACTACCAATGACTTGGAAGTTATACAGTTCAGATAACAAGGCAATCAGATTGGACGTTTCCTTGCTTCCATCAGTGGTTGCAGCTGCTGGGCCATCATTACTTGTAGCAACTGCATGCGCATAGTGACCATCAAATAGTTCAACCACTCTCTGGACCACTTGAGCACCAAAATCGGTACCGATGATTTTGTAAACCGCAGAAATAAATCCGGCTGGTAGGATAATAAGGGTATCCGGCAAGACCGTTGGTTCGCACACGGATGTCAAGAGTAAATCAATTAATGTTGAGGTAACATGTTGACGTGCATTGTCGCGGTAAAGCTTTTCAATATCGGCCAGAATTGTGATCAAGTTTGCCTCTGTAAGACGGTTGACAAGACCCTGTGTCTGTCTTCGAAGACGGATCAACACCTCGGAATCTGACGCAGCAGGTTTTCTCAATGATGGTGGGATGTACTTGGCTACCGGTGCCTCGCCACTGACTGCAGGAGCAACATAAGGGTTCTCCCTTATACGTCTCGGTGCAGAAGATGCTTCTGTGTTCGAATCGAATCCATCAAACTCGTCATCAAGACCTGGGCCTTCTTCATCTTCATCACCCGACATTTCATCGTTTTCTTCCCCCTCAAGTAAATCATCGTCCTCGTCCTCGTCCTCATCGCCGCTACCCGAGAACCCAAACATGACATCTTCCTCATCCCCCTCGCTATCTTGTTTTTCTTCTTCATAATCCTCTACTGCTGGCAACCCTTGAGCTTTTCTCCTTTTCGCCGCGAGCCAGTCATCCGATTCAGATCTCTTTCGCTTACGGTCACTCACGCCCTCATCGCTATCTTCGTCAAGCCCTTCCAACAGCTCATCCAATCCGTCATCTTTGAATGCTTGAGGTAGTCCTTTCTTCCCTTTCAATCCAAGTTTCTTCTCCAGGGCTGCGATTTCGTCATCCTCCTGAGCAAGCTTTTCCCTCACAGCCCTTGACATTCGAGGTGGCGGGGAAGGAGATCTGACTCCTTTCGAGGCAGGAATATCTTTATCGGCCTGCTTCGTCTTCTTGAGTATCGACTTTGGATTGTCCGTCGGTTCTTCGATCTGTTTCTCATGGCGTTTCCGAGAAGGTGGTGGTACATCTTTCTCCGACTCATCGTCAGAGAACTCTTCTTCCTGATGTCTTGAACTTTGCACATTCACTGGTCTCTTGTTTGGCGTGCTTCCTTGTGCCCTTTTTTGAACTCTCTCCGCCTTCCGTCTCTCTTTTCGCTGGGCAGGTGGTCCACCGCGGGCTTTTCTGCCGCATGAAAGAGCATCTGTGGCACTGAATCAGCTAGAAATTTCTTGCGAACATAATTCCAATATACCTTGGCCTCCAAGCTCATTCACCAAGCTTGCTGGGAGCTTTAGGGCTTTCTGCTGGGGTCGGCGCATTTTTTGTGGTTGTTGTACTAAGCAATTAAAAAGTTCACAAGGCGGAAAGTCTTATGTTTTGGCTGACAAGGCTGTACCTACCTAGCGTGACGACACCCTACGTTGTCGAAAGTACCTTGACTTCACCTTGCTACAAAAGACGATACGGCATTGTGACATAAGAGCAGCGTCGACAGCATAAGAATGTCGTCGCCTCATCTCAGTAATGAAGAGGTACGCATTTTTCAAAGCCCTCTCACTCCCAATGTGTCTGATCAGATAGTTCTTCGTGCGATTGTCACAACTCTTCGATACGCGCCGAGAGAAGGACCATGGCTCTGTCTTCCTTGAGCAGAAGCGCAGTACGCATCCAAACTTGAAATAATTTCTTCTATGTTCAAATGCTAATGCGTCTCAGTGAGCTATGGTGCCGAACCAGACACTATTTCCTCTAGCACAAATACACCATTTCCCGATCAAGCACCAACAAATCCTCTCCCAGTACTCATTCGAGCCACTGATGGAAAGTCAAAAGCTCATCGTATCAAGGGAGAAAAGACCAAATTGAGTACGATTGTCGAAGCCGATCAATTGGAGGGATTTTACACTAAGTATGTGGAGGTTTGTAAACTGGGAATGACTGGATTGAAAAAGAGAGATAGAAGTAAGAACAAGTCAAAATTGAAGGCCAAGAAGAAGAAGGGAGGTGCCGCGGTATAGATGTGGATCACAAATATACCGAGGTGAAAAGGGAGAGAGACTGGCTACATAGCTGGGGCTGTGGATAGACATATCGAAGGACAGCTGTATGGGAGATTGGGAAACACCTAATCAAGGGGAAGTGCCAGATGATTATTTGTTGGTCCATGTTGTTTGGGCCAAATGTTTGGTCTTCAAAATCGTCGCCATGACTACATACAAAATCTGCTCCAACAAGCGGAAAGCTTCAAGACACAGTCAATCCCGAAGGCAATGATGTGCCACTTGTTAAGCAGAGTCATATAAATGAATGTTCTATCCAGTCTTTCCTGATCTGTCCAAATCCTTGCAAAAGAAGTTCAAAAGACTTCAACTATTGAAAATAAGAAAAGGAGAAGAAAAACTGTACAAGCAATGGAAAGCAAGTCAACGCTAACCGATACACCTAAAAATATAACCTTGAGAAGGTACACTACAGCTGGTGGAGGCAAGAGTTGAAAACAAACACCTAGGCTGTTTGGAAGGTGATGAACTCGTTGGGCCTGTCAGTGTGGCGCGCGTGCATTCCAAAGTATTGCTTAGGGATGCAAGTTGTCGATCTCATCTTTCACATTGCCTTGCTGAGTGGGAGCAGAGCTGGTCTTGAACTTCGCGACCGGGGCATTGGAGAAGTGTTGATCTCCCTCCGCATTATCCAGCATTTCCGGCATCAGTGCGTCGTAGTCGGTCATTTCGTCAAACAAACTGCTGAGGCTTGGTTCAGGTGAGTAGTTGTCATGCTGCAGGCCTGCCATGTGAACAGGTTCGACAGAATGGTATGCTTGTGGAAGATATGCGGATGGGCTATCGGCCGAGCCAACATCCCAGCTTGTCTCTTCATGTTGATGTAGTCCACTTGGCTCTGTTGTAGCCCCGAGCACTCCATGAACCTCATGGTGCTGCTCCTCTGCAATAGGCTCAACACTTGGGGACAGGAGAGACGGGTTAACTGGCACCCAAATCTGATGATGCTGTTCTTGGGGCTGCTGAGCACCAGAGTTATTTGCAAAGAGAGCTGATGAGATGTTGTTCATGAATCCGTCTGCACTTTCGAACATATGTTCCTGTCGAGTGGTGCCAGCAGCGTTTTGTCCCACAGATAGCAACTCAGGGTCAAAAACATTGGGCGGAATGTCTTTGACCTCTTTGATCTCTATGCCATGCCGATCCGAGGAACTTCCTTCGCCACCATTATCGTTTTGGCTTCCGGCCATCCATCTTTGCCCATTGCGGTCGCCAAGAAGCTCTTGATGAGATCTCTGGTAAACTTCATGCTTGGCTTCTTGTCCGGCCACGCTATCCTCACATCTGAAACACAAACCAAAGTTCACCCTCTTGATTGATTTGGTCCATAACATTCGGTCTACGCGTGTACAGGGTTTGTCGGCTGACCCACAGGAGTTGGTCTTCCATACCCAATATTCCCGCTCGCAGCAGGCAAACACCCAACGATAGAGACAGCACATTGACGCGCTGTATGTTTGTAAGTGCCAATTAGAGGGGTGACCCGGTATTCAGAGCTCGGAGCTGTCTTGTCGTTGGAGTTTAAGTGTGTACGTGATAATCTTGTTTTGCCCCGGAGAGCCTGCAATATGTGTGAATTGTCGTGGAATATTGGCCAAGCAAAGTCAAGGTTAGCTAGAGGTTGTGAGTTGTTAAAGGTAAAGCTGTGCATGTATGTTGTGTGGAAAAGAAACAATGGAGGGCATTCGGATCGAGTCTTTTTATGCTTTCACAAATACTCAGATTCGCTGAATACCCATGACTGGAAGCTGCGATTTTACATTCGTTAGTCACAAGTTATATAGTCATGTAATAGACAGGGAGATGCCGGTATGGTGAGAGCAACATCAGACGGAAGCAAGTGGATCTGAAGAGTGTCTGGAAAGAGAACTTCTCAATCTGAAGTCGAACAAGCTTGGTCCGTCACGTACAGATGGTTATGAGGTACTGCTACCAGGTCTATCAAAACCTTGAGATTGAAAAATCTTTGTCTTGTTGTTATTTTCAAGTGTTCTTGGCATTCCTGTCAGCTTTGTCATATCAAACTTTACTTCAATGACTAGCAAATGGTCGCCAGCACTGGCTCAAGAGGATATGACAAGATCCATCAAACACAAAATGATGCATTGCAAATGCATAGTCACAATCGAGTCCTAGTACCAAATTCTTATGGTCCTCCGAAGGAAAAGTCATGCAATTTCATTCAAGCCTACAGCTAAAAACATGGTTCCAATAATCCGAGATTGTAGCCACCACGAACATGCAGGCACCAGAACTTTTTGAGTAAAGAAATGTGCTGCCTATGATAACTTCAAGTCAAAGCAGCAAACACTGAGCACCAAAGAAACCCCATTGAAAACAAGAATGCACCGAGAGCTCACGACGACCTCAAGGGGTGTTCAAGCCCTACATGATCTGGTCTTGAGTCAAGCCAGTGGCCTCGGTGTCCATGGCATCTTCACCACCGTTGCTAGCGTTCTGGTACTTGACGAAGCTCAACCCGAGAGGACGGCCACCGTACTGGTACCCAGAGAATTTCTGGATTGCTGTGTCTGCATTCTCAGCACTGTCAAATCTCACAACACCAGTACCACGGGAGCGTCCGTTTGGCTCGTACTGAATCTCTGCCTGCTCGACCTTGCCGATGGTTGTAAACAGCTCCACAAGATCCTCGTTGCTGGTAGACCACGGAAGCTAATTTTCGTCAGTTCAATCGCACATAATTCTGCCTCAGTAGGTTACTCACATTGCGGACATAGATTGTCTCGCTTCTCTCTGTTCCAGCTGTGGCGAAATCGGTGAATGGGTTTGGAGGGGCAGATGGGATAGCAGCATCGAAGCCACCCTGTGGTGGCCCTTGGAAACCACCGCCGAAACCACCACCACGCCCGCCACCGAATCCTCCACCAAATCCACCTCGAGCACCAAAACCGCCACGGCCACCGAAGCCTCCACCGAATCCACCGCGGGCTCCGAATCCACCTCGGCCTCCAAAGCCGCCCGGAGCTCCAGCATAGCGATCTTCGCGCACCTCGAGAGGGCGGCCTTGCCAATCGTAACCATTAAATTGCTGGATCGCGTTGCGGGCATCATCTGGAGACTCAAAGGCGACAATACCAGAGCCCTTTGGACGACCATCAGGACCAAGGTGCACATCAGCACGGATGACAGCACCATTACGAGCTATGACCAATATTAATATCAGATGCTATAAAGGGGAAATCTCGTTAGTAGTAGTCGGAGGCCAATATCTTACCTGCTTGACGGAACAAATCCTTTAGGTCTTGCCATCCTACAGTGTAAGGAAGCTATATTCATGCACAGGTCAACATAACTGCTCGTGTTAGATCATGTCACAGGGAAAGGGGACAAACGTTGGAAACATAAATCTGGCGTCCAGGACCAGCGCCTCCTCCCATTGACCCACCACCGAAGCCGCCGCCAAAGCCACCACGGCCTGGTGGCCCATCGAATCCGCCGCGTCCTCCCGCTGGAGGTCCTGTGAATCGAGGCTCGGCCTCACGATCCTGCCTCTTGTGTCAGCAACAACTCGGGTCTTCAATGTTGCCAGATCCCTAATATGGCCTTACTTCGCGAACGTAGACGAGTCGTCCCATAAGATTCTGGTTGCTGAGCGTGTTGACAGCTTGTTGAGCTTGCTCCCTTGTTTGGTATTCCACAATTCTAGGAAAACATCAGTACTCGGTGAGGGAGAACGAAGGTGTAGGCGTGACTCACCCGCATCCCTACATAACCCGCGGAACAACGTCCCAACCCGTCAATCCAACATTCCTTCAATAGCCATATAACAGAAGAAGACGAAGAAGAAGAGAAAGGAAAAACCAGGAAAACCAGCCACTAGGCGCCCACCTTCGACATTCCATTTGGAAGTAATAACACATCAGCGAACAAGACTTCTCCGGCTATAATCCTCCGTTAGCTACTCCTCCGCCTAGCCTGCCATCAACCAAACCAAGCGACTAACCCTGTCTCATAAAATCCTTGAGGTGATGCCATTTCACATCGTATGAAAGGTTTCCGACGTAGACACGACGGTCCTGCTGGGAAGACTCGCGCAAGGTGCTCATCATTTGTTCCTTTGCAGCAGCACGGTCTGGGTCGAAAGATCTGTGTGGCGCACCTCCGTAAGCCGAGCCGGATCCTCCAGGAGCAGCACCTGCTCCAGTCATAGGCGATCGTGATCTACGATCGTTTCTGCGATAATCTGCGCGTTCTCCGCCGCGACTGCGAGAGCGAGAGCGAGGCGAGTAAGATCGACGTCGAGCTGCGCGTTCTGGTGTGCGAGATCGGCCGCGACGAGGGGAACGAGATCTCTCACGCTGCGATCGACGAGTGTCAGTAGTGCTCATGGAAAGTGAGTGATGTAAGATGGGATTATAGGAAGGGATCGAATGCGATTTTGGAAGGGGTTTTGGGATGGTCGCAACGAGGCGAGGCTGCTCGGTACCAAGGTGCAGACGGCTTGCCTAGGGCTAGTCCCGCTGATGACCATGGCAGTAGGAAGAGCAAGCAAGCAAGCTCTTGGTTGCCTTCAAATGCGTGTCACACCATACATAGGTAGGTAGAGAGCGCATTGTGCGCTGATTACGTCAGGCGCAAAAACGCGCGTGTAGCAGATGTGTTGCAAGGCTGGGAACTTGGTTATGATACGAAAAGGATATGCACGGCGGGTTGCGCGCGCGCGCACGACCTCTGCCTCTCACCATCTCCCTCTGGTGAGAGAGAAGAGAGAAAGGAAGAAAGAAAGAAAGAAAGAAATTGATCGAGGTATTTGATGTGGGGACTTACTGGGCGATAGGTATCTCCGGTATCAGCTAGAAGAAAGAGCAAGTGTTAGAGAAAAGTTTGAGTTGGAAGGAAGATGGATACGAGAAGACAATGTTAGGCAGTCGAAAGAGAGTGAAGAGAGAGTTGAGTGATTGGTGAAGAAGTGAGTAGTGAGTAGCAAGTAGCATAGGTGATGGAAAGGTCTGGGTGAGTAGGGTAGATAGGTAGGTAGGCAGGTAGGCAAGTGGGCAGGTAGGTAGCAATTGCATATCCTATATGCACAGTACCAGACTGAAGGGTAGGTAGGTAGGCAGGTAGGTATAGGTAGATTGAAGTGAAATGAACTGGGGGAGGGTGGAACGAGGGGAATTGAGAGAGGAAGGAACCAACCCATGATATTAAGCTTTACCGCTGTGGGTAATTGGTGAGGAGAGGTGAGGAGGTGATGTTGAACAGAGAGTGTTCACTGCTTTTGCTTTTATTTTTGCTTGAGAGTGAGGGCGAGGTTGAGTGAGGGTGAAGGTGGATGTGGAGGTGGAGGCGAGGACGAAGGCGAAGGCGAGGACGAGGACGAGGACGAGGACGAGGCTGCGATGCAAAAAAGCTGCAGCAAGAAAAGATGCTGGAACGGTTGAGCGCGTTTGAATGAAAGCTGCACAAGGATGCCTTATGCAGAGGGTTGGGGGATATTGACAGGTAGGTATGGGTGAGGGGGGTGGAAGAAGACGAATCGGATGTATGAATTGGAGGTGGAGAAGAGTGAGAGGATAGGTAGAGGATGGAGGAGGATGGAGAAGGATGGAGGAGGAGGAGGAGGAGGAGGATGAGGATGTGCGGATGGATAGGTGGTTGTTGTTGTTGTTGTTGTTGTTGTCGTTGTCGTTGTCGTCGTCGTTGTTGATTGGAGATGGTTTGTTGTGGTGATGTGAGTGAGGTGAAGTGAAGTGAAGTGAGGTGAAGTGAAGTGAAGTGAGGTGAAGTGAGGTGAGGTGAGAGGTGAATTGAATTGAATTGAATTGAATTGAGTGAGATTCGATGTGAGCTATTAGTCGTCAATACTAAGGTAGGTAGGTGGTAGCTACTTAGCTATTGTTATTGCCTCAGTGCCTCGTCTTCTCTTCTTTTCTTTCTTCCGACTCGACATAATAACGCGCGCGCGCCTCTCTCGACCCCACCTAATGTCATTACCCTCAATATACCCGCTTATAATTATAATATCTTACCTTGATCTGCCAATTTGTTTTCATTAAGTTTCCTTCCCTTCACCTACTTATTAATCGCCCATATATCTATGCCTGCATTTATTTATTTATTTATTTATTCATTTTTTTAATTTCTATTTATCTGTTTTAATCAGTCTTCATATTAGTACTATTCTTATTATTATCACTACCATCCAGCAATCAAATACCGCCATTCTTCCTCTTCTTCCTTCCTTTCTCTCCTCCTCCTCCTCCTCCTTATGTATCTAATAACACCAGCATATCTTATGCTTGCGCCTATCCAGGTACGAGGGAGAGCGTGTACAGAGAAGGAGACGTGTGTATCTAAGAGCATATGTGCTCATGTTTTGAGAGAGGAGAATACCCTACATACAACCTTGCTGGATACTGACCCTGATATTCATTCCTCTGTTGCTCACTTCAATACACTCTCCGATATCTTGCTCGCTTTTACTAACAAGGACATCCTTCTCTTGGCTTCTTGCCTCATAATTGAAGCTTGACGGAGCTCATGTCGCGGTGGTAGGCCCTTTAAGGTCCTTGTCCACCTCTACATAATACATACTTATATATATAGGTATGTTTTCACGGCTTTCTAAAGAGTACATTGATATGCTGCTACTATAGCTTTTGAGTCCAATCGAATGACCCCACCTTCGTATACGCCTTCATATCCGTTGAACATGTGTCTTATTTCAGATCCGTCCTCTGCCCCTCATCCTGGGTCATATATGGTACTGTAATGCCTTACTCGTGCCTACGCTCGAGGAAATACGCTGCATATATTGCCTCCATCTCCTTCGACTTCTCCCACACTCTCCCCTCCTATCCGATATACGACAATGCAGGCTAAGACTCATGCAAATGCTAGGTCTTCGTGCTCGCTAGCCTTCCTGAGCTTAATGTTACCTATTCACTGGATGAATACCTAGGTACGTAAAAGCATCATTGGGCATACGCTCTGTGGTTGAATGGGGTGACCTTTCCATTTGCCAACCCTCTTCGACAGCCCATCCAAATACTACGTAAGTTATACTAGAGCTACGACTTACATTGATTTCGAACCCGTTGAATGTTTTCATTGATCTCTTGTTCAAGATTAGATGCTTTAACTATTCTCGTAACAAACACAACTGTATTCCCCATCTATGTATCAATAACACCAAGATACCCATTGCCTCGTTCTCCTATGAAAGCCAGACCAACTTATGCGCCTCCTTGCTACTATCATCCAATGAGAACCATTCACTTTCCCACTGGAAACGATTAATCATCATTGATTTCGATCCATAATACGGGGTATTTCCGTGCTGAGCAGCAGCATACTACCACAGATCGATGATAAGCCTCCATTCCGTTGAGCTGTTGTAAGGACTACAACGTTCGATAGCCACTTTCCCAGCATAACGCTCGTTTATTATTTCTTCCGGTCCAGTCCAATGGGATTGTTTTTCATTGTTCTGACCTGCATGATTCCACAAAGAAGGCAGCTGGCAAGTATCAGCATTGTATCTCCGCAGCCCCGCAGAATGAGACTGCCCTGCGTGTGGCATGGGCCTACCAATCAATGTCTTCGAGGAATGATAGCCTAATATAGGATGAGTATTGACTCGGTGTCGTTGCCGCTATCAGCCACTTACTGTCGTGGATTGTGTTCGTAGATACCAATGGTCATGTTGAACCAGCTGGTATAATCCTTAGCTGGCTGCAAGAGGAATGAAATGAGATCCAAACCAAATCAATCTGCAGCACCCAATCTGTTTTTATATACATAGGCACATATGTACTTGAAGTTCTGTCAGCCACCTGGGGGTCTCGACATCACTTCACTGGTGAGCATAAGCAGGACTAAGGTACTGTGCCTTCGGTCTGCTGGTCCCTCTGTGATAGAGATGAGCTGAAGGCACTACTGGCGCAGGCCCTAGGAACCTGCATGATCAGAGCTTATGGCACAATCAGACAATGCAGTGGAATTGCAACGATGGGGAAATCAGTTGTGTTGGAAATGTAGCCCCGCAGATAGCGCATATAACAATGTAGCCAGCTGTGAGCTGCAAACTGCAAACTGCACGTTTCTACTGTGTAATGTTGAGGTGCATATCATAGCCTTTGGACGAAGCTCATGTTGAATTTCCTCACATGCCGTACGTCGATGTGAGAGTCAGTGAATCGAATGAGAAGGTCATAGCCGAATATCACCCTGTTGCTGTTGTATTCGATGGCCACAGAGATCTCTGTGCATATCACACAGCATTGCGGTCATCACCATCCTGAATATGCCCTATCATTGGCCCGTAGGAGATGAAATGGAACAGAAAGCACATCGTTCCAGGGGCAATGATCATGGGCTCTTCTCGAACAAACAGTGACCTGAAAGCAACGGATGCCTTTGCATGGCTTACAGCTCAATTCCTCGCTTATCTGTCCTTGTTGATGTTCGATGGATCATCTACCGAGGAGTGATATGAGTAGTAGGTAGTGAGTGAGCTTACAATAGCAACACGAAGGAGAGAAAATTTGAGTAGACGTTGGAGGGGGAGACTTCCGGATGTCAACGTCCAGATTCCCATTGCTGCATAACCGCATATGACTCCGAGCACGGGACTGGTTTGTGGCTGTTGCTGATGGATTGGTGAAGGTTGTTGTACTTGTACTTGTAGTTACGAGATACTGTGGTGTGGTCTCGAGTGCTTGAATTGGACTAGTAACGTCGAGACTGCCATATGTATGGCGTTCCTCGCTTTTCGATGCAATTGATCTTGCAGATGTCCTCGCAAAGTACAAGTACTCAAGTATGGAGTAATTGCAAAGTATGTACTTGTACATGGCTACGCCCATATCGAAGAGCCTGCCCGCTATTGGTACAAAGCACGAAGCACGAAGCATGAAGCACGATCATGCAAATAGCCACCATTGCATGCATGGACGAGGTTCCCAGTGACGAGAATGGAAGAAACACATTAGTGTTCGCAATCACGCGTCCAAGCGTTCTGCAGCGTATTCGAAGCAAGCAACAGCGATAAAGTACCCTAGAGAGTTGTAAGTCTGTGTCTGTGTAATATGCTTTCATTGTATTCACTTACTCTGGAAGTCTGTAAGTATTGTTTGTACAAGTATTCAGTACTCCCAACATGCTGATATTAGTACTTTTCACATTTACTCGCGGAAGAGAATCATAGATACGTAGGCACGTAGGCACAAAGGTACATATGTACTTGCGGCTCTGCGGCTGCGGGAACGACCACAGACTCAAAGGTTAAAGAATGCGAAAAGTCAAGGTAATACGTGCATCATCGACGCGAAAGCGAGAAACATACCTAGGTACCTAAACGTACGAGTCGAGTTATGATCAACCATTCCTCACAACTCACCATCATGGCTACTCGAATATCACGTTGTCGACCAACAACACAATTACATCGCCTGTGTCAAGCCTCGTTGAGATCCTATCATTCATATGACCACCCGCCTCCATCGGGTCCGTACAACGAAACAGAGACTGCCATTCTCTCAGCAGCGCTTCCCGAAATTCCCGCTCATGGCTTCACCATCACTTCCTTGGTCAACGGCGCCGACAAGGCCGGATACGTTGCAGCATCAACCAATCTGTTTCCTGCCGGTGCATTCTCGCTCGTGCATTACCACCTTTATACGCTACGACAGGCTTTAGCCAGTCAAGCTCGAGATCTCGATGACACGGCTCTCGCTGTGGGAAGCAAGGTTAAGGAACTGACTTGGAAACGGTTGATGGCGAATCAAGCCGTGATTCATCGATGGCAAGAGGCATTGGCTTTAATGGCCGTGCCAGCCAATGTCCCCACGTCCTTGCACGAATTGCACGCCTTGTCCGATGAGATTTGGTTCTTGTCTGGCGATATCAGCGTGGATTCGAGCTGGTACACTAAGAGAGCCAGTTTGTCTACGATCTATGCGGCTACAGAATTATTCATGACAATAGACAAAAGCGCGGGTTTTCAGGAGACGCGCCAATTTATGGAGAGACGTTTTGACGGAACGCGAAGCTTGGGTACAGCAGTTGGCAGTGTGGGGCAATGGATGGGTTTCACGGCGAGCGCCAGCATCAACGTGTTGCGGAGCAAAGGTGTAAGAATCTAAAGAATAATAGAGGCACGCATGGGTATAAACTATCTAAACAGAAGACATGAAAGAGAAGGCTGTAGGGCAGAGCGAGTTCGAAATCAATTCAGCGCAGAGGTTCACTCCGAGCTATAGTATGCATTCGATACCGCCGCCACCAACGTCTTGGTATCACCCTCAAGCTCCACATCATGGACTCATAAAACTGTCGTGATTTTGCTGTTTCTTGGAAGTACTATTGGAGCTGCAGCTGCGATTGTCGAGGATCAAGGAGCCTAAATATGAAAGTCAGAACACTCGCATTTTCGAAGTGGCTTAGTTAACTGACTTAATCAACTTGACATCTCTATCATTTACCACATCGTTATTTATGGCGTTTGGTGTGATGAGGATGAACTGTCTACCGACGGATCTTCGCGCAGCCGTGATCTAAATGCGAGTTAGTTCTGCTGATGAAAGACAAACCAGAGGCAATGTAACTTACGATCATTTCAGTGCTTATGTCACGATTGACTTGGTCCATGAACACGTCGAATTCATCCAAGCATCTCAACGGTGCACCCATAGCTTCCCATAACGCGAGCAAAAGGCAGATGGATGAGAATGATTTTTCACCTCCCGACAGTGTCTTGGTAGCACGTCCCTTGTCACTTCTCGTGGTCTCATCTGGTTCGATGTTGAGATCGAGAAGCTGGCTCTTATGATCTATCATGAGCTTGCCTCGGAATCCTCGTTCACTCAGCAAGTATACGAACATAATTCTGGATCGCGCCGAGATCAACTGCTGGAACTTTCGCCATCTCTGCTGTCTGTTTTCGAAAGTCTCCTTGAGCAGATCACACATCTGCTCCATGCCCTCGACTTGCTTCACAGCCGCACGCCAATTTTGTAAAGCCTCGCTGGCGGTATTGTTGATCTCTTCGTCAGTCCCACCCGCTTGGTTGTTGTACTCCCTGATCCGGGACTGTATATGTGCGAGCTTGGCATCAAGACTAGTGGGAGTTTCGCCAGCCTCTATGGGGACTCGTGCACATATCTTTGTAGCTTGCTCGATAAAATGTTGAACAGTCGCAGCATCACCATCCCGTTTCTGGTCGGCTCTCTCCTTCTCAGCTTTAGCTTCTTCAATCTGTTCAATTGCCGTATTCTTCTCCTGAAGAGTGTGGCTCCTTGCCTGTGACAATCGGTTGATTTTCTGCTGTGCCTTTTGTACCTGGCTCTCGTGGTCCTCGATGCTTGCTCTAATGGCATCGAGTTTCTTTTTCAACTCAACGGAGACCCTGTTCAGATTTTCCTTCTGGAGAACGCATTCCTGGAACGTACCCTCGTAAGTAGTCAATTCTAACTTTTGCTCGCCGAGGTAGTCCTGCAATCCAGCTAGCTTTCCACCATCCTGGTTGTCAATACTATCAATCTCTTCTTGGAGGTTATCAAGTCGCTCATTTGCGCGTTGTAACGCCACCTCGAGGTCACGCTTTCTGCGTCTGTGGTTGTCAATAGCCTTGCTGCAGCGATCTAATGCTTGCTGTGCTCCCCTCTGTCGAAGTTGGAGGTCACACAGGTCTTGCCTGAGCTGTTCCAGATTGTCGCGCCGAAAAGCAACCTGACTATCAATATCGGTTTTCATCCGTGGTGTCAATTTCAAGTCTCCCTGGATTGGAGCCGACTTATTGCCACCCCCAGCGCCAAATCCAAAAGCTACACCCCATCCTCTGCGAGACTCATGGATTGCAAAACATTGTCGAACATTAGCAGGCCTGGCACCCTCAGACATCACTCGTGCGGCTGTCGATCGTGACTCAATCAGAATAATTTGCTCGATCTGCTGGGTGACGATCATTTGCTTTCTAACCAATTCGTTGTCGATTTCGATGGCGCGTAAAATGGTGTTATATTGTGCGTCGGGCTCGTGGCCGTAGGTATTGATAGGACTGTGATTTCCAATGATAATCGAGCTCCTGAACACACGAGCTTGTCGCATCATTCTATCAAGAAGTTCTTTGTCATGATGGCTTGTCACAATAAATGCACTGAGGATCCCCCCCATGGACTTCTCTAGTATGGTGGACCATATGGGCTGGAGCAGTCTGATGTGTGTACCGACTGGTCCGATGGGCTTTTCCCGAAATCGGGTTTCTTTGTTGATCATACTCAAGAGGTTAGATATGCTGGGCTCGAAACCCGCCAGCGAACTTCTTTGCTCCCGGCTTAACTCCTGAAGCTGCCCCTCACACGCACGAATTTCGTTCTGCTTCTCCGCAATCGGTTCCGTGGCTTTTCGAAAAGCAGCTTCTGCAGCTTGGCGATTCCGTTGCAGCTCTGGTAACTCTTCAGTATGTGTATTGATGTTGGTCTTCGCCTCGGCAGCTTTGCTTCTGGCATCTTCTAGATCAGCTAGAAGCTGGACATGGGCGCCACCATTGGCCTTGTTCAGGCGTTGTTGCTCGATAACAACATCATTCTCGGTGTCAGAGATTTTAGCTTTCGCAACTCGCATAAACTCACGGACCTGTCGTTGGTTCTGTAACACATCTTCTAATTCCTTCCTGTTATTGCCGTACTTGTCCTTTATGTCACTCTGCTCTTCCTTTAGAGGCGTAAGCTCTTCGGTGATATTGTGCAGAGCTTCTTGTGCTCGTTCTGTGTGATCATTGGCTTGTTGGTAACGAGCGGCCTTGTCTTCAGCATTGCGTTCTGCATCAGCAATTTTCGTTTGCATTCCCAATACTACCCTCTCTCGATGCTCCAATCCCCTCTCTTGCTCTTCTACTTGAGCCCAAGCGCATTGCCACACCAGCTGTTTAGATCGAGCTCGCATGCTTTCGTTTTTGGCGATCAGTTTACGCTTCTCCTCTGCAGCATTTTTGACATCCTCGAGTACCTTGACATTGTCCTTTTGGACATAGATTTTCTCCAAAATATTATCGGTAGTCTCGCGCAGAAGTTTGTAGTCATTGTCAAGTTGCTCCAGCTGCACACCCTTAACAAAAAACTTGTATTTTTGAGCAGGCGTTGAACTGTTCAAGAATTGACGAGCAGAATCTTGAGTCAGAACATTCATCGGATTGTCAATTTGCATTTGGAAATGCTCAATGATGTCCTCAACGTCGCCCTTCTTGATGGAGATAATCCTGCCGGACGAGCTCTTGAGTTTGAACCCGCTTGTCCCGGACTTCGAAAAATGCCGTTCCACAACAATCGACTCTCCATACAGCTCAGGTTGATAGGCGTCAACACCTCGGTTTGCAATCGTCACGACCAGGATTGACTGTTCGCGCCCTTCTTTTATAAAGCTTTTCAGACTGCCTCCACGACTGGTTGTGCTCGCTTTCCCACCAAGGCAGAGGGTGATGCCTGTCAGAACCGCACTTTTCCCGCTACCATTCATACCGACGATGAAGTTGATGAGCGGACCTAGTTCTACATATAATCTTTCGTGACACATAAAGTTGATGCATGTAATGCTTTCGATAATGCCGTTCTCTGCTGGTCGGTTCTCGCCCAAGGCTTGATTTCGTGCCAAAATGGCTTGAGTTGCGCGTTCATCGTCGCGCTCTTCATTTTGCAAATGTTTGAAACCGGCATCACGTTCAATTTCGTACTGAGTGCTGGGCAGAAGGAATGTATTTTCCTCTACTGGCGCAGCCGGTTGCTCTTCATCTTCTGATAAAAGAACAGAGGAGTCGTCCCTGTTGGATCGTCGCTCGACAGAACTTGTGACCCGTGCCCGTTTGTTCGAGTCTCGTCTTAAATTCGAATAGGCTTGATCAGTCACGACAGCATCATCATGGTCCTCGTCGACTGGTCTAGGGCGCTTTGAGGAAGCCATAGCTAACCCCAGTTTCACGAATTTGGCCCCAGATTACCAAGACGAGTAGTCGGTACCTACTGTATGGATGGTGTCCGGATCCTGGGTGATTCCGCCTTGCTGATGCTTGTTTGCACATATGATTATTGAAGTGGAAGTTGTAAAGCGGCGCGTCGCTTGTAGATAGTGAGACGCGACAGAGCACCAATCTGCGAAAGGCGCGTTAACTGGTTTGTGGGTAGCGAACGGACCACACAGGTAGCGACTTAATAGCGGAAGCTTTATTATTATGAGTGTGATTGCCGCGGCAGTTCTCAACAATCTGAGTAGAAGCCAGAGTACAAACTGAAGCAAACTTTAGCCTCTACATGATTCTTCTTTCCTTCGCACACAGCACTTCCAGGCCCTTCAAGTACCTAGGAAGCTCATCTCGATGAACGAATAAAGGTTGCGTTGCCTCTATACCTATACCTATACATCTACATATCAACCTCCACAATCCATACGACCTTCGCTTTTGTCATTTGATCAGAAATTGGTTTTAGTGATTGAGAGCAAAACCTTTAATTGCAACTCTTCAATCCTGAAAGCTCGCAGTTGATCCGAGGACGCCATGAGAGTTACAGCAGGCCTTTCGCGTGGCTTTTTTGGCCGGAGTTTCGATGAATTGAAGAGACTCACAAACATTGGTATTTCTCCGGGGCATCGTTATTGTGTCAGTTGGGTTCTTGCTAATGCATGATAATGTAGCTGTGAAGGCCGAAGCTACAAGATCGCCCATTGCACCCTTCATCCTGTCGAGTTTTGACAACCCAGAATCCAGAAAAACATGCAAGGTCATGTCGGATGCCGACATGGGCGGCTTTTCTAAAGCCAACCTCGAATGGGTTCCTCCAGTCACTACTTCAAAGCCATTGTCGTCCGAAAACCTAAAAGGTCATCTACGATTCTACGGCAACATTTCGATTGAACTTCCCCAGAACCGCCCTCAAATCCAACGAAGCGGATATGCAGCATGGCGAACGCTTGATAGACCAGCAACTATCTTTGGGAAAAGTCTTTGGGATATTGATGCATATGCCTACCTTGCTCTGCGAATTAAATCAGATGGCCGCAAGTATTTCGTCAACGTGCAAACCGAATCCATCGTTCCAACAGATCTACATCAACATAGACTATATGCTAGAAAGCCAGGAGAGTGGGAGACAGTCTTGATCAAATGGGATGAGTTTGTTCGGACAAACCACGGGGTAGTTGTAGAGCCCCAGACTGAAATGCTACGCCAGAAGGTTAGGACGGTCGGTATTGGGTTGATTGACAGAGTGCCGGGTAACTTTGATTTGAGTATTGAAAGGATTTGGGCCACCAACAAGCTTAGTGAACAAGATGCAAAAGAAGACGAAAGATTGGAAGAAGGGCAGTTGAAAGGAAAACATGGCGAGAAGATCAGATGGAACGATGAGAAGGCTGAGATCGCTTCCAACTGAAGTTACACGAAATACAGTATCATACGGTAACCATTATCTCTTGGTTGCTGAAGCACTTTGACAATCTATGCCCACCTGAACGTTAATCACCAGCTTGAGCCTTCCAGATTATCTACTGTTTAGTCACTGCGGGTTCATGCAACTCCGAGCTCGGTCACAGACTAGAATCGAACAGCCACATGGAGATCTGCAAAATGCTGTGGTTTCTTCACTCTGCCTCGGATTTTTGATGTTTAGGTAGATATTCGAGAATTTCTGCAACGCAACAAGTTCATATCCCCTGATGCGCGCTCAACGGCGGGCAACGGCTTGTTCTCCTACTCTGTCGCAGCTATAGCTTCTGCAGCTTGAAGTGCCTCTCTTAAGGTGGCTTTCAAGGCCGCTGTATCTTCCAATCCAACGCTGATCCGAACTAAATCACCAGGTACGCCAAACGATGCTGCCCATTCCAACTCTTGGTAATGCGCCAATAGTACAAAAGGCGATGTGAGAGTGAAATTGGTGCCCAAGCTCGGTCCCTTAGCAGTGTTGATACGGTCAAAGAATGCGATGGCTTGTGGAGTGGTCTTGAACGTGACGGACAACAACCCTCCATAGCCACCATTTGGAGTCCGACAGTCATCATAGAAAGGTCGTGTTGAGCTGTGCTTTGGGTAATACACATCCTTAACAAGTGGATGAGCCAAGAGCACATCACAAATGGCTTCGGCATTAACGTTGATCCTCTCAATTCGGGAAACAAAATCTCTGCTGTTACGTTCCATGAAGATGGCATCCTCAGCCCAGTAGTTGTCTTCGTAATCGACTGCCAGAGTGTCCTTCAAGCTCTTATAGTACTGTCCTTGGGGGTTCAAGATCATACTACCACCCATTACATTGGCCTCACCCGTAAATATCTTTGTCAAGCTGCTGACTACCATATCTGCATAAGGTAGAACGTGGATGTTGATAAAATTTCCGATTGTTTCGTCTATGACGATCCCAAAGTCGTACTTGTTTGACAGAGCCTTCAATCGCTTCAAATCGGGCGACTTCAGCAGAGGATTTCCAGGGAACTCGGCGAACAAAGCAAGATATCTTTCGCCACTTTCCAATCGTTTTTCCAGGTCGTCTATATCCTCTGAGGATGAAGATCCATAGAACAAACACCCGGGTCCCCACTTCTCTAGGATCTTGAGAGTATCGACGTATGGGAAGCCAAACATGATACTCTTGCGGGAACCGCGTGATTTGAGCATTGTTTGATGAGCATTGAAAATTGCGTTCATTCCGCAAGCATAGAGGTAAACATCATCAACATCAAGCCCTGGGACACCACGAATCTTAACCGAATCAGCCACAGAGCTGGGTGCTTCTGCCAACTCAACGTTAGCAGTAAGAGAGCCGGCAATACGGCGCCTTGTGGCGACCTTGGAGTGATCGGCGAAGGCAATGTTCAGATTTCGGCCAAATCGTTCTTCGATAAACTGTTCACCTTCGCCAGGTTCAATAACATCCTTGTTCGTCGTGAGATCGGCAATGTTGTTCGTAGAGTTGGTTCTGGCGTGTGCTAGAGGTATCTTGTCGACTGACCCACCTCGCTGGTAGCGCCTTGGGCCCTTGCGGAAGGTCTCTTGTCCATTTGTCACAGGCTTCAACACCTTGAAAACCACCAGAAGACTATCCCGGTATAAACTATGACAGTATTCAGCACGGCGACTAGAGACCCCTTCGCCGGAGTGTTGCCAATATTGCTTGGCCAGGCTGAACTTTTCCTTTGGAAACAGTACCGCAGAAACACAAGGTCTTACCCTTGTGAGTTCAACAGGGATTTCTTGCGCAGTATCCAGAGTCAGATCAATGACTTTCAAGTGTCCGACCGTGGATGGGTCTTTGGTCTGGAGGAAGTCGATGCAACGTCTGGCAGTTCTGCTCGAAGGGAATAGCATGGCTTGCTGAGAAGGCAGGCCGTGGTCTCGAACGATGTCCTCGGCGAATGCGACGATGACCTTGTTGATAAAGAATCTAGGTGTATAGTATCAGCCATGGAAGTGGCGGACGGGGGAACAGTGACAATAATTACCTAGGATAACCAGTTGTCATTTTGCTGACAACCCACTCCTGACCCTCTTCGTAGCCTATATTGGCCTTCCAAGTCGGCAGAGATACGCTTACAGCCTTTGCAGAATCAGCATGTAGCTCCATTGGGGCGCAAGAAAGAGCAGGATGATGGTGTAATGCGTACATGAGGGGTGTTGGCGGGGATTGAGTCACCAACGTCACCAGACATGGTAGCCATGTGGATGGAGGATGGAGGGTGTAGAATTGGGAAGTTATTATGTTGTTGTTTGTGGTGGGATGGGTTGAATTGAGTTGAATTGAATTGAATTGAATTGAATTGAATTTCAGTTGAGTTGTAGAGGAATGATAGTGGTGATGGTGATGGTGGTGGTGGTGGTCGTCGTGGTGGGGCATCCAATATTATTTCAAGGCGATAAACAGATGCGAGTACCGTGTGAACCGTGTGGCCGGTGTACGTGGTACTTGTACTTAGGACCCAACTTCGGTGGGAGAAGTGTGCAGTACTACTTGTAGTACACAGTAGTATGTATGGATGGGCGTGTAGGTAGATATGCTAAGGTAGGCAGATAGGTACCTGTATACATGTACATGTACATGTACGATACTACATACAGTGCGTGTATATGTACCTACAGTATGTACCTGTACCTGTTCTACTTGTACTACAGTCAACGCCGCTCAACTTTTTTTTCCCTTGGGCTTCGGTGGGCACGAGCACACCATTACTTACTTGCCGGCGGCCAGGGTACAAGTACTACAGTACGAGTGAGTCAGCGCACGTGGTCCGACGCCCTGGCAGGGGTACTGACGTTTATTAAGCTTAAATTATTGCTAACTTATTATAGACTAGCTTCCCCGGCCTTGAGAAATGCTGCTTCTATTCTGTCAAAAAAGTTGCGAACCGAGAAACCGAGAAATCAATCGGGAGAGCGACAAATCCCACATTCTTCCAAAGCACAACACAAATATCTTTCATTTGACACCAAAGCTTCTTTAAATCACAGCAATAACCATGGCGCCTCATCCAATCAAGAGGAGAAAGTTAGAACACGGCAGCGACCAGGACTCAGAGTCTCACAGCGACAATGTGTCTCTCAGCGATCAGCTAGTCGACGAAGAAAGCTATGACGACGAACGGCCCTCCAAGTTCCAGAAGAAGAAGTCCATCAGCAATTCAACTGGCGAACAGACCGCTGATAACGCTGCTATGTATGCAGGAGACCTGTACAAGTCGAGCATGTTCAAGATGCAGGTGGATGAGATGCTCTCTGAGATCCGTCCAGACTATGAAAAGCGTATGGGTCCGGTCAACGAGGCTTTGCGGAAACTCAAGACCATCATCGAGAGCGTTGCTGATCGCGAGCCATTGAGTGTGAGTTCAGTCTGTAAAGTACCCTGATTATTGAATGAGCTGATCAAGCCACAGGTCTTTGATGCCACAAAGGCAATGCACAAGTCGCACAAAATCGTCATTCCTTACCCGGAGCCAAAACCAAAGAAAGATGCCGCATACAAGCTTACATACACGAAACCATCCAGTATCAACGTTACTGGCAGTTATGCTCTGAAGACAATGTCAAAAACAGACAGCAACATGGCAGTCGATATGATTGTCACAATGCCTGCCTCGATATTACAGGAAAAGGACTACCTCAACCATCGCTACTTTTACAAGAGGGCATATTACCTGGCATGTATTGCTGCAGGCTTGCAAGATACCCTGGAGAAACCTTTCCTTACGGATTTCGAGTACTTGAATGGGAATACTTTACTGCCAATTCTGGTACTACGAGCAGGTAACAATGAGTCCGACCCGACCTGAGCGTTGATTTATACTGACATGTTCATTTCTCAGATTCGGGCGAGTTCGCAAATTCCAAGTGCGGCATACGAATCATCCCAACGGCACCAGATAAGTTCTTTAGCATCTCAAAGCTGTTACCCTCAAAGAACGCAATCCGGCCCAAGGACGGCCCAAATAACCAAGACGTCACCCCATTGCCAACTCCATTCTACAACTCCACATTGTTGGCCGACGCATCCTATGCGCAGTACCTCAAGGTGCTTCATTCGGCTACAACACAGTCAGAAAGCTTTAGAGACGCTTGCATGCTTGGCCGTATATGGCTACGACAGCGTGGTTTCGGTGCCGATGTCAGCAAAGGCGGGTTTGGCCACTTTGAATGGGCATCAATTACAGCCCTTCTACTTCAGGGTGGCGGCCCTAAAGGCCATAGCGTGCTATCCCCAGGCTACAGCAGTTACCAGCTTTTCAAAGCAGTTGTTCAGTATTTCGCGACGAGCGACCTCATCTCAAAGCCAATGGTTTACCAGGCAGCGGAGATCTCTCTTGCCAAGAGCGATCGACCGATCTTTTACGATGGTCCGAGAGGAGTCAATATTCTTTACCGAATGTCACCGTGGGCATACAGGTCTTTGATTGATGAAGCACGCACTTCTTTGGAGATACTGAACGATGCCGTATTTGATCAGTTCGAAGCTGCCTTCATTTTGAGAACAGACCAACCTTTGCAAAAATTCGATACTCTTGTAACTGTTCCTTGTGTTCAAGATTCGAGTACTTCTTCGGGCGATCACAGCGATTTGGTAACAACAATCATCAATAAAGTGTATCGGGTTCTGAAAGAGGGTCTTACTGATAGAGTCAAAACCATCGACATTCAAGTCAATGGATATCCAAATTGGCCGCTTAAAACTGCAGCACCCGGCAGCCCATCTAGCCCGACATTCTTGATTGGATTGGTTTTCGATCCCGCAAATGTTGATCGTACTGTCGATCACGGGCCGTCAGCTGAAGAGAAAAAGAAGGCAGCTGCATTCCAAAGGTTTTGGGGAGAGAAAGCGGAGTTAAGGCGTTTTAAGGACGGCAGTATTCTGGAGAGCGTGGTTTGGGCTAAAGGTGTCAGCATGCCTATCTACCAGCAGATTGTTACCTTTTTGCTTGCTAGACATGTTAGCATGGCGGCTGCAGGAGGTCTAGTATTCATTGGAGAGGACGTCGACAATCTTTTGCCCCAAGGCGCTGCTGATGCCTTTGGTGCTCTCAGAGATGATTACAAAACCTTCGAGAAGGACGTTCGTGATCTGGAAAGCCTGCCTTTACAACTGCGCCAGCTCTCTCCAATCAGCCCCTTACTCCGCTCAACATCCATTTCGCCGCCTATCTATAGTACTCGCCAGCTTTTGAAAACGCCTGCCGACGTTCTCATACAATTTGAAGGCTCAGGAAGATGGCCTGATGATGTTGTCGCGATTCAGAGGACCAAGATGGCGTTTCTTCTCAAGATCGGCGACCTTCTTGAGGAGGCTGTTGATGGACTCATTGCTCGGGTGGGTTTGGAAAATGCAGATCAGCACCTGCTTAACTGTGCTTTCCTAGACGTCAAGTACCCATCTGGGGCTACCTTCCGTCTCCGTATTCACAATGACAGGGAGCAGATCTTACTTGAGCGTCAAGTGAAAGACAAGTCGGTAGACAATCGAGCGCGGGAAGAGGCCGTTGCAGCTCTTGCCATCTACCGCTGCGTCAATGTCCAATTGCCACTTCATACACAGTCGATCGCTACGCACTGCACAAGATTCCCGTTGCTTTCCTCAACCATTCGCCTTGTCAAGAGATGGTTTGATGTTCATATGCTCTCAGGCCATGTTGGAGAAGAGCTCATTGAACTTCTTACTGCACGAACCTTCCTGCAGCCGTACCCATGGCACGCGCCTTCTAGTGCCATAAGTGGCCTTTTGAGGACACTTTTGTTTCTCTCACGGTGGGACTGGCGATTGACGCCACTGGTGGTTGATTTTGGTGGAGCAATGACTGCTGACAACGTCGCTGCCATCACTACTAGACTTGAGGCGTGGAGAAAGATTGATCCCAGTATGGGTCGAGTGGTTCTGGTTGCAGCATCGAATCACGATGCTACTGGAACTGCTTTCACCGAAAGTAGCCCCTCAAAAGTAGTTGCAGCTCGAATGACAGCACTTGCTCGATCAGCGTGCAAAATTGTCAAGGAGCAAGGGCTTGGACTTAATGTGGAATCTTTGTTTGTAACTCCCACTGCGGATTACGATTTTATTTTACATTTCTCTCCAAAGCTCCGATGCAGCAAGAAAGCAAAGAAGTCTTCGAGGGCGCATTTCAAGAATTTGGAGGTTCAGGAAGAGGAAGAAGTTCAGGATGTTGGCTATGAGCCAGTACAGCTCTTCATTGAGGACCTAAAAGTCTTGTACAACACAAGCATCGTTCTCTTCCATAATCCCACAGATAAGACTGTTGTTGCTGGGTTATGGAATCCTCAGACAGCAGCAAGACCGTTTAAGGTCAACCTACAATACGCCACGAAGCCTCTTAGGAGTGAAGAGGGGGAGAGCAAACTTCGTGTTGAGATTGATAAAGCAGCCATTCTTGCGGAGATAAGCAGGCTTGGTGGAGAGTTGATTGTACGAATCGACTCAAAATGAGTGGTAGAAGTGGGCATTGTTGAGACATAAATTGATCGATGTAACTACTAGAATATACCCGTGTTAATTTGCCGGGCATGATAGCATATCAAGTGCATAGGGATTTCATAGTTGGTAATAGCTGATGATTGATTGTAAACAGGTTGTTTTGTCACTACTATGCATACTACTACGTACAGGTCTTGGTGACGCGTTACAATGAAACCCATTCTATTAAACAATTCTTGAGACATTGAGAAATTTGAATCTTGGATGCTTATCTTGTTAAACCTTGGCATGGCTTTTGTTGCTGCTGTCGCATGGAATTGATGCCTGAAAGTCTAAACTTCAGCCTGTGCGTATTAACCACAACATCCCCACCATATCCTGCAATTTAGGTAATTCGCTGCCATATTCATCAATTATAGTCACTTTATCAAGCTCAAGGTGGGTAGAAACAACTTGGACTGCAACTTTAGGTTGACAAGAAAGCATAAAAAAGTAGACTCAAGACTCGAGGTCAAACTTCACCTTCTGCTCAATTAAAGCCATTCCCGGTTATTTGAGGGAAGCTTCTTAAGATTCCGCAATTCAATGTACATCTAGAATGTCGTCAACCTCCAGGGAAATAGAGAAGCAATACCCTGAGCCAGTAAGAGATATTATGAGTCTCTTAAAATTGAGTGAGGATGAGGTCTTCAGGTTGCGAAAACGCGAACTTCGCCAACATTTTCTTGTCCTCCAAGCCTGCCAGATATATATGTACTTCCAAAGCCACCAGCGAGCTCACCCATATGTGGCCTCCATCCTCGACAGCTACAATCACAAATATCGGTATCTCAGGCATTCACCCCCAGCAATTCTGCGAACAAGTAGACAAATATACAGCGAAGCTCTACCCATCTTCTATGGAACATCGACACAGTGTGTCCATACGACCATAGACTACAATGTTTGGTCACATAAAGTATAGCGCGGCGAGTTTCTTATGAGTTCATCACTAACAGCGGTCATGCGTCACTTCCATACAACCATACATTTGGGCAACGAGAAGCGGACAAGCAGGCAAGAAAGAGGACAGTCAGGCGCGGCTGGCCATTGTTCAGAAAGGGGTCAGGAAATTTGGGAAATGGCTAGGACGAGGGGATACAGATGTCAAAAACTTGACTATCAGTTGGCACGAGCCACCATTGACATATACGTGGAAAGTCAAAAAGGCAATATTGGACGAGACGAAGCAAATGCATGCTGCTAGGGTAAAATTTGGAGATATCAATTGAGGGTTCCGGTATCCTGGTAAAAAGTTCCAATTTCAAGAAGATTATGTGAAAGAGCTAGAGTGGCATGGCAGCAAAGAAGCTGTTGTGGTAGCGCCTGACAAATTTTAGGGTTTGCAAGTTAAGAGACATTTGTAGACTCATTGTTTCACGTGTACTGCTTATCAAATACGTTGCGAGGGGGGGGAAACGTATACACCACAACTTATGATCATGAATCTATACCAAACGCCGCGCTATGATGCCAAATATCCACTCAGTCAATCTCCTACTTCGAGTTTCAATACTTAAGAAGTTTTTGGTTCCCCTTTGCCTCAACCCTTTGCGTTGAGAAAGCACAGAATTTGTCCTTAATAGCTACAACTTCGTATGTTCCCTCTTGCGAGGATCGAACACGTTTGCTGTGCTCGTAGGATATATCATGCCTTGTCTCCAACACTTGAGATTTCTGCCCCTTACGCGCGTTGGTAGACCTTGTATAAGTGAACTCAAAAGGTGGAGTTCCCCAGAACTCAAAGAGAATTTCTGCCTCGCCTCCCTCATGAATGTCGACTTCGACCTGTCTACCTTGGCTGATCTTGACACTCGGCATTTCGTGAATGATCTTCGTGATACTTGTTCTAGCCTTGCAATCACTAGCCTTGTCTGTGATGGCTGTAATAGTAAAATTACCAGCCGTCTCTGCGATACGACGGAAATTCGTATTAGGCGACTTCGCTTTTCGTTGGGTACCTCCGAAATCATAGTATATTTCGAAAGGAGCGGTGCCTGAGAGTGTATACGAGATGTGCTCACCAACACAAAAGTCTGTTTGAGACTCCAACGGGTAAATAGTAGGGACATCAAACACCTGAACTTGTACATGCGGTGCACCATACTCGGTCTTTTGTTGGCAGCCCCGTGCATCTCGTACTTTTCTCACACTTACATGGTGAGTTCCCAGCGATAATACGCGATGAGGAATTCGAAAGTCGTAATGGTGAGTCTCGACATTAGCTATCTTGACAGTTTCGGGTCTAGCACTGCTCTGATGTTTGATGTCAATCTCCAAATGGAACGGAGGCTGCCCAGTCAAAGTTATAGGTATGATTTCATCGCCAGCTTCCTCTTCCTTGCAATACTTGTAAGATTGGCCAGGCTTTGCGAATCTTGCGGTTGGCTTCGAGTTGACCTTCTGCTCAAGTAGCAGTGGAGTGAACTTTCGTGGGTCGTGATCATAAAGGTTGTCTGCAAGTTCGGAAAATTTATACTCATATACTCCAGCTTTGCTTGTGTCCATGTTTATGGTAGCAACGCCCAGGGCGACATCGAGTTCTCTGTTGCTGAGTGATGGCGAGCCAGAAACAGGCTTGTGTCGTTGCTGATACTTGAGATTATATGGTGGGGACCCTATATTATGGTTAATTATATCTCACGTGGTGTTAATATAATAATAATTTACCATGGATGTTGATCTCGACAGCGTCCACATCACCCTCACAGACCTCCCGCTTGAAGTACTTGTCCATATCCACAATAAGAGCAGAACTCTCGGCAAATTTAAGACCAGGTCTAGGAATCCAGTCAACGGCAAAAGTTGATGCGAGAGGATCTACGGACCCGGGGCAGTGATTGTCGCGGACGTCCATGATCTCATAAAGACCACGCTTATCGACCTTAATGATGTCGTTGGTGTACTTGACCTCTGTCTCTTGTACAATCCTTAAATCATCATCCAGGTTACGATACTTGATCGTCCATGGGGCTTCGCCAGTCAAACGCAGTGGCAAACTGATTTGCTTACTCTCCAACGTCATAGTAGATCTCTTGCCATCAATTTGACCGAACGAGGCCTTAGGTCTTTGTCGTCGAACATCGATCTTAACCTCGTCTTTGAGAAATATCTTGCAGCCAGTTCTATCCTGCACGCTTGCCAAAGCTAGTGAGTATTCCCCGCCATTTGATAATGGCGCTGTGGCAATGGTGTAAAAATTACCCGTAATATCTGTGATCTTTTGCTTGTACCGTTTTCCGCCATGAACAAGCTCATACTCCAACGTAAATGGTTCTTCGCCCTGAAGCTGGACCTGCACAGACACTGGTTCCTCAATACATGCTGCCATGCGCTCCGACGCACTTATAAAATGAGCAGACGCTGGAGGCTTGACATCTTGTTCAAGGACAAGTCCCTCTCCAACCAATGGGTGGCCTGTATAAACATTGTCGTCAATCTCCTTGAAGCGATAAGTGTAGTGGCCAGCGTCACTTGGCTTCAGCTCCAATTGATGTCTCAAGCCTTGTACTTGCACAGATTTGATCATCGGTTTTCTATCTCCCTTTCTAGAAATCTCATATCGTACAACAAATGGTGGCGTTCCGATGAGGTCCAAGTCAACCAAAAGCCCAATAGAACTTCCAGCGCATTTGTCGTATATGTCTTCGGAAGATATTGACAATTGCGGTTCAGGGGGGTTGAGAAGCATACAAGATGAGGGCTCTCTGATCTCGCCCTCACAGAAACTGCTCGAGACACTCTTGAGAGTGTAAAGACCTGGTTTATGTATGATTGGCCTTTGATTAGGGGCTTTAGCAGCAAATTCCTCGTCAATCACAGATTCTCCGTGCTCGCCATTTGCTGTTAAGCTATCAATAGGAGAGTATTGCCATCTGATGGTGTGCTGAGTGCCTGCTGGTGCGCGTCCCGCATCGTACTGAACAGGCAGGTGTTTCATACCTCCCTTCGCAACTCTCAGGGGTGTCTGGAAATCGCATCCTTCAAGTCGTGCGCGGGGCCGCTCATGCAGAATAAAGGCTTGCTGTAAGTTTGTATTTTTCGGGTAGATATGCTCGCCATCCTCGCCCCGAGCTGAGAAGTTCGCTACGTTTCCAGTAGCATCATGCACCTCATCGATTGAGTAAAGCCATTCGCCCTTCATCGACATGGATTCGTTGAGTGGCACATTCACCCTATAAGATCTTGCCCAAGAGACGTCCTCCTGGCCACGAGCAAGCAACGTACCAGGACCAGAAGCACCAAGAAGTGGAGAGACAAGATTTTCAGGTTGTATGCTCTGGAAATGAAAGCTTTGGTCCTCTCTATTAATGGTTCGACTGTAGACTATCTTCAGAGGTGGAGTTCCTTGGACCTGTAAAGTCAAGTTCGATAGCTCGCCAATGCATTTATTGAGGTCCATTGGCTGAACATAGGCAGTCGGGCAGGTCACAACTAAGGTATCTGACATGCGACGCTGAACCTCTAATTTGGTCTCGTCCACGACCCTTTGTAGTCGGTACAGGCCTGTTTTCTTCGCTGTGTAATCCAACACGAGCATGCCATCCTCGTCATCATCGGAGCGATACTTCTCAGCTTGCTTGAGCATGGAACGAGCTTCCTTCGGTTTGATGTAGATAGTTTCGTTTTCGTTCGTGTCAAAATCAATACGCAAAAGCTCAATCTGGACGGGTTTGGTCTGATTGACACGAATTGGAATCTTGACCGACGGATGGTTGTTGTCCAGACAGAAAGATAGACCCTCGGGATTCATTGTTGCAGATCCTTCAGGCAGAATGTTGATAATCTGCCTACCCATAATGAGCGATGAATTGTGCAAGATGCTGTAGGGTTTGACTCGATTTTCTGAGACGGAAAGTTCTCTGTCGTAAAGCATTTTAGCCAACGCTGCGAGCCATCCTTCGATTGGAAGCTATGTTCATGATTAGTGTACAGGCATTGACTATCTGGGATTGAAAGGCTTACCGCTATTCTGAACATTAACATGCCATTGAAGACAGCATGTGCCAGAAAAACAGAGGTAATCGTGGGTTGTGACCACTCCAGCCATGGTATGCGCATGCTGGGCAGGGCGTAGAGGAAGAAGCCGTCAATTGTAACCCATTTTATGAAGAACCAGAAAGAGTCTTCCTCATCTTGTACCAATTGAGTCCAATCCCATAACCGCCAAGAGAGAAGAGCTATGTAGAAAGCGAGAACATAGAACCGTTGGGTCGGGGCATCAACGATATTCAGAGGAACCAAAGGTGACCCAGACGTGGGGGTATCAGTGGCGGCTTGTGGTATAGTTGGAAGAGGTACTCCCGTCCGTGATCGTGTCGGAGTATCATTCTCATTTCCTGGGCTTCGCGGGTACGAGGACCGCAGATGTGGAGTTTCACTCATGGCATGCTCTGGTGAGATAGAGACAGGCTAACAACGGCTTTGTTCTTTTTTGAGTAGCTATCTTTCCTGTCGCGTACCAAGATGTAAGCTTTCGAAGAGATCTCAGAAATGCAATGTGATGAATGATGCATCAAAACAAATGCAAAACAGGTTTCCAGCGCCTCAAAGGCCGCTTGACCTGCCAGCAATAATAGAAGATAGTGATGAAGCAGCGGCTGGCGGTCCTGGCCTTGATGTCGTTATTATTGTTGTCGCTGCTGTTGTTGAAAACGGATAAGAAATTTGAGGCGAACACTTGGTGTTAATGCTGCTCTGTGTTGCTAGAGTGGTGAGTATTATTGGGAGCTTGCAGCTCCAAGTCGCGTCGTGAACAGTCGCTTGAAATTATTATCCCCGAGCCGCCGCGCACAGACGAGCGATGATGCGCAAAGCAGCAAGCACACTGATATGTACTCGCACATCCTTTGACGGTCAGCCTCGTGAACACGACCCTTGATAGGTACCTAGGTAGCTTCTCACGTACTCTACAATTGCCCGATCATACGAGAGCAACCAGAGCAGCAAACAATCAATCTGTTCTTCTTTGACTCTGCTGTTTTTCTCCTCTGTTCGAGGTTTTTATAGCCATCGGCGTGCATCTACCGCTTTTTCTTGCGACGCCCTGATAATGAACAGCGGAAATTGTTTCGTGTTGTCTTGAGTGTGGTTGCTCCATGCATTCTCTCTCGCGCTCTGCTCTTGGACTATTCCACTCACATCCCAGCTTCTCTTCACGCGTCATAAACGACCAAATAATATACATTCTAAACTCCTTCTAGAGACCAACAGCAGAGAGACATATGATGGCAAGAAGGACTCCAAAAACTTCTCAGCTTGTTGCAACAAGGCGGTCAATAAGGCAATCCCTTATCAATAAGAATAGTGATGAGGACTACAGTCCAACAGCTCCAAGCAAACGCTCTTCGGCCAGCAATGATTTTGTCAGTTGTGTTTCAACATCCAGTTCTATCTCAAATGGTCGGAATGAGGCGGAAAAGCCTATATCCAGAAAGACCCCGCGTAGGAAATCAACAAAGGTCAATGAAAGGCCCAAGTGTTTAGGTCAAGGCCAAAGCTCACTTGACTTCGCTCTTCAACAGGTTGCACCTGAAGAACTCAAGACATGGGAAGGTTGGTGTGAGGTGGAGTCGGATCCTGTAAGTGTACTTGCAGATTATTGGCCTCTTGGCTTCATGTATTGAGCTTCACTTTCTTTATTCTATTCACTAGTTGGACTCGAATGCTAACATGGTCGTAGGCCTTTTTCAATGTAATGCTCCGCGAAGCCGGCGTCTCTGATGTCAAAATCCAAGAGGTTTTTAGTCTCGATAAAGAGATGCTAATGTTTCTTCCGTAAGTGTACACATTT
Organism: Xenosphaeropsis pyriputrescens; assembly: GCA_022609375.1. Taxonomy (NCBI): domain Eukaryota; kingdom Fungi; phylum Ascomycota; class Leotiomycetes; order Phacidiales; family Phacidiaceae; genus Xenosphaeropsis; species Xenosphaeropsis pyriputrescens. The sequence goes on from JAGKQE010000068.1 coordinate 140,851, forward strand.
GAGTATGCCCAAGATACACACTGAAATAAATCACAGAAAGCCCATCTATGGCTTGATATTTCTCTTTCAAGTGACTGAGGATGAGGCTACTGATGTTGACGGGAACGACCCATGCCCGGACAATGTCTGGTTCGCCAACCAGGTATTTTAGCAACTATCAATTGTTGGTTTGTGACTAAAGAATCCAGGTTACGAGCAACTCATGCGCTACAGTGGCATTACTCAATATGGTGATGAACATCGACGAAGTGCGACTAGGTAGCGAGCTTGAGGCAATCAAGGAGTGCACAAAGGACATGACATCGCCTCAACGGGGATCAGTAGTTGATGATTCTAACTATCTCCGTAGCATCCATAACTCGTTTGCAAGGTGTGTGACGCCCGACTTTTCGTTTATTTCAACACCAATGAAGTAAGCTGACTTGGCTCTTGCTTCTAGGAAGCTGGACATACTGAACGCTGATCTCTTTCTTGCCAACGAAGCTGACGCCGCTGAAGCTACTGCGAAAAGCAAAAGAAGCGGCAAGAAGTCGAAGAAAAAGGTGAAAGAGGCCCATGAAGATACTCCGGGTTTTCATTTTATTGCTTTTGTCCCCATTGATGGTCGTCTCTGGGGGCTGGATGGTCTGCAGCGACAACCCACCAACCTTGGCGAAGTTGGTCAAGATTGGATGGAACTTGCGCGGCCTATGCTTGCAAACCGTATGGAACAATACGAGGACAACAGCATATCATTCTCTTTGCAGGCTGTTTGCAAGAATCCTTTGCTTTCTCTGCCAGCTGAGCTCGCTACTAATATTGCGAGTGTCAAAGCTATTGAGCTTCGCTTGGATGGTTTGATGTCTGAATGGAAGAGTTTCTCGCCCGATGAGCAAGAACCGGCTTTTAAAAACACTCTGCGGGACCCGGATGGCTCCTACAACCTTACTTCTGAAATTTTAGACAATGCCCAACCACAATGGACCGTCCAACTGCATCTAGAGGTTCCGGCGCTTACAGTTGAGTCCCTCATGACAGTGCGGAAGGACCTTGTTCATGATCAATCCACTCTACGGTCCGCATTCATGGAAGAGGTGGCATCTATCGAGGACGATACCCAGCGTGCAGAGGGACGCCGGTTTGATTACACGCCATTCATCGCAGCCTGGAGTAAAATGCTTGTTGAGAAGGATGTTTTGCAAGACCTTTTGGAGGCAGTGAACTAGGTACATGGAAGGACCGAGAATTGGTGGATATGCATATACCATGGAACTTACCTGATTTGAAACAGCTACAGCATTATTTTTGCAAACCCGTTGAGATACCCATAGTAGCACTAGTCAAGTTACTGCATAGAAGCAAAATGCACGAGAAATCAAAGGCTCTTCCAGCGATCATATTATTATAAAGAATGCTATGGACTCATTAATCATCGGGATACTCATCTTGAATATTGGAAATGAAGGTATGTGTTTCTTTGTCCCACCGCTTGAAATACCTGCCGGCAAGTGTCATTAAGCTGACAGGAGTTTCAGGTTCAATTATTTCCACGTTTTCCTCGGCCACATATCGGATGCTGGTATCCTCTACACTGGAGGTTCTGCTCGTCAGTCATGTCATCCATAAAGGCAGAGGAAGTTGCAAGACTTACAGAGCATGATAAAAGCTCTGGTGGCGACCCTTCGACAGAGAATCCACATTGTTCTGTACCATCCATTGTGAATTCATGCCACACTCGACATCCCAGCCAGTAATTACAGCATGGTAACCATAACGCCTGTGGCGAAACACCTGACCCACCTTATACTTTACCCTCTCCTGTGTCGCGTCTGTGTCTCTAGGACGGCTCTGTTTTGGTGTAGCGTCCGCAGTTCGAACCACATGCAATGTCTCATATAATGGAATATGGTCTCTAGCACTTGCATCCCGAAAAGGTGGTAACACGTAACGCTCAATGAGGGCTGCGTCAACAGGGTATAATCGTTCAAATCGCTCCAGAATCATTGGAACGAACTGTCGCTGGTTGTTTCCTGTAGTACGAGGGTTTCGAGCACTCAGAATGAAGTTTGCCCAGAGCGCCGAATAAAAGGCATTGTCCATATCAGCAAAAGGATTGGCATGGAGGCGTATTGTAGGATGTCCTGTATGTTGTGCGTCTCCGCCCATTCCTCTAAACTCATGAACAGTTGCTAGGATATTTCGTGAGGTCCGTAATACGATGTTGCTTGTTTGAGATGCTCCTAGAAACTTTGGGAAGTCCCCAGGGCGTATACCCCACGCAGTTAATTGGGTGATCAGATTTTCGACTGGTATTTCCCTGTCACTGCGATACGGGTCCAAGTACATGCATGATTGAGCGTCATCTCCTGAAACTCTTTCATCCGGCAAATAAATGAGAGCATGAACGTGATTAGGGAAGCCGCAAGGATGCGCATCGAGATTGAGCCGCTGAGCCAGTACACAGTATATTGCTACAGATATGAGAGGCAACGAAGGGTGCTCATTATCTTGCAGGGCTATCCCAATGTAATTGTTCTGGAGATCCCGATAGGCAAGCTCTGAGGCTATCCCAGTCAAGTTTTCTGCACGTAAAAAGCGTGCCGCGGCGAGAGCTTTATCTCGCAAGGATAATTCATCCAGGTTTGTGTACTCTTGGCGCAACCGAAGTACTAAATCGTCAAAGATGTCCGAGATCTGAGATAGCATGTTAGCCCAGAGCACATGCCAAAGATTGGAAGAGAATAGAACCTCTTGCAAATCACCATGTTGGTCATGGACGACAAACATGTCAAAAGACCCCAGTGCCCGCTCAAGTGCAACATCGTCGCCTTGGCTTAGTTTGTACCATTCTGCAACAGCTTTCGCTCGATGGACGTAGTCTAATACGGCGTTGCTATAAAAACTATACATCATACATCAGCTAAGACGATACCCACATAGTCTCGAGAAAGACAGAGGCTCACCTTCGTGCAAGTAAGTCTTCAGCATCTGCTGATGTGCGACAGTGACGTAGTAAGGTATCTTTGGCATCATATCCATATTCTCCTATCTGCTCGAATTTCTTGATCCGTCCTATTTGCGCTGAAAGTATGGAGTCCAATGTCATGGTAGTTTGCCGATCAACGTGCAACCTGTAACGAAACAATTCTTGCCAGTTGACTTCCCCAATGAGTCCAGCACACTTCTGCCTAAGCGAGTGACGATCGTCCCAATACTTGTACTCGTTGATACAGTGATATCGCCATATGAGGGGTTCGCTGCTCAAACTTTGAAATCGCCTGCAAACTAATTGAACATTGGCAAGTGTGTCTTGTGGCGGGATGTGGATAATAATTTGCTGCAGTAGCTCATCGGGAAGATCTTGAATAGCCATATCGAAGTAGAAGTTGCGAAGGTGAAAAGGGAGCTGATATCGTGAACGATGAATAGAATGCGGCAGATCGTGGGCGAAGGTGTAAGGTTGATGAAGCGATGAAGTGAGCTTCAGCACTTGCGCGGCGTCAGTGATGATCAAGAAACAGGAAGAGAAGCGATTATGCCCTCCTCTCGGCGGCGATCCTCGACTTTAGCATGCAGATGGCTGTGGACAGGAAAAAGGAGTATATTGCAAAGGATTTTGTGTGGTGTTGTCTGTCACTGTGATTGACATCTGCGATTTTCCATGAGTGTGGCAAGCGATCAGCAATTGCATGACAGCACGATACCTAGGTTGTCAATCGTCATGAATATATGTAAGTAGGTAGGTTAGGTAGGTAGGTACAATAGTAAGTAGTAGAGTCCGTAGTATGGCAAAGGGTCAAGTAATAGAGAATAGAGAATCGACGATACCTAGGTGATAGTAGGTAGGTAGGTAGATGAGTAAATGGGTAGATGGGTAGATGGGTAGATGGGTAGATGGGTAATAGGTGGGTAGATGTAGGTAAGTGGGTTAATAAGGGAGGCAGGGCACCAGGGCAGCTGAGCTTTGCGCTCTAATACCAAGGTGTATGTACTTGTACTGTATGTATTGGCGCAAGGTTTAGCTTCCTGGGTGATGGGAGAAGGGTCAGGGTGCATACCTAGGTAGGTAAGGTAGGTAAGGTAAGGTACGTACCTAGTCGATTCTTCTAGCCTCGATAACAAGGCTACAAAGATCGACAACGGCAGCTAGAGGCAAGTCATGTCATGCAGATAGCGAGGCTGCCGGGTAAGGTACCTACCTTACCCACTTACCTAAGGTAGGAACCTAACCGTACCTACCCACCTAGGGGTATGTCTCAGTCACAACCTCATCCACTTGTCTTGTCTTAATACCAAAGCACCTCAACTGCCTGCCTACCTGCCTACCTGCCTGCCTGCTTGCCTCACGCACGGTATTATTGCCTAGGTCACTTTACAATCGGCTGTCGTCTTCCGTCATCTGTACTCCCTGCCCTACCTGTCCCAAATCGGGGTCCACAGTAGCTGCAGTCTCAATCGTTCACAATGAGTCTCGAGTCGACGAAACTGATTGTACTATCTTTTCGTTGACTCGACTGCAGACTGTGAGATAATACCTACGGTAGGCACCTATACGCAACCTATGATACCGCTTGTCCTACCTACGACTGCCTCCCAATCGCTGTCTTATGTCTATCAGAGGCTTTTGCTCGATAAGCTAATGACTTGATCACTTGTACTGCTCAACGGCGTCAAAGCCGTTGTTTTACCGAGCAGTATGTCTACAAATCCAAACAAGGGATCTCTAGTCAAAGCATCCAGAAAGCGGTCGTTGGTGAGAGACACCACGACAGATCTCAACTCTTCAGGAGATCGGCCTCACCACGCGAACAAGAAGCTCCGCATCGAATCGACATTGGATTCATCATCCCCGGGCTCTATCCTTCGCGAAAGGGATGTCAATAGCAACTCTCAAGTGGATATAAGAATTGACGGCACAGCAGAAGCCGGGAAACCACGCAGTTCTCGAGATGTCTCTGTTGGCGTGCATGCTACTAAACGTGCGTTGTAATTCACAAGTTCTTTGCTTGTTTCCATTGCTTACCATTCACGATTCAAGCTAACAAAGTTTATCAGGCAAACCACCCAGTCTTTCAGCTTTGGTTGCACAGCAACTTGCAAAGAATAGGACTGGCATAGATGGTTTAGACATAGCAGCAATCGAGACGCTGGGAAATTCAGAGGACATTGCCGCTATCTTATCAAGAAGGGGCTGGTGGGATGCTTCGATTCTCGAGTTATTATCCCAAACCTCCGTTACTGAGATGATCCTTTCGAAATCTCTTTCCACTTCTCCAGCCGTCGCATCGGCTTCAGTCCTCAATGTTTTCCTTCAGAACCCAAGGGGTTTTGAGAATCTGCGAACGCTCTCACTGTCAAAGGTTCCGCTGTCGTTAAAGGACATTTCTTGCCTGCGAATGTTACCATGTGTAAAGGCTCTGGATCTTGCAGCTACTCATTTGACAACTCAACACCTCTTACACTTAGCAACGCATGCCGATACCTTAGAGAGACTCAACATTGCTTCAAATCCCGATATTGACGATGATGCGCGTGTTCCTCTGTCGGCGCTATTCCAGCTCCGCGCTGTTTCTTTGCGGGATACGTCAATAACGTTGCCATGTATCCGCCTCCTAATTTATGCTCTTCCACAGGCCTGTAGGCTGATGACATTGCCCGCTGCTGCTCTCGAACATCTCAACTCCAGAACGCGTCGCTATTCCATCCATATTCCACCAGACTTTTGTTCAGACCCGCGACAGATTACACAGCTCAATATCGGGGCTCTGAAACGCAATCTCGAATTACACAAGAGATCGAACAGGGATGTTATAAGCACGGGAAGTAAGGCAGAGATGGTGACGAGATTGACCGGTATTTTGTGTAATCGCGTTGCAGATGAAAGAATTGCGAAACGAGTGGGTCGTGGTTGAGAATGTTTCTTTTGCCTTACTTGTCAGCCATTTGGGCTTGCAGAAGTACATTTCCCGTATAAGTTCCGTTGTATCTCACTGGGAATCGAATCACATGACGGCGCATTTGCTGCTCAAGTATTCTTCGCCATATTTGTCCACCCCTGCTGCGATTTCGTTTTCCTTTTGCTTTGCTTTGGTTTCCCTGGGGAAGTAGAGCTGCAAAAACCTCATTTGCGCCAGGTCGAGATTTGCTATTCGAAGTGTTAGCATCGTAAGTATTCATAGTAGACAATCAAGATTACCACTATCCGCATCCATAATGACGTCGTTACGGCACAATGGGCAGTATTTTGCTTGGCTTTTCTGCATCTTGATCATGCAGCGTATGCAATAAACATGTCCACACGTAAGTCGTATTGGCTTGTACGCTATGCTGAAGCATATAGGGCAAAGATAATCATCCAGCTGAGGTACAATCTTCACTATTTCAGTTGATACTTGAGCGCACACTGCTTTGGCCATCGTTTCTGACATGAAAGGATCTGACTGTATGAGCTTCGGGAACTTTGTCTTTGCGCCGAGTGAGGTCCTCTTGTCAAATTCTGTGGCTGGAGTCAGCAATCGCAAGTACCTAGATCTTTAATACATAAACGCATTTTTCCCAGTCCGACCCTTATTGGATTGATTCCTCGAACTGCGAATTGTACCAGGTTGAAAGAACTTTATCTTCTTCGTCCAAGATGACAAGAAAGAACGCGTTTTGGAAGTGTTGACTTACTCTTCAGGATCTTGGAAATAGCAAGCTGGTTGATTTCTTGGAATTTCAAGTGTTGAAGAAGGGCGATGTTAACGGCTGTGAACCTTTCCAAGGCTTGGCGGCTTGCAGCAATCTTGAAGGAGTTTGGAATGTTCCTCTTGACGACTTCGCCTTGAAACCACTTGAGTTGTGTAAGTGCTGAGAAGCTGTTACGACTTCCACTGTCTAGCTCGTTCGTAGAGAAAAAGATCCCAGCTTGCAGATAAATATCAAACAGTTCTCGCCATTTGTACAAGTCTGTCTTGCTTGATGGATGTGACAACCGTGCCACCTCTTGACCCAAAACACTAATCTCATCCTTCATAGATTTTTGCTCGTCGGCGTGAAGTGCATCCAAACTTGATAGATCGCCTTGCAATAAGCCAAAGAATTCAGCGTCAAAGGTCAAAGGCACCTCAATTTGTCGAACAACTCCGGTAGCTTCGGCGCCGTTCTCCTTCTCAATTAACACTAAATCGTGATCTTCCAGAGCATTGCTCATTTTATTAGGGAAGTGTACAATACGACTGTCGCCAATGCAGGAAGCTATACTGAGGAATTCCTTCGTATCATCGGACAGCGTTGCATCAATCGCAACACCATCAGCAACTTGGATAAACAAGGTAAGCTTCGGTTGAAATTTATGGTGATCATCTGGCAGCCTATTAACGAAGTTATTCCAATTGAGATCAAGACAACTCTCCTACCATCAAACTCATACTGAAAAGCCACTGGGCCATCACAACTCAAATGAGAATGCTTGTGTGTTATGTCAATGTTACTGGGTGGTAATCGACGCAGGGTGTCAATATCCAAGCCGAATCCTAATAGCTCGCGTTCGACCTTTTTGATACACTTCTTGAGCTGTGAGTATGGGATTGCTGTCTCTATCCAGTGAGATGGAAACCCCCCTCGCTCGAGAGCTGCTTTAAACTCGTGAGCGAACTTCATGGTCGTCGTGGGAACTCGGCAAATGCATACATAGGTGCCTATGCTCAATGTAACATGCTAGGAGTCGTGGTGCTAACAGTCATGGAGTATACTACTGTATACCGTAGGTCGGTGTGAACTTCTCTGCCTTTCAAGTGTGGTTTCCTTGCTTTTGATCAAGATTTGCGTATCATGGAATAAAGAAAGAGGACGAGGCGAGTACCGCGAATGAGAAGAGACATGAATGACAATCGATTGACTGCCGTCGTTCCTTTGTAATCCTCTTTTTTTATAGAACAATGAAAGCTACAGAGGCAGAGGCAAGAAAAGAATATAAGTGAGGGAGAAAAAATTACTGAGAAAGTAAGTGGAAGTCCTACTTTCTAGCCTTGCTATAATATCAAGGTAGGTATAACTACAGTACATTTGATTTGAGCCACTTATTATCACCGCACTGCTTAGATTCGCCCTAACACGGAATAGAGAGGTGGGGCCGTACCTTAGGTAATCAAAGTACCTAAGTACGTACATACAGGTACCTAGGTAGGTACCTATCACTCGGGCAAGGCTAGATTCTCTTAAAGAAGGCTGAATAAAGTATTGTCCAAGAATTGTTTTAGTGAGCAAGGTACCTGTAGGTAGGTAGGTGAAGCAACTCCTACGCCTGTTTCATTCACCTCCTAGGTACACTTTTCCAATCATGGGAGCCGAACAGTCTTCATCTAAAGGTCAGGCTGGTGAGAAAGGCGCTTCGGATTCGCTACCGACAAGGAAGAGATGCTATTATGAAGTCCTAGGTATTGAACGAACTGCGACAGAGGATGAGTGAGACTTCCCACCTTTCGGCACGACGACGTCTATCGGCTCCAGCTTTGACTGACAACATTCCAGGATCAAGAAAGGTTACAGAAAAAAGGCACTCGAACTACATCCAGACCGTAATCTAGGTGACGAAGAAAGGACGACGAAACTCTTCGCAGAGATACAGGCTGCGAATGAGGTGTTGTCGGATCCTCAAGAACGAGCTTGGTACGATAATCATCGCGAGCAATTCCTGAATAACGATGACCCTTCGCTAGGCGAATACTATGGCACTAGCAATGAAGAGAATGTGCGCTATACAAGTACAACGGATATAGTAAATTTGATGGCCAAATTCAATCCAAGAGTTCCATTCACAGATACGCCGAACGGGTTTTACGGTAGCCTAGCCATTTTCTTCGAGACTCTCGCAAAAGAGGAGTCAATAGCTCGTGAGTTAGCAGGCTTAGAGCCTGTAGAATACCCAGAGTTTGGGACGTCATCAAGTAGTTATGAGAATGTGGTCAAACAATTCTACGCTGTGTGGATGGGTTTCGGGACAAGGAAATCATATTCGTGGATGGATAAATACGCCTCAGATCTATCAGATAGATATATACGCCGTAGGTTGGAAAGAGATAATCAACGTTTTCGAGAGAGAGGCATTAAAGAGTTCAATGACGCTGTCAGATCACTCGTGGCATTCGTGCGAAAGCGAGATCCGAGATATCTTCCAAATACACAGAGCGAAGCAGAGCGACAAAAGATCCTGCGAAATTCTGCATTAGCCCAAGCTGCACGATCAAGAGCTGCTAACAAGGCCAAGATTGATGCCCATGTCATTCCCGACTGGGCTCAAACAAGGGACGAGCTTGATACATCACCGTTCGACTCGGAAGACTCAGAATCGGAGGTGGAGCATATCGAGTGTGTCGTCTGTAACAAGATTTTCAAAAGTGAGAAGCAATATGAGGCACATGAGAAGAGCAAAAAGCATGTCAGGGCTGTGCAACAGCTCAAGAGGCAAATGCAGAGGGAGAATAAGCATTTGAACCTCGACAAAGCTACCGACAGCGGTACGTCGACGGCATTCTCAACTCCCCAAGCCATATCTGAAGAAATAATCAACATGTCTAATGGAGATGACGAGGGCACAATCGAGACACCAGCAGCTGTAGAACAAGCTTATGTTGATATCGACAGTGAAGATGGAATCAACAAAGAGCTCTTACCAAAGTCGGATGTAAGCAGCAATGTCGGAATTTCAGAAGATTGTTCCGAACTCGATGAGAATGACGAATACGCGCCTCGGAAAGATGTCGAGCATCGAATTCTGGGTTATGAACCGAAGACTTCAGCAGAAAATCCTAAGTCGCTTGATGAGGTTGATGATGTTACAACTGCAACAGCAACCACCTCCATCTCATGTGACTCGGAATCTATACCAAAGCCAAAGCTCGGAAAAGCCAAAGCTAAACGAGCAAAGAAGGCAGCACGTCAACAGGAAGAAAAGCAAGAGGGGCTTGAGGTATGCATACTATCATACCATCATACTATGAAGTTCGTTGCTGACTATTCTTAATTATAGTTCCAATGCGTCGCATGCAACGATTCATTTGCTTCCAAAACCAAGCTTTTCAACCACATTAAGGAGTATGGACATGCGGCGCCAATATCCAAAGTAGGCAAAGGAAGCAAGGGCAAACAGCGCTGATTTATTTTTGGATGGGCGTTCTGGGTGTTAGTGTTATCAGGAGTTAAGGATAGCAGGGCAACCATTTGGAGCACATTTGAGCTGTCCACGTAGAAGCACACATAGTAATTATTGACTTTGAATATCAATTCCGGGATGTCGTAAACACAACCGTGATAATCTCATCATCTTCGTTTAAAAAGTGAAATTGTGATTTCTCGGGAATCGTTACAGACCATCCTGTTCTACTACACTCTTCTACAAACAATTATAATTTTCAACAGCGCTTAGATGTCACAAGAAGCCAAGGGAACCAACCACATTTCCATACTCCATAGGTACCAATGATTGAATCCATACCCGTGCCCCCCATCCATATGCAGCCCATAATCCTTCAAATGATTTTTTTTCTTTAGCCAAGACCGGCTTTTGTGGTCTTGACAACATGAGTAACTGGCTGCATGATACCTTTGTTGTTCAGCGCACCAAGAGCCGTGCCGCTGCTCCATCCCATCTTCTCCAACATGGCTCGTCCGCGATTTTCGACTCCAAGTTCGGGAGCGGAAGCACCAACAACATCTCCATCCCGGTAGCTAACGCCAGCATCACCTGCGCCACCGCGAGTGGAACGTCGAGGAGTACCATACCCACTGCCCTGACCAGCATCCATTCTTGGAAGGAAACGACGGTTCAGCTTTGATGTAACAGCTTCGAAGACCCGTTCACTGTAGTTCGAAGTGCGCGAAGTACGATAAAGGATCGGGAATCTTTTCTTTCCAGAACCCGCTGATTTTGATTTGAGGTTAAAGGCGTTTGCGATTTCATGGACAACTTTTCGCACAGCCTTATGCATCGGTGGTAATGCAAGTCTGTATAGCAATTAGATGTGTTACACATTCAGTATAATAGACTAGGGAGACTGATGACTTACGTTGTATTATCAGACCGCAGGAAAGCTTTGATCTCACATTCAACCTCAGAAATTTGCATGCCTTCCTTATATTTGGCTTTGAGATCAGGCTTCCCCTTGTTCTTTTTTCCAAGTAGGCCGGCAGTGCGAAGTTGCTCTCGTTCTTGTTTCCTCTCCTTCTTCTTTTCACGGTCGTTCTCCCATGCCATTTGCATTGATGATTCACATTCTGAATCAGACAGATCGAAGGCGATCTTACCCTTACGACCCTTCGGCTTCATTTTCAGGCTAGGTCTTTCGAAATCCATAACATCGAAGCCATCGTAAGCATCCGCAAGAACCGAGGCAGCTGGGAAATCTCCGCGGGGTCTTTTAGCACCTTTGCCTTTGGAATGAGTATTTGGAGTGCTTCGGATGATGAAATTCTCATCCTCTACCTCGTTGTCATCGTCATCAAAAAGCATTAGCTCATCAGAACCCATGCCAAGTTCCTCTTGCTTTGTAAGAAGCCTAGCAATCTGTTCGTCGGTCATTCGATCCATTTTACGCTGCACCAGATCGGCCTCATCATCAAAATCATCGTCAGCTTCCGTTTCCTCTGAGTCATCCGGGTCGTCACTTTCTTCCCCTTCATCCATGAATTCAGCGACAAGTTTCTCTTCGATTTCGAACGCCTTGATGAGTTCTGCAGCGCCCGCGGCATCCGCAAGTATAACATCTGGAACCCAGCGGGCATTGTCCACCGATTCATCGTTCCAGACTACAAGATACTGAACTCCACTTCTACGCTCCCTCTTGGACAAAACGGTCTGAACAGTACCCACCATTTCACCTGAAGTGCTCAAGTCATCCAAATCTTGTAGCTCAGAACGTTCCCAACCGTTGTATGACTCTTCATGTTGGACTTCAGCCGGTGTTTCTCCAGCAGATGTATCCTCTTCATCTAACCAGACATCTTCATCTGACCCACCGAGGTCACGTTGGTTTATCGTGGGAGCTTCCTCAGCATCGGTCTCATCGCCGTCAGCCTCCATGTTCGCAATGTAATCTGCAATCATGGCCTCTTCCTCGGATTTTCGAGCATTCCTAACATTGTAAAATGCTTTTTGAGAGTTTCGTCCCGACTTTTTGCCTTTTTGGGCGTTTGCGGGCAAGGAACGCAGGAGTGTGGGCTTCTGATGAGATGTGATCTCCAATAACTCTTCTTGTGCATGATGGATTTTGTCCTCAACAACTTTGATCTTATCACTGAATGTCTTGGCCTGTGCTCTGCGTGGCTCCTGAGTTCTCACCAGCCCATTTCGACTTTGTTCTCTTCCAGCGAAAAGGATGACTTCTTCACTCGAATCCGATGGAGTGGGAGATGATGTGCGTAGTTTCGGTGCTGCAAGTCCAGTTTTTATAGGGTGGCTTCCGACTGTATCGACAACGAAAGACATCTCAAAAGCATCTTCCAGTTCCTCTACCTGTGGCGTGGGAATACCAGCCGATGAGGTCTTTGTACTTTCATCGACATGTTCCGTCCCTGTCATCTCTCCAGTCTCGTCCGCTGGCTCATCTAACGTCATTTCTTCAGACTCGTCCGCTGGCTCATCCAAAGTCATCTCTGCCATCTTTGTTCTTTCCTCAACTAATTCAGAGGGGCGCTCATTGCCACCACTGACAAAAGTGATCTTGGTATGCCTGAGCTTCATATCGGAGTCCCAGTTGTGGTGGCGTTCTGTGTTTCGAGCTTCTGCGGACATAGAGAAGGCTACGATAATTAGTTTAGAGTCTTCAAATAGTTGTAGCTAAATTCTTACCATTATGAGTTTTGGGCAGTACAGATGAGCTAGCAAAAGGCACGAAAGATGGTGCAAGGCCTCCTCGGCCACCCCCTCCACGAGCCTTGCCGCCGCGTTTGGGGCGAGGCATTGCAAAGTGCTTGTGTTGCAGTCAATCGTATGAATTGTGTCGATATGAGAATTGCGCGCTTGATATAAAAGAACGTCAACAAACACCTCTTGATGTGATGATGATTTCAAGTCGGCGTTCAGATGCAAAGGCAATCGAGGGTCTTTAGGGTGCACTGGTGCAATTGTTTCAACCTTTAAAAGACCATGACGCAGATAGTCTCGAGATCGTTAAGTAGGTACCTAGGTATTCATTAACGAGTGGGTGCCTGGGTGAGGGAGGTGTGATGGAGAAAGTACGCAGAAAGTTAGGTAAGTAGGTAATAAGCTGCGCAATCCTCGGTTACAATTTGTAAATAGATAAAATATTTATGATATAGGGTATGTATGTATATAGGTATTATTACAACTTAGGTATACAAACCTAAGTAGATAATAGACAAAGTCCTTAGTACTCTCAACAAAATTATAAAAATAGCAGAATATATTAATATAAACTATATACTATAGTACTAATTTTATATAGTAAGACTACCTTATTGTTATTTATTTACTAGGAAAGTTTTATACTTATTTATTATTTAATTAAGGTA